>CAUYUJ010015699.1:177500-200000 GCA_963575745.1 Prorocentrum cordatum | reverse complement strand
GCGACCACACTCGGCAGCCTCGGGCCGTCCTGGCGCTGCCCCTCTGGAGATAGCGACAGCTCCTGCACCTCCGAGGAAGGGGTGCCCAGGATGATAGAAAATAAAAGTACCCCGGAGCCTTTGGGAGGGGACCTGAGCTAGGGGGGACCAAACAGTCGGGTGCATCAGACCAGACCACCCAGCATGGTGATCCCTGATGCGAAGACGGGGACCTCGGTGAGGCCACCGCGTCATCGTGCTATTAGAGCTGGATTTTCCTCCCGATGGCAGGACCCTCGATGAGGATGAGGAAAAAGATGAGGATCAGGATGAGGATGAGGATGATGATGCTGCTGCTGATGATGATGATGATGCTGATGCTGATGCTGATGCTGATGATGCTGATGATGCTGATGATGATGATGATGATGATGATGATGATGATGATGATGATGATGATGATGATGATGAACTGGGCGTCGCCAAACAAGGACTCGCCGACCAAACGTCTGCGGCGCGCCCCTGGGGGGGAAGGCAGACAAGGGGCCTGGCCTTCTCGGACGGCGGCGGGCCTCCTCTCTAGGGAGCCCCCCCGCGCCACCCCGGAGGAGCCTCCCGGGCCTCAAGGCCGTCTCCAAGGCCGCGAGGGCGTGCGCTCGGCAGGCGCGAGGGCGCGGGCGTGCTCTCGGGGGCTGCACCGAAACGTTGTGTGTTCGTTATATGTTCGTCATGCTGCTCGTTTTGCTCTGCCCGCGTTCCTGTACACCCCCCCCCTCCCGAACAGAAGACAAGCCACAGCCGACATCCGTCAGGACAGCGTTCGGGTCCAGCCCTGCGCGCCCTCGGCAGGCGCGGGGGCGCCTCGGACGCCACGCCGCCTGGCGGGAAGGCCGCCCCCTCTGCCCTCCCCCTCGGGTGCGCTGCCGCACAGTGGCGACGGCAGCTTTCCAGCGAGGTGTGCGGGGGCTGGCAAGACAGCTACAACAGGACGGGCAATCGCCCCGAGGGAACGGGCCGACGCCAGGAGGGGCAGCCCGAGGAGCAAACGTTCGAAGTCCGAGGAGGGTGGAGAAGGAACGAGTCCGAGGCTTTTTTTCATTAAGATGCTCTCGTGTTGCCCGTTTTGTGGCCTCCGGGAGGATTCCTGTCACCACGGCTGGATTTCTGGGGACATTCTGGCCAGGACGCATCCCTGGAGTGGTACGGGGGTCGACTTGCAAGGGCGAAGTGAGGCGAAGGAGGGACGCGTCGTCGCCGTCATCGTCGCCACCGTCGTGGTTGTCGTCGTCGGCGTCGTCGGCGTCGTCGTCTGGGAGGAGTGAGGAGTCGGCGCCACCACCGAGGAAGAGGAGACCTGGAAGTGTCTTATCCTGCGAGCGTGGCCCCCTCCGCTTTGCGAAGCCTCACTCGGGGCACCGCAAGCACTACAGCAAACGCGTAAAACAAATACGCATGATGCGGATGCAAGGGGCTTGCATGGCCATGGCCACACGTTTGAAGCGGAGCGCTGCCAGCGACGAAAGTGGCCAACGATGGGCCGAAGGGGAAGGATGGAAAGGCAACCTTGGAAGGTTGTTCATCCTTACTATGCGCTTTGACTGCATGCTCCGGGAAGGGTCGTGGACCTCCTCGCTTGTGGGCCGCTGGCGGTGCTGGCGCCGCTGTCCCCCCTCCGAACCGTCGTCATCGAAGACCGAGGAACGACGAGCGACGGTTGAGGTCTTGGGCCCTCGGGGCCCTCACTCGACCTCTGGGGCCCTCTGAGGACCTCCAAGCCTGGGACCAAGGAGCGCCGAGGGGCCCTCAGCGACCCTTCCCCCAGCAAAAGAGGCAGATGAAAGGGAGGAGGGAGGGAGAACAAGCCCTTGCCCTTTCGCGTCGTGAACAAATCACGACGCGAGACTTTTAGCCACTGTCTGTCTCTAAGGGCCCTTGATGATCCCAGAGACAATCAAAAAAGACCCGGGACGGAAAATTGTACCTAGGGATCGATGCCTGAGGCAGTCCACGTTGCGGAAAAACTCGACGTCGGGGTAGAGGAACGGGGAAAACGTGGTGTGATCGCGGCGCATCTGGTATCCTACTCGTCCCACCCGGCCCCTCCGATTGCGAATGATAACGTTCCACTCGCCGCGTCGCGCGTCGGATCGAGCCCCGATGCTTGACCCGGGGAGGAGGGGAGGATCGACTGGCACGGCGCGAACGCCAGACCTTCACAATGTTGTCCGCCAGCATGTCGAGATGGCTGGCCAGCGCAGGGGCGAAGCTCCCGTCGCCCGCCGCGTTCACGTCCGAGAGCAGCTTTCCCAGAGCGACGCCATGGCGTCCCAGCGCGTCCACGATTTCCAGCGCCACCTGTGGCAGTACGGACACCACGCACATGAACACACATAAGCATGTAGTCGGAACAAGGCCAGAATAACGTGGGTCAAGAACGTGGGCCCCTTCGCCCAGAGCCCAGTGTCCCGTGGAAATACCCACAACGGAGGCCATGCTAGCTGGAGAGCATAGACACGAAGGACGTAAAACTACCAATCCAATGCAAGAGTGGTGCGTAACCCCCGTGCCGCCTGCAGACTTCTGGCATCTGCGAACGGCCTCAGAGCAACGAATCACATACAGTTAACCCGTATCAGAAGGATGCGCGATGAGGATGCAAGGGCCTTGGACGCCCACTTCGAAGTCTTGCGAGCGGGGCGCGGCCAGCAAAAGTGGCAAGGATGGGCCGAAGGGGCAAAGATGCAAGGATACCCTTGGGAGGGTTGCCCGTCCTCATTATGCGGGTTGAATGTAACCGTAACCTTTGGGAGGTCCTCGCGGACTTCTTGGATCGGCGCTGGCCCCCCTAGGCGCCGCCCCCTGGCGCACTCCACGCACCAAGGAGGGGTTCCAGCGCCGATCCAAGAAATCCGCGAGGATCTCTCCGAAAAATTATGCTCATGCCACTGGTTGTCCTCTAAGGCCGTCCGACGCCGTCCGCAGATGCCTGAAGTCTGCAGCTGGCACGAGCCGAAAGCACAACTCTTGCCTTGGGGGGGTACCCTCACGTCCTTCGCGTTCGCGCTCTCCACCTGGCATTTTTTGCTCCTCGATCGGGGGACGTCCAAGAGGGGGGTGCCCAAGAGCGGTGACGGGGCGCAAATCATGGCCCGACCGGCGTACCTCCGAAAGCTCATATTTCTGCCATTGTTTGATCCTCGAGCTCTCTCAGGAACAGAAAAAAAACGCCCTCATGATAAAAAACAACCAGATCTAACAGACGCACCAAGGCGGGAATCGAACAGGGCAGGGCTCTCCAGTAAACGCCCAGAGCCGTTCAGAGCCGTTTACTGCCCCGGATACGGGGGGGGGGTTCCTCCCTCGAGGTCCCTCCCCTGCGCCACGCCCCTCCCCCGGTGCGCGAAACGCGCTGAGGGAAGGGGGGGCGCGTGCGGGGAGGAGGCCTGGCGCAGGCGGCGAGGCGGCCCGCGGGCGCTTGGGGCCCACGGTCACGTCGTGCTGCCACGAGGGACGCCGAGCAAGGAACGGAGGCGAGGGAAAGGGGAGGGGAGAAAGGAGAGGGAGGGGGAGGAGGAGGAGGAGGAGGAGGAGGAGGAGGAGGAGGAGGATCAGGAGGAGGCGGAGGAGGAGGAGGAGGGACAAGGAGGAGGTGGATGAGGGACAACAGGAGGAGGGAGGAGGGGCAGCAAGGAGGAGGGGCACCTTCTGGCCACGGCGCCCTTCGGGCATCTGCGAACCCAGACCCCCGACGTCGTGACTTGTTCACAACTAAACGTCGACCCCAGAGGTCTGGACCCCTGCCCTGGGACCCGTTCTTCATCTTGAGTAATTGTTAGACGGTCCCGAGGCCTGGAAAGGGCCCCCGGAGGCCGAGAATAGTGAAAAACCTCCCGTCGTGATTTTTGTTCACAACGCGAGGGGGTCTAGGAACGGCCGGCCCATCCCCTCCTCCACGCAGCCCCTCCCCGTAGCGCGAAGCGCGCTGGGGGAAGGGGGAGCTGAGAAGGGACCGACCGTCCCAGCATTCCCATAGGCCTACCACGAAATGTTCTTAGAACCCAAGAATGTGCTGAGAAAAGTCAATGTTCTTAGAACACGTTTCTTATACAAGCGCGCATCCGACTGATCCGATGCCCCTCCAAGGAGGCTATCCAGAACCCGCGAAGACGCAACAAACTCGAACCACGCGTGACGAGATGCTGGCAACATGCACCCAGCAAGCCCGGAGTCGCGCGGCAGTCAACGCTCTTAGAATGGCCCGAGGTGGTAAGACGAGAGGGCATCAGCCAGACCTGTTAAAACAAAATTTCGAGCAGACCACAACATATTATTATGGTATTATTTGGCGGGGCTACAGTGAAAGGGCCCTGGGACACACCAATAAATACACACAAATAAAACGAATCCCCAGAGTTTCCCATATGTTCTGGGTTATTGTCTTCCCCCCACTTCCCATATGTTCCCATATTTTCCTGGGAGTGGACGATGAATTGTGTCTGTGTGTTTTTCCCCCTCCTGATACAGGCGAGCCAGGACGCATCGCCACTGCCCGAAGGGGGGGGGGTCGTGCGGGGGAAGGGGCGGCCCACGGGCCACGGGAGTCCGAGTCGCGCTGTGCTGCCGCGAGGGTGGGCCGAAGGAGAAGCGGAGGCGAGGCAAGGGGGGGGGGGGGGGGCAGAAAGGAGAGGGAGGAGGAGGAAGGGAGGGAGGAGGAGGACGAGGAGGAGGAGGGGGAGGAGGAGGAGGGAGGCGAGGAGGAGGAGGGGGAGGAGGGGGGAGGAGGGGGAGGAGGAGGCGGAGGAGGACCCGGCAAGGAGAAGGAGAGGGAGGTGGAGGAGGACGAGGCAAGGAGAGGGAGGTGGACGAGGCAAGGACTGGAGGAGGAGGAGGAGGAGGAGGAGGAGGAGGAGGAGGAGGAGGAAGTGAGCATGACTGAGAGGCAGTTCCTGGCCAAGGCGAGCCTCGGGCAGGAAGAGGCTCCCCGACCTGCGGTTTGGCGATGGAGAGAGAGCGCGGAGCACCGATCTCCGAAAGGCACGCTATGCCTCCGAGACGATGCCCCGCAAGGGCCCCTCCTGTGCGCGCGATCCCCCTGCCAGGACCTCGTCGGTGCACGCTGTCCCCAAGGTGGGAGACAGCGCGCGGCGAAAGGGCCGGCGGCGCCACTTAGCACGCGGTCTGCACAACGCCGACCGCAGACCCGAGGGGCGCCCTGAGAGCCAGAGCGCCTCCTGGGCCCAGAGGGGTCCTGACCACGGTGACTACCCACCAGACCACCCCAACCCAACGCGAAGATCCAGATCTCGAAGTTTTTTCAGGGGGGTACGGGTTCCAGGCGTGTTGTCTGTCCATGTTATCCGACACCCCGGCCGATGGGAACGGAGGGCAAACGGGGCACCCCGGGTTGGGCTGGAGTGGTTTTTGGTGCGTCGCGGCTCAGCGTCCTGGCTGTGACTGTGCACGTGTCTGCTGCTCCCCAGCGCCTGGCTTCCGACCGACTTCTCCCGGGCGCACTCCTCCGAGAGGCGCACGTGGGACGACACGAGGCGCTGCATTCCGTCGAAGATTGCCAGCGCGCCCTCGCAGAAGCCGCTGACACGGTACTTCGCCACGTAGCCGCTGAAGCGCTGGTAGACGTCGCTGTGGAAAGACGTGCACAGGTTCAGTGTCTTCACAATGTTGCCGTGCACTTTCTGGAGCAGCTCTTTTCGCGGGACACTTTTGTGTACCCAAGCAGTGCCTGCACTGGAGGGCCTCTGTGCTCCTGTTCTGGGGAGGTTGGGCTGGCCTGGCGGCCAGGCGGCCGCCGTCGCCACCCCGCCGCCGCTCGTGGCCGCCCGTCGTCTGAGCCCGTCTGTCGAGCTGGCGGCTATGTTGCCGCCTGTCTGCCGCTCCGACTGCTATGTGGTCGCCGTCGCCGCCTCGTCGCCGCCCGTCGTCTGGGCAGGTCTGTCAGTCTGGCGGCTGTGTTGCCGCCGTCGCCGCCCCGTCGCCGCCTCGTCGCCGTACGAAACAGGCGTTGCACCACGTAGATAGGTTCACATAGTCAGCACCCCGTAGATTGGACAACGCAGAGTCTGTTCCAAAAAAGGAATTCGGATCCACTTTGCACGCCCGAAATGGGTACCGAAAGAATGGGCACTATGCCCAACAGCAAATGTTGTCCCAAACCAACAGCGGCCGCTGTTGGGCAGGCGGCCCTCTGTCTCGAATGGACACAGGCCGCGGCGGCGTGGACAGCGAATCCTGCTCAAAATGAACAGGAACTGCTGTTGGGCATCGTACCCATTCTTTCGGTACCCATTTCGGGCGTCCAGATCCACCACCACCCGAAGCAGGGATCATCCGCTCCCCCGGGGATGTGCGATTTACATGCGATTCTGCCCCAAATCGCACATTCTAAATATCAGTTCACATGATCCCAGCCAAGCCGGGGTCCCAACCACCATCCCCGGCACAACGAATATGCGCACACACTCGCTTGTCAAACATCATCAGCTTGCAAGAACCCCTTTGCGAAAAACTTGACGAAGTGCACACGCATGCGTTGTCGCGCGCACGCGAGGAAATCATTCAACCTACGACAGTTCCGCGCTGATTCCAACCTTGTGTGTCCAGAAAACTTGTTCCCCCAAAGAAAACATGCGCGCGCTTCTGCGAGTGCCTAGCAAAACCACTGCGAAGTCAACATGTGCATCGCACTCGACCAAACGAGCCTCTCGCGCGCGGACGTCGAAATCATTCGAACGTCCTTGCGCGCGTGCTGACGGGGCACGACCCGTGTCAAACCATACCATGCGGGCCACTCGCGCCTGTCGGTCGCCTGCGCATGCCAGAATTCGGTTCAAAACAATCATCGGCGACACCTGGACTCCGTCATCTTCATCGGCGTGGTCAACATCGGCGCCGTCATTGGCCTTGCCGTCGCCATCGTCATCATCGTCGTCAGCACCGCTACTGCCATCATCGTGTCTGCCTTTGTCGACATCGCCATGATACCGCGCCCGCCCGAGTCACCGACTCGCACTGCAGTGCCAGCGCGTCACCGCGGCCTGCGAGATGCGCTGGGAAGTCCTCGCGGTCAGCGCCACCGCGGCTGGCTAATGCGGCCGTAGCGATGTGCCAGCCAACGCCGAGCAGCCATCGTAATCGCCGCCGCATGGATTTTGCGAAACAAGCTGTGGATGGGATGATTGCGCGAGCAGTGGAGTTGAACAACTCACTGCGAACAAGCATTCATTGCACCACTAAGATTGGACCCCATAGGTTGTACCGCATCAATTGGAGGGCTCCCGCTCGAGCGGGGGGGGGGCATTTCCACCCACCCCCATCCATCTTGGGTGGCAACTCATGGGAGCCACCCATACCATCTTGACGACTCGTGCGAATCGACGCTGGTCGACAGTCGGCGCTAGCTCGTCGACTCCCAGACGCCAACCGACGCTGTAGTCGACGCCACAGACGGAATTCAGAGGGCACACCAGGCGCCCGTGGGGCGCCAGGTGAGACCCGTCGTCCTCGTCGTCCTCGCCCTCGCCCTCCTCCTCCTCCTCGTCGTCGCGAGGCGCCCTGGACCACTTCGGGGGGCTGCTCCCTGCAAGCCTCGGGTGGCGCGCCGCCGGGCCCCGAGTGCCGGGGGCGGCCAAGAGGGGGGCGTCCAAGAGGGGGGGGGAGTGCAAATCACGGCCGGCGGCATGTGCGCGGCCCAGGGGGGGGGGGGCTGGGGACGTCATGAAACAAGAAGAGGCGCCATGAAATCTGGGGAAAAGTCGTGGCCCCCGCCATGAGATCCCCCCTCCTCAGTCCTCAGCCCCCTCTCTGCCGCCCCCGATCCCCCACGCCCCCCGCCACCCTCTCGTGTTAAGTCGGGCGTGTCCCCCTACAGGGGGATTTTCGACGAAAAATAAAAAATAATACAAAAATGCTGTAAAATTGCCCCCAAAAAATGCTCAAAAAATAGTCCCCAGACTATTGTTTGACTATTTCTGGATATTCCCCGAAAGCGGGCCGAAGCCCGCGCGGGGCCCCGCCTCCTGGCCCCCGGGGGCTCTTCGGCCACCGGTCCCAGAGGGGTCGGCTCGAGGGAGGGGGGAGGCGCGAGAGGGAGGGGCAGTAGCAGGAGCAGAGAGGCGAGGCGCAGGGAGAGAGAGAGAGAGAGAGAAAGAGGGGGGGAAGAGAGGAGGAGGAGGAGGAGGAGGAGGAGGAGGAGGAGGTCAAGCAGGACACAGAAAGGACTGCAGGTCCGACTCCACTCCCTGCCCGCGCCATGACCGCGCCTGGCGCACGCGCCCAACGCAATGCCGCATCCACACCTGTACGAGAAATCATCCAAGGGCGGCGGGGGGGCACTGCGAGGGCGGGGACGCGGGTGCGGGATTTCCTGGTAGTGAATCCCACGTAGCTCGGGAAACCATCAGGAGACTCTCCGAAGTCTGGAGCTATGTACGCTCGTGAAGTGACTAAATCGGATGTCATACTAAAAAGGGGGGGGTGATTTGGGGGGGTGTCTGCTTGGAGCTGTATTGGAGGTTCCAGTGGGGTCTGAGCAATTTCATGACTGGTCTGGGGGGTCTGCAACTGCTCGTCTGGGAGGGTTGTGACCCCTTCCCTGTTATTATAAAGTTTCAAGTGACAGATGCCATGATGCAGACGACAAAGTGTGCTCCTCGATAGCTGCTGCGACCAGCTGATCGTCAATGCTGCAGCTGGCGCTGTCCTTCCCTCCTCCTGAGTAAATGGAGGCAACGTGCGAGGGCTGAGACAAGAAGAGGCTTCGTTCTGAGACAAGAAGAGGGCATTGACGGCGGCGAGCGAGGGGAGGAAATAAGGCGGCGAGGCGTCTCAGAAGACGGAAGCCTTCTGAGAGCCTTTCTGGGTCTTCTACAAAAACTTCTCTGAAGGCTGGAGGACTTCCGAGCCTTCTGAAAATGCTCGCCCCTTCTCGCTTCCCTCTGGGCTCGCCGCCGACAATGACGTGGAGGATGCTGCCATCACGCGATCACGCGCACGTCCAACCATATCAGAATAACTGGATACGTCAGTGAATGCATCTTGGAGTAATCAGTTGCCGACTCACGAGAACAACTCTTGCTGACTTTGGACACGCCAAAGAAGCACGGGACAGGGTCGCGGCCCAACTCAGAAGTGATAGAATGGCATAATGGAGTACACCGCTGGCTCAAAACATACGAAACCTTCAAAATGCCTCATGGCTTCAAGTGCATACACAATGCGCCTCACATCGACTTCCGTTGCCGCCTGCTCGAATAGAGGACGCTACCGCTTGGCGGGCGTAGCCCGCACGATGCAAGGACTCCCACAGTGCAATCCGCCTCCTCATCCTGCTCAACGATTCCATATTCCTTCGCTCCTGCCCTCCTCACCCATCTCGCCCCTCATCCTACCCTTCGGTCGGGTCTGTCCCCCTACAGGGGGATCCTAGGCGAAAAATAAAGAATAGTAAAACAATACAGTAAAATATGCAATAATTGTCAAACAATCGTCCCCGGAGTATTTTTAAAACTATTTTTGAAGATTCCCCCTGTAGAGGGACAGGCCCGACTTTTCCTACCCCTCACCCATCAAATGGGGGATACCCCTCCTCCTCCTCCTCCTCCTCCGCCTCC
This sequence comes from Prorocentrum cordatum, assembly GCA_963575745.1. Classification (NCBI taxonomy): domain Eukaryota; class Dinophyceae; order Prorocentrales; family Prorocentraceae; genus Prorocentrum; species Prorocentrum cordatum. The sequence goes on along the minus strand of CAUYUJ010015699.1, from coordinate 190,395 downwards.
TCCTCCTCCTCCTCCTCCTCCTCCTCCTCCTCCTCCTAAAGAACCTGGAGACGGCATAGCCATAAACTTTGGGAGCTCCGGATCGACGCTGGCCACCCCCCCATTGACGCGCGGAGCGCCCCAGGGACGGCGTCGGAGGCACCGCCAGGAGGACCCAGCGTCGATCCAAACTTCTGTGTATGCCGTTGTTTGTTCTTTTTCGACATCCTGTACTGCGCACGTCGGCCAGGTGCCGAGAGCTGAGGACTAGGAACGGGCATCGCATGGAACACGCGCCCCGGACCCATGAGTGAAAGGCAAGAGTGACAGGCGACGGCGATGCGAAGGAGTGGGAGGCAGAGATTTGAAAAACAGGGTCGGGGATCTGCTGACCCGGATAAACCCAGACCGGGGCCAGTCAGGCTCGGCAGGATCCTGCAGGATCCTGCACCCAAACCTGAGTCACTGCGACCCTCGCTTTGCCGGATCCTGCAAGACTCGGCGCTCTGACGCACCCCCGTTTGCATTGACCCCCGCCCCTGGACAAACGCGTTCCGCTACTCGCAAAGAATCTACTCGCACATGGCATGGATCTGCTGCGGGGGGGGTCCGGTTTACGATACATTTAGATCGAAGGAAAAACAATAATTCGGACGCTTGCTAGAGTAGTGGAACGAGCTCCGACACTAGAAGAACAAACACATAAACATAAACTGTTGGCACTCCGCGCGGATCTCTTGGATCCGAACTATGCCCCCTTCCCTGGTGCGCAGAGCGCGCCAGGGGCAGCGCCGGAGGCGCCGCCTGGGGGCTCTCTGCGCGGATCCCAGAAATCCGCGCGGAGCGCCACAAGTTTATGTTTATCCGTATGTTCTTCTTCGTGAGTAATGGAAGGAGCTCCGACAAGGGCTGGATGCGAACATGCCAGGAACGCGCAACCAACTCTTTCCCGTCAGCGGCGAGGCGGCGAAATCCGCTACAGCGAGAAGCTAGATAGGGGCACAGACTAGCGAATTTGCTGTCGAGCAAAGAGGGAATGGGGACGGCCGAGAGGAAGAAGGGACGCTCAGACGCCGAAGAGTTCGACGATGAGCAGGGGCGGGCTGCAGCAGCCAGGCGCGCAGGGCCAGAGCGCGGTGGGCGGCCGTGGCGAAAACGCGCAAACAACTCAGGGATGGATGAAGGGGCCCTGGGACACACAAATAAATACACACAAACAAAAAGGATTCCCCATACTTTCCAATATTCGATTGGTTTTTGTCCTCCCCCCCACTGCCCACATTTTCCCATATTTTCTGGGGAATCGGCGATTCATTGTGTCTGTGTTTTCTCTGCTCCCGAATGGAGCAAAAAACGGCTCCAGGGAGATGTGCCCGAAGCCGCGGCGCCGGCCGCCCCAGGGGGGCCATGGAGACATGGAGATGGCTCGTAGATCGCTCCCGGGACGAGCCGATAGCAAGGAGGAGGAAGAGGAGGAGGGGGAGGAGGAGGAGGAGGAGGAGGAGAAGAAGGAGGAGGAGGAGCAGGAGGAGGAGGAGGAGGAGGAGGAAGAGGGGGAGGACAGACAGACAATCACTTTCTAGCCAGTGTTCTTTGCCTGTGGCGGACGCGGGGGGTGGCCCGTGTACTCCACCTGGGCCTAAGTGGGGAGGGCAAGCCCATTCCTCAGTTGGGCCAGATGAAGGCTACGAGCCAGAAACAGCACGCTCTTCACACCATCGGTGCGAATACAAAGAAATTACTCCGACGGAAGGACCCCACATGAGAATCCTCTGGGCGAATCTGGAAAAAGCCCTCACCGTCAAAGCCCTCACCGTCGCCCTCGTGGTTGGTGAGGCGTCCTGGCTGTCTCTTCTGCGTATATTTCTTCTCGCCCTGGCGCGGGCCCTCCCCCCGCTCCCTACGTTGCCCCCGACCTCGCCCTCCTGTTTTGGCTCCGGACATTCAGAAAATGGCCCGGGAGTGGTGTTCTGGGAACACGAAGAACACGAAGGAAGTGGCCTACAGTTGGCTCCGGGCATTCAAAATGTGGCCCGGGAATAATGTTTTGGGGGCACGAAGAACACGAAGTGGCCTACAGTTGGCTCCGGGCAAAATGTGGCCTGGGAAATGGCGTTCTGGCAGCGCGAGAGCCCAAAAGTGGCGACAGTTACAAGAATTGGATGACCCGCTCGGATTAATAACATGATCCGCGGACCCCATAGGGAGGGGGGTCCCGCTTGAGACTTCCTCGCAATTCACTCACAAATGTGGCCTGGGAATGGCGTTCTGGCAGCGCGAGGGCCCACAAGTGGCGACAGTTAAAGGAATTGGATGGTCCGCTCGGATTAGTAACATGATTCGCGGGCCCCATAGGGAGGGGGCTCCCGCTTGAGACATCCTCGCAATTCACTCACAAATGTGGCCTGGGAATGGCGTTCTGGCAGCGCGAAACCCCAAAAGTGGCGACAGTTACAAGAATTGGATGACCCGCTCGGATTAGTAACATGATCCGCGGGCCCCATAAGGAGGGGGTCCCGCTTGAGACTTCCTCGCCATTCACTCACAGACGAGGCCCAAGACGACTGAGTGAGTGAGTCAGTGACTGACTGACTGGTGATGATGATCATCATCACACTCCCTCACGCGCACACTCATCATCATCATCTGTGAGTGTTGATGAGTCAGTGAGTGAGTGAGTGAGTGAGAGAGTGCGTGAGTGAGTGAGTGAGTGAGTGAGTGAGTGTGTGAGGGATGATGAGTGAGTGAGTGAGTGAGTGAGGAATGAGGGATGATGATGATGGTGGGTTCCTGTTCCTGCGCAGGGTGTCCAGAGATCACAAGAACCCCACTTTGGATGTGGGGAAGAAAAACTCGGCTCTGTGCTGCGCTGACTATGCGCCTACCAGCGTATTCGCTTTCGGACTCCACTGGCTGAAAGAGGGACGGTCCGTTGGGGAAACCTGGACCGCCCTCCACAAGCACCAGTCCCCTGCTAGCAAACATGACGAGTCGTGAGGTCGCCACATTCTGAGTACGGAGGAGGAGGACGAGGAGGAAAAGGCGGAGGAGAAGGAGGAGGAGGGGGACGAGGAGGAGGAGGAGGAGGAGGAGAGGAGGGGGAGGAGGAGGAGGAGGAGGAGGAGGAGGAGGGGGAGGGGGAGGGGGAGGAGGAGGAGGAGGAGGAGGAGGAGGAGGAGCCGTAGCCATGTTGGCTCAAGAGGCTCGAGGTCGCGGTGGAAGGGCAGCCCCTTCCTTAGGCCTGGCTGCCGCGGCCCAGGTACTGAGCGCTCGGGGGAGCGCGCCGTTCGACCCTCCGCAGTCTTTCAGCCTCTGTTTGCCCGCGGCACATGTCCCATGGGCGCCTTGGTAATCGGTGGAAGTGCAGCCTTTTGTGGATGCGGGCAGAACCTCATGCATTGGAACTGGTGTAAGCACTGCCGCAAAGTGCGTACTGAAGAACCAGCGCCAGCTCTGTGGACAAGTGACGCAGGAGCTGGGCGCAGCATCAACAGGTGGACTCGCTCGGCCAGCCGCGGGCGGGGCGCAGGCGCCGCAGCGGCGCAGGTCTCGGCAGCTGATCTCCAGAAGCTGGTGGACGTGGCCACCCAGCTGGGAGACACAGCCACAGCCAACAGGTACGCGGCGGAGCTGGCCAAGGCGAGCGCGGTCCGCCCCGCCCACCAGCGTGCCGCCGCCGCCCAGCGCAAGGCCTCGGCGACTGAGAGGAAGCTCACTAACGCCACAGACCTCCTGGCCAAGCTTCAGCAGCAGACTACTGACCAAGCCGAGCTCGTTCGCAAGCTGGTGGGTGACCTCGAGGCCGCGGAACGTGAGTACAAGACAGTCCTGGAGGAAGAATACCAGACCAAGCTCGGCCCCAAGGAAGCCAACCCCTCCAAGCTCGACTTGCAGTCCCTGCTCGAGGGCAAGCTCAGCGCCAACGACCTCATTGACTGCGGGGACATGTTCGACCCTGGCGAAGAGTACGAGCTGGGCACCGAGGGCGAAGCCGAGATCGCCAAGCGCAAGGAGGAGCTCAAGACCGCCATGCAGGCTGCCGCCGCAGAGCTCTTCACATCGGCCAAAGAGAAGTGCGATGCCACCCGCAGAGCCCACGAGGAGCAGAAGAGGCGCCTCAAGACCAAGCGGCCTAGGGCGGAGTCTGCTCCTCCTCCTGGGGGCAACGGTGGCGGCGCTGCAACGGAGCCCGCCGCTGCTGGCGCCGCCAGCTCTGGAGGCGGAGCCCCTGGCAGCGCCGCCCCAGGCAGTGAGGTGGGCGCCCCCCAGCAGCCCGCCCAGACAGCCCAGGAGCGCGCCGCTGCGGTACTGGCGGGCAAGGGCGCCAGCAAAGGGGGCGCCAGCCAGACGCGGGGGTAGCCCCGGGCCTACTCAGGGCGCGGCTCGGGCGCGTTGCGCGGAGCGCTCCACGTACCACTATTTCCAAGCTGATGCCAATGATGTGCAGTGTCCAGGGGGTCGACACTATCGACCACATGATCTGGCCCAGCCACCAGAACCAGAAGACCAGCTACATTCAGTGGGGAATGAAGCACCAGAACTACTTCAGCCAACAGCAGCTCATCGGCGGCGACGGTGGGGAGCAGCTGCCAGCACCCGTCTCCAGCTGGCCAGGGACGTGCATTCCCCTGGGCTGGAGACACGAGCGACGCAGAAGACGACAACAGGTGGGCTTCCCTTGTCGACTGCATCCACGGCAACTCCGTCTCCCTCAGCATCTTTGTCGACTGGGTCATCGGCAGAGTCATCCCAGGAGTGGACCCTCTCTCCCTCGGTGGCCCCATCGTCTACTTCGCCCAGAGGATGCCCCGCTTCGGCGGGGGCCCACGCCGACCTGCCTGAGTCAGCCATGTTCGCCAGACCCTCGTCGGCAGGGGACTTTAATGCTCTGGGCTTCGGCCTTGCACCTTCGAGGCTGGCCGAGAGTGATGGCTCAGGCAGGGGCGGCACAAGTACTCCTTCTACGGCAGCCGATAACACTCAGCGCGGGCGAGTGGACACGGATGGCGAGAAGCAGAAGGGCACAAAGCGGAACACGGACAACAGCAGCCACAGAAAGACCAGCATGGACGGGGACTGCGACCCCTTCGACCAGCTGGAGTTTGGCGCCGACGCGTTCGCGACAGCTGGCTACGATGGCGACCCAGAGCCCGACACCGCGCCCATCGCCACTGACGGGGCCGAGGGGCAGCAGCCTGCCGCTCCTCTTCCTGGCGCAGTCTGTCCGTCTGAGGCCCTGGAGGTGCAGCCCTACGCTCAGGCACCCCAGGGGCATGCGAAGGCCAGCCGTGACAAGATGAAGCGGTATCACAAGCATGACCTTCACGCAGTACGGTTCTACTTCGCCAACTACACCAAATGGAACCAGACTGGGCTCGACTACGTGAATAAGACTCGCGATGATGAAGGGTACCATGTTCAACTTGGTGCAGAGACTCACTTACGAGGGCCACTGTTGCATGCAGCGATCAAGAAGCTCAGCAAGGCGCACTGGAAGGTTGAGGCCAGGCCCGCCAAGGAGACCCAGGTGCAAGGGGAGCTCGGCCGCGGAGGTGTTTGGGTCGCCGTCGGCGCACACCTGAGCTCCAGGGCCATCCGACTGCGACGAGCTGAGTGGTCCCAGCCAGCTGCTGGGCAAGGCATGTGGGCCGCGCGTGAGGTCCGCCTGCATGGCCACACGCTCCTTGTCCTCTCCGCCTACTTCGCTTGCGGGGAGGGCCTCTCGGGGGATGACATGCAGATGCTAGAGGAGATGGTTAGCAAAATCCAAGCCACTGGGGTCCCCTTCATCCTCTTAGCCGACTGGAATATGGAAGTATCGGAGGTTCGGGAGTCTGGGATTGAGGACTACCTCGACGCCAGGTCTGTGTTTCCAGAAGGGGCGGGCCTCTCGGGAGTTCGGCAAGCGGGTGATCGACTTCGGACTGGTCTCCACCCACCTCGTTCCTGACCTCACCTTGGAGTATGACCTAGAGGGGCCATGGGCCCATCCACATCTTGGCATTCGCGGCCGCTTGGCAGGAACCTTCAGGGAACGGCAGATGCAAGTCGTCACCCGGCCAGCACCGCTTCCCCTGGGCGCGCAAGGGCCTACGCTGGCCTGGGAAGTCTTCCTGGAGAAAGCTCGTGCTCGACTTCCAAGCCGGCCCCGAACAGAGTATTTCACTGCCGGGCTCTCTGTACCGATCCAGCTATCACTGACAGGTATGCTCTCTTTTCAGGTGCAGCTGAGGAGCTGCACAAGTCCAAGCTTGTTGGCGTGCGCAACCTTGCGCACCACCGCGGCTGCTCTCCAGGCCTGACGATGAGACCTGCCATGCCACCAGCCAAACAAAGCGGACAACATGGGGGCACACATAAGCTGGCCTTTTGGAAATGTATGGTTGCGCGGCTTCAGGACCTCATGGACTCCGCATCGGGAAGGAGAGCCCAGGGAAGACGGCAAAACGCCAACAAGTTGAAGAGCTCATCCAGGCCAAACTCGGAAGTATCCAGGAGCATTATGTTCCCAAGGGATCTCAGGAGGACCTCATCCAGATCACCTCAGACATTCAGGACATCCAGATGCAGGCCCAGCAGATGCCCCAACTATCCCAGGACGGCATTAAAGACTTGGCCAAGAAGTGTAAGGCTCTCCGAAACCGTGCCGATCATGAAGTTTATCGGGATAAACAAGCTGGGTTCCAGGAGTGGCTCTCCCAGAGCCTCCGAGGGGGGGCCAAGTGGGCTCATCGACATACCACCACCTGGGGCCACCCAGAGGCCATGCCAGCCCAAGAGCTGGACACGGAAGGGGACCAACTCTGGGACCCCTCGGAGGCTCTGAAGACCAAGCACACTCGATGGCAGACACTCTGGAAGGACCCTCTACGCAGAGCTGGCGGCAAGTTTTGCGGCAGGAAGCGCAGGCCCAGGTACCTGAACTGTCAGAACTTCAAGCCCCACAGGTACTGGCAGCGTGCCAGGCATTCCCGATCTCTATGGGCATGGGGGCCGACCAGTGGAACCCCAAGCTCTGGGCCGCTCTGCCTGAGGAGGCGCGCGATGAATTCGTCGGTCTCTTGCAGGACATCGAGCGCACCTGCGCGTGGCCAGAGCAGATCCTGTTGAATGAAGTTGGCATGCATCCCAAACCCACAGGGGAAGGGGACAGACCCATCACTCCGACCCAAGGGTTGCACCGCACCTGGTCCCGACTCAGGAAAGAAGCTGTCACCACCTGGGAGAAACAGAAAGCAGGATTCTGGGATGCAGCCGTACGAGGTTCCGACCCTTTGAAGGCGGCCCTTCTCAGGCACGCCAAGGCCGAAGCAGCGAGCTGGATCTCGGTCGACTGGGCCGCCTGCTCCTTGATGCGGATTTTTTTTCGACACGCCCAGCCCTTTCTGGATATAGACCCTAGGCAAAGCACTTGATTACCCATTACACGCCATGTACATGGGCATGTGCGTGCACACCGCAGATAGGGTCCTCATCTTAGGGCGCGAGGCTTCAGACTTTATCCCGGTCGAGCGCTCCATCCTCCAGGGGTGCATGCAGAGTGTGAGCTGGACGCGTGCGTATCTACACGACATGCTTGACGCGGCACATGCACGATACAGGCCCATGGAGATCAGCACCTGGGTCGACGATATCTCCCTGTCCTCCAGAGGTCCCAAGGCCATCGTGCATCGGCTCACCACCCAGGGCGCCATCGACTTGGTTTACCACATGAGAGCCCGAGGTCTCCGTCTTTCAGGAAAGTCCCAGCTCCTCGGTAGCAGTAAGGTCCTGGCCCAAGGGATCCACAAGGCCCTCCAGAAGGCTGATATCAATATCCAACTGACCACCAAGACGAGAGACCTCGGACTTGACTTTGCTTCAGGACGGCGATCTACGAAGGTTGCCAAAGGTAGATTGAAGAAGACCTTCGCCAGGGTCGAGCGGGTCAAGAAGCTCCTGAAAGCCAACAGCCAAGCCAGCAAGCTCAACCTCCCGGGGGTCAAGTCACAAGCTTCTTGGGGAATGATGGCCCAAGGGGCCTCGCCTACTGCACTGAAGCAGCTTCGGTCCAAGATGGCCGCACTCACGGGGAAGCAGAGAGCTGGTGGCTGTGCAACAGTAGCTATCCGACTTGGCCCAGGAAAGAAAGGCGACCCTCTGTTCTTTGCGCGGCACGACATGGTCAAGACATGGCTGCACATTCTTCCTGCTCTTATGCGTGAGCGGATTGCTTTCCAAGCTGCCTGGACTAAGTGCGTCGAGGCCATGCGGGCTGCAGCTCACCCGCGGGGCAAAGTCCGGGGTCCCATAGCTGCTCTTGTGACCACGTTGCTTCGGAGCGGATGGGATCCCCAGCTCCCCTGGCAGTGGAAGGACCCCTATGGAGATACCTACTACTTGGTCCCCGACGAGGCCCCACCTGATAGAGCCCAGTTCTACTTGGAGGCGGCTTCGGGATCTAAACCAGGATGGCAGCAGTGTGTACTGGCCGAGGTTGAGGGCACTTTCGAGCAGCAGATTTGGCGGGACTTGGCAGCAGCCCATCACTTTTGTGGGAAAGGCCTCGAACATGGGGCCGATCTCACAGTTATCTTGAAGCTCATCCGTGCCCATCGGCGTGCGCAGCGTCATGGGCAGACTGCACTGCTCGAACGTATCGCTACAGGCGCGCTGTGGCCAGGAGATCGCCGGCACCCTGCCGAGCCCGATCGACAAAAATGCCCTCGGTGCGCTGCTGCACGCCACTACCCGCTCCCCGTCGAGGATATCCTGCACCAGCAGTGGTTGTGCCCATGCCTGGCGCCCACAGAGCATACGGCTTTCGACCTCCTACCCCAGGTCCAAGGCGAGCACGAGGAGTGGGCTTGTTTCTGGTACCGTGGAATTGTTCCGATTATCTGGATTTACCCTCACATCGACAAGATCCCCGAATGGAAATTCGAATGTTCAGGAGGTTTTGCCCAGGACCAGCGAATGGAGCTTCCCCCAGATGCCTTTGTGGGTACCGACGGCAGCGGCGGCGACTACACCAGTGACCCGAGGCTCCGTAGGTGCGGCTGGGGTGTTGCTGTTTGGGCCCAGGGCGCCATCCAAGGGGAAACCTGGGGCCCGCTCCTGGGAAGGCACCAGACGGTGCCCCTCGCGGAACTTGAGGGCCTCACGCAGGCCCTGAAACACACGGCTGGCCCAGCTACTTTCGTTGTAGACTGTGCCTATCTTTTGAAAGCGATCCACGGGGGCCCCAGCCAGGTGCAGCCTCTGCACGCGGCTGCCTGGGCCCGCTTCTGGCATGAATTGTATTCCAGGCCAGGAGGAGCCCAGTTTCAGAAAATTAAGAGTCACCTCACGGAGGCTGACATAGGCAGGCATGTTTCAGAAGCCGAATTCAGGTGTAATGAGACCGCTGACGAGGCGGCCAAGAGGGGAGCCGCCCTTGCCCAGTTGCCCACTGCCTCACTCGCCGAAGTCGCTCGAATCGATTCCCTGGCCAAGAAGGTCCTGGAACATCTGCTCGAGGTAGGAATGGCTGAGGTCCTGGCCAGGCAGGCTGATGCAAAAGCCCCAGGAGCCCCGACCCCAGCCGACCTGGTTGCAGCCCACGGGGCGCGACGAGATGAACGAATCGCTGCTCGAATGGACGCCCGCCAGGCTACTACCCACCAGGTGGTTCCAAGGCGAGGCTCTTCTTTCTGTACTGTCTGCCTGACGGCACCAACCCGCCAGCTTCCCACCAACGAGTGGCTAGCTGCCCCGTGTCGCTCACAGAATTCGGTGCCTGCGCGGGCTGTGGTGGTGCGAGGTGTGTGGTGGTTCGGGGCACACCCGCTTCAACACTTTGGGGAAGGCCTGCCAGCGCCCGACTGGAGCTGGCAAGAAAGCATTGGATAAGCTTGCCAGAGGACTCCTCCCGCCCAATCGGGATGCCTGGCCAGACGAGTCTAGGCCCAGTCCAGAGTGAGCTATCCTGCCCCCTTTTCCTCTTTTAAGGGCCCTGGCATCGGTACCAGACTCAGGCCCTCGTGTAGTCGTTCCCAGGAGGAGGAGGAGGAGGAGGAGGAGGAGGAGGAGGAGGAGGAGGAGGAGGAGGACCGTCGACCGTCGCAAGGCTGCCTGATGGATGCCGAGACGAACGACGCGCAGGGGGGATGGGACGATCCGTGGGCGGTGTCGAGTGTACAGTAGGAGCTCGACCCCAAGAGACCTTCCACGAGAAGCCAAACCATGATGAGACCCCAGGATTTCCACTGCTTTTTGGGTATGGGGGGGTCGTCACGACTTCCATCGTAGGACCATCGGAACCCCAGAAACCCAGGGCACCCTAGAGGCAAGCAAGGTGTTTCTTGGCATGGGCTTCCACTGTAAGCTCGGCCAGCTGCGAGAGGGGAAAAGGCGCAGGGGTAGACCTCCAAGGTCTCTCTAAATCAACGAATGCTCGGACGGGTACTGCGAGTCGTGATTTTGCCGATCTGCGGTCCCTGGAATTCTCGAGACCGTTCCCTGGGATGGTTTTTCGTCCTGGATCGTTTTCCGCGCGATCCAGGAGCGTATGAATCGTGCGACCGTAACCTGAATTCTTTCCTTGGCGGCTAGGACCAGACGCCATATTGGACGCCGCGCCAGCGCTGCAGCCGATGTGCCGAACCGTAGGAAGACGGCGTTGCAATTCAATCCTCGGGGCCCTCTGAAACTGCCTCCAGTTAGAAGCCCTCTGGCCTCCTGAAAAGCCTTCTGCGTCTTTACAACAAAAAGGTTCAGAACACCTTTCAGACGGCCCAGTGGCTTGCGAGCCTTCTGAGAGGCCCGCCCCCTCTCACTCCCCCCCAGTCTGGCCGCCGGAAGATGCAACTCGACCCCTGGCGGCCAAATGACGGTAAACTGGTTGTGTTGGTCACTGATGTTCGATACGGGCCAACTTGCGTGAACTACTGTGGGCAATTTAGGTCTGTGTTTCGGTTGGTCACCGCAACGTTGGGCAGCTTGGCAAACGCTGCCACGCGGATCCGTAGGGTCATGGCCCAAAAACACTAGGGATGTGCCACATGTTTTAAAATTCGGTGGCACCCCTCACGCAGATCGGCAGGGTCACGACGTCTTACCAATCGCCAGGTGTGGTAACCCCTCTGGTCATCTATTGGTTTTGCTCATTACGAGTCGGCCTCGCATAAAGTTCCGATACTGCTTCACGACAGCGCCCAGGCCTCATGACATAGCTCTTGCATAGCGCATTCTCCGAGAGAGGGGGCCAGCGACAGGGGGCGAAGCCCATACGGATAATAATAATCATGATACAACAAATGATAAGAAGAAGAAACATACTACTAATCATAATCATAATATGCGCCATGCAATCTGGCGAGATATCATGGCCCCCCTATTCATCCCCTCCTTCTTGGCCGCCCCCGAGTAATGGACGGTGACCTCACGGGGGGTAACAAAGTGGGCCTAAAGGGGCCCTTTAGGTCCACGTTTGGCCTCCTGCTGGATCCACAGGGGCCCTGAAGGGCACCATATAGGGTTTGTTCTTTTCACCCCCCATGAAGGTCACCCCCCACTACCATCCGCCCGACTGACCCCGGGTGCACTCTGGCCAGAATTCCGGGACGAATCCAGACGTGTCCACGAGGGCGCCCCGGGAGCGCTGGGAGCCCGAACAGCTGTCACACACACACACACACACACTCAGAGCTAAAGAATTCGCCAATGTCGAGTTCCCTGGTTCCCTTCGTCTGTCACGTTTCCCCCCTGCCCTCCTGCACTTGGTCGCTATCCTTGAATGGAGCGCTTCTCAGAAGGCGGCGGGACTCCTCAGAAGCCCTCACACCTTCTGAGAAATGCTTGCTGTCTTCGGGGAAGGCTCTGAAAACTTCTTGGAAATCGGGGGGACTTCCGAACCTTCTGAGAAGGCCTTCTACTTCTCACGTCCCCCCCCCTCGTTCGCCGCCGATCTTGGGCGTCGCGTAATGCGGGGGCTATACATGAGGGCGCAGCGAGGGCTGCAGAAGAGGGACCCTTGTGGGCCTCTCGAGGGGCCCTCCAGGGCCCCCAGAGGGGGCCCCCCCCCATTGATCGCCCCCCCAATCTAGGCGACGCCTACTGCTCGAGAAGCCGTACGCCTCTCACTCCCCACCCCCCGCGCTGGCCCTTCCAGAAGGTCCAGCCCGCCGGAGGGGGGGGAACATATTTCGTGGAGGAGGACGACGACGAGGAGGAGGTTTGCAATGCTCTCCGGCCCAGCCCGCCGGTCACCTCGCTCGCCGTGTCGGCTACACGCAAGAGCGACCTTTGGTGCGCGGCTTTTTGGGGGCCGCGGAGAGGCCAAACACACAAGCGCGCAGGACGCCACCGCCGCACCGCGCTCGGCGATCAGGGGATCCCGGTGGGCCCGCACCAGAGGTCCCTCCGGTGAGAGGTCACTCGTTACGTGGTCGCAGGCCCAGAGGTTGACACCAACACCAAGATCGGCGGTGCGCCTCCACCGAGGGAAGACGATCCCGATCTCGATGCTGGTGGTCATATCCTGGCTTCCAAGGTGGCCGAAATATTGCCACCAACACCGAAATCTGGGATCGTCTCCCCCCTGTGGAGGCAACCCCCTTCGTGTCGGTGTTGGTGCTGATCTCCAGGCCTCCAACGTGGAGCCGAGCCGTGGCGATCCTCCCCGCCGCCCCCACCCCCCGGGGCCGCCGCGGCCGCCCGCCGCCCCTCCTGCGCGCGGCAGCGCCGCCCGCCGAGGAGGGCCGCCGCCAGCGCGGCGGCGGCGGCGTGGAGCGGCCCCATGGGCGACGAGGCCCCGGCCATCGCTCGGACGTCCACGCCCTTTGAATTGTTCGGTCTCGTGCGTGGCCTTTCCGCCAGAGGATCAGGGATGCTCCTCGAGGGTCCTCGCCGAAGGAACAATGCACACGTCCGAGCGATGTCAGGAGCCAGGACGAGG
>CAUYUJ010015699.1:145000-170000 GCA_963575745.1 Prorocentrum cordatum | reverse complement strand
GTCGCCAAAGGCGCACAGCTCTGCCGTGGGGCATCGCGTGGGGGCCGAGCTGAGCCCGCCCGACTCGGGGCACACCGCCTTGCACTTCCCTTGCTCGGCGAGAGCCGCCTCACCATCTCGAAACATCGCGCACGGGCTGAACATGATGGTGGGGTGCTGGACAGCTGGCAGCCACACAGTGTCGACGTGGAGACCTCCCTTACGCAAAAGGTGGTTCCAGCGAAACTGCTTGAGCCAAAATGGCCACGGATGGTATCAGAGGGCCGCCTTGGGGCTATGTTATACGCATTGGTCTGTAATGCGTGTATGCATATTTGCGTGTTAGTGTATTGTAATATGTTTGTAGAGCATGCTGGTAGACATGGTACACACCGCGCTGGTATATGCGCAGTGCAGTAGGGAGATCTAATGTGTAGCTGTGGCTAACCACATCACTCGGATTCAATGGCGTGCTACAAAATGCGGACGTGTCCTTGCCCTTATTCATGCACTCGTGTACCCACAAATTATCAAACACACGTCTACGCAATCGCCTTTTGATGTATTCGTTATCCAGGTCCCTGCGTCAAACCCACCACCATGCTTGCGAAGCACTCCGTGTGATGGCCCTTGAGCATCGCCCAGACAGCCGTCACATGTGAGACCACTCGCGTCCACCTCTCGTGGGGCTCCTTTTTGGGCCGCCCTGGGACCGCCTCGGGCTCCCGCGGGGCAGTCCTGTGGCTCCCTCTGGCCCCTCTTCGCTCGTCCTCGGCGACCCCTCGGGCCGTCTCCCGGGGCCCTCGATGGGGGGGAGGGAGGGAGGGAGGGAGGGGGGGAGGGGGCAAGCTAGGCGCGCTCGCGTCATATCTGACGTCCTACCCCGACCACACAAAAAGAGCCCCGAAAGGACCCCAATATTACGACCGAAGGCCCAGCAGAGACACCAAGAGAACCCCTGAGATGGCCTCCGTTCTTTCCCTCCATTCCTGCCTCGCGCCTCCTCCTCCTCCTCCTCCGCATCTTCTTCGTGCCGCAATCCTCCTCTTTGTGTTTCCTTTCCCCCTCCGTTTCTCGTTTCTCCCCCCTCCTCCCCCTCATCCTCCTCCTCCTCCTCCTTCTCCTCCTCCCCCTCCTCTTCCCTCGCTTGCACTCCTCGCCGAACCCTCGGGCCTTCGCTTTCCCAAACAGCTCGCACCACGCACGCCCAAACATTCGAGAGCTGGCCTTTTCCCTCCATCCCACCCCAGAGCTGGTGGCTGGCGTGGGTTTGCCGGATGACTCGAAGCAGCCCCGCGCACGGGGTTAAAGCCAGGGCCGTGTGCGTTCGCCCCCGAAAACAAACAAACACGACAGGGCAAACCTTCCACACAGTGCCTGACCATATCGCCGCCGGGGTCTGGCACTATGCGAACGTCCGAAGGTTTACTGCGGCCCATGGCTCTAATTGGTTCTACATATGCGAGGCGACTTCTAGAGAGATAGCCGAGCACATGCCCGACGCACAAGGCAAGAGAGGTGAGACGCTCGGCATGCTGGATCTCTAGCTTCCCGAGGAACTCGCCGCGCGGCGCATTAGCTGCCGTCTCGCGCGCGAAGAAGGCGCAGGCCTGGTTGTCGCGCCAGGCCAACCAGCCTAAAACGGCCGCCCCCCCCCGAGACTTGTGGGCGGGCACCTGGAAGAGGGCCCTCTGTCCCTTTCCCGCGACCCTGGGACCCGCCCAGAACATCCCCCAAAATTATCCGAAAGGGTTGTCTGACACATTCTGGCGAAGACCTCGGGCCCAGACATCGACCAACGATTGGCAGTCCATCCCGAGGTGGATTCCCCCGTGGCCCGATCCTCAAAACCATTAGGAACGCATGCAAGTCGGGACCATATACACCTTGGAGCCGACGGGGCAGAGGACCAAGAGTGCCAGCTAACACGCCGCCTCCGTCGCTCGCCATGGCAAGGCCCAACCCGCTCTACTGTGGCGCCGAGACTTTGGTGCTAAAACCAAACCGCCTGAACACATCTCAGCATCGGCGCAACCTTCGTGGGGCGGGATGACCCGCTTCCACCCGTCCGAAGTCTCGGGGGCAGGGGAAAGCCTCGAAGGAGCGGGGAGGAGACGTCGAGCGAGGAAGGGGTCACCTCCCCCCCCTGCCCCCGCTCTTGCAGGTCTCTCCAAAAGTCAAGATCACGCACGTGCAGATTGGCCCCATGGCAACCAACAAGTTCATGGCTTCCATATCCCCCGGGAAAACCACGCAGCTGGCAAGCCCCCGTCAGAACACGTTGACCCTGAAACAGCTCGCCCTGGGTAACCATCCCTCCTGAAACGTGAGTGGCTAGAAATGAGGCTTCCAAGATTGGTCCACGACCTCGAAACTCCTCGCACACCTGGGCCACAGCGTCCTGCTGGGGCGCGTAGAAGATCTGGTCGCCGAACTCCCAGGTCAAACTCTGGGCAAGCTGTTCCTCAGTGGCTACCGAAGGCTGACCGTCCTTACTCCAGATTTCGCAATAAAAGGGAGGGGGTCTCATTTCGGGGGGGGTCTCTTCCAGGCTATCTTGGAGGGCCTCAGGGGGTCTGGGGACGATGTGTTGGAGGGTTCCCCCACGGGGTGGGTCTAAAACTTCTCGTCTGGGAGGGTTGAGACCCCCTCCCTGCATTGCGAAATCTGGAGTAGTTTGTCCAATTCAGCGGGCATCTCAGCGGGCATCCTCCACGAGGTTGAGCTTACTGGGGCCCAACCAAGACGCTGCAGAGTACCTAATAGAGCTCCAATGGGACCTCGCACAGCAGCCCGAGAGAAATCCGTTTCTCCATATCACGCTGGAAGACGTCAGACATCTGTTTTGGAGTGGCCCATCCGCCCCAATAAGCCTCGCCCCGGAAAATGATGGGCTGACTGTTAGCAACGCGCGCGGGGTCAGCCCTCGGATTGCAAGACAACATTATTAAACAGTTCTAGAGCGCCCGCAAGCCAGCCCAAAAATGCCTTCCGCCACCGCGCAACGTAATGCCTGGAGCCGTCGGGCCGCCATGCCTGTCGCGCTGCACCTATGCCGCATCTTCCAGCAGGGGGCGCGCCAGCGCGAGAGATCGATGAAATTCTGAAACTGCGACTCGGACTTCTGAACCGACATGCCCGGCTCCGAATCTTGGCGATCCTGGATATGCTGTTCTCTGGCTGATCGAGCTCCTCCGACCGTAAAATCGACTCCCTGATTTTTGACAGCGCGAGATGACCAGAAGCCCCGCTGCTTAAGGCCGGCGCAAAGTCCTTTGGCGAGGGCCGCGGCGCAGGCAACCGCCTGGCCCTGCGCGCGCGAGATATCGAGCTGGGCTGACTCCCGCTTCCTGCAGAGAGCCTGGGCGGCCTTGACGGCCGTCGACGCGCAGCGACGACCTGGATCGCCATATCGCCGACGACCTTGTACAGACGACTCAACCTGAAAACCCTAGAGACCGTGTCCAGTTCTGTGATATGCATCACTCTTAGTAATGTAGTTGCATACCCACAGCTTGCCAAAATCATCGAATACACCACTGCGGGCCTCGAAATGCACAAACCTAGTACCAACAGTATGGGGCAGCAGTAGATTACCAGGCAAAGGCGCAAGTGAAATAATGGAAACTCGAACGCGCATGCTCTGGAGACCAACTGCCTGCCACGCACTTTCTCGCAAGCCTTTGTCCGCGCGTGTAGCTTCGCTGGTGATCGTTTGCCCATGCTGCTGCGGCGCATCTAGCGCATCGGCTCCATATCCTAACGGTCATGTGGAGTAAGGCTGCAAGTCGATGTCCGTCGTCGCCAGGTTTAGGTTAGGCCTGGTGAAGCGTTGCACCCATTTGGAGAGGTAGAAGACCACCCTGCAACAGCCAACCCCGTATCACATTCAAAGCTTCCAGGCATTCATCGGAAAGAAAAAGAATATCTCGATGACCTCATCATCTATCAGGTCCGCGAGCAGACCAGGCGCTCATCTTCCGCGCGACGCCTCGGGCCTCGTCTGGTGAAAGATGGCGGACAGGGCGCTGCTGGCTCTGCAGCAACCCGCGAAGCTCTTCAAACATGTGGCGGGGACCTTGCAGAGGCTTCGGGTCGACATGTTCAGAACCCAAAATTGACTCCCAGTGCTGAAGATGCGGCTCAATAAATCTACTGGCCCAGGAGGGGGCTGACCTTTGCGAGGGGGCCATGGGGCGCCAACCGAGGAGATGCCAGGCGCATCGATGAGCTGTCTCCGCCTGCCTGCGCTGCCTGTCGGACAAAGCCCTCCACTGTCGGGCGCAACTGCTAACAAACCTGGCTTTTAGCTTCTCGGCGCGGCCGTCAGCCGTCTCATGCAAGTCCACGAGGGCCTCTGAATCGCGCCAAGAATGATATCCCAAAGAAGACGCAGCATGCCTTCCCACTCTTCGCCAGACCTGATGAAGGGAGCGGCGAGCAAGGTCTCGGCGAACAAGGCTGCAGCTCCGACAGTGCCCGTAACAGACTCCTGGGAACGCAGACGGGCAAGCTCCGCCTCCTCCAATCCATGCTCGCAGGACAGGCGACAGGGCAGGGGCCTGCGGCAGGGGGAAAGGCGGGGGCCGCTCTCACTTCCCACCCGCGCCCTCGGCCTGCGCCCCGAGATCGTTCAGCGCCAGGAATGCAGCGGTCAGCGCGGAACCTGTGCTCCAACGAGCCCAGGAATTGTCCGATTGAGAAGTCGAGGTCCTGCTGGGTGCCCATTTTTGCTCGAGTGCATTGAGAACCTGAGGCCATTCTCGAGGAGGTCCTGGAACGGGTCCTATTGGGCGCCCCCGGGGGAACTTCCTGGGGGCCTCGGGGGCATCATCCGCAGTGTCGGTTTGCTTCTCATGACGAGCCGAGCGAGACGACGAGGTTTGAGATGAGATCCGGGCGACACTTGGCACGACGCGACCGAAGGTGCAAGGGCCTCTGAGATCAAGAAAAATCGAACGTCCTCAATTCCCGCCGACCGCGCGTGCAAGTAGGCGCTGAAAGGGGCAGCGACCCTAGCTCCGAGCCTGCTCGGCCAGCCAAGACGCCCCAAGAGAGTCAGTGGAACGTTCCAGTCACCACCGATCAAAAACGGCAAGCCTGCACAGCGAAGACGCTTTCCTGGGCGACTTAATAGCATAATCCTTTATGGGCCGAAATGGTCGGACGGCGCATATATGTGTATATATATATATATATATATATATATATTCGAGAGAGCGTGATCCACCGCCGCTTTACTGTGGAAAATTGCCAACCTTTTCCTCCGGAACCCGGGGGTCTCCCCCCCCCCCCCCTCCGAAAATCCCCCCCCCCCCCCTGCCCCCTCCCCCCCTCCCCCCCCCCCCCCCCCCCTCTCCCCCGGCAAAACCCCCCCCCTCCCCTAACCCCCCCCCCCCCCCCCCCCCCTCCCGCCGAAAAACCGGGGGGGGTCACTAACCGGTTCGAACCCCTCCCCCCCCCCCCCCCCCCCCCTCCGGATCCGGAAAACCGGGGGGGGTCACTACCGGTTCGAACCCCCCCCCCCCCCCCCCCCCCCCCCTCCCCCTACTCACCGCCAGCAAACGACTCCCGGTCCCCACCACCGTCCGCATCACATCCCCCACTGGTGTTCCCAGCACCACTGTCCTCACCACCGCTGTCCCCACTGGTTCCACCACCGCCCCTACTGTCCCCACCAGTGGCCCCACCACTGTCGCACTGTCCCCGCTGTCCCCAGAACTGTTCCCACCACGGTTCCACTCTCCCCACTGTCTCCACGGCCCCAACCACTGCCCGACTATCCCCACTGTCCCCACTGTCCCACTGACTCCTCCGCTGTCCCACTGAGCTGTCCCACTGTTCCCACCACTGTCCCCACTGTCCCCACCACTGTCCCCACTGTACCTCTGTCCCATTGTCCCACCGCCGTCCTCGCCACCGCCTTCACCACTGTCCCCACCACCATTGTACCCTCCACTGTCCCACTGTTTCCACCTCGTTCCCATTGTCCCCACACCACTGTCCCCACCACCACCGTCACCACCACTGTCCACTGTCCCCCCCTGTTCCCACCATTGTCCCCACCACTGTCCCCACCACTACCGTCCCCACCGCTGTCCCACTGTCCCACTGTCCCCACCACTGTCCCGCTATCCCCTCACCACTGTCCCCACCACTACCGTCCCCACCACTGTCCCACTGTCCCCCCACTGTCCCCACCACTGTCCCGCTGTCCCCTCACCACTGTCCCCACCAACACCGTCCCCACCACTGTCCGCACCCCCACTCGGTTTTCGAGGGGGGGGGGGGGGGGTTCGAACCGGTAGTGACCCCCCCCCTTTTCATGATGAGCTGGGGGGGGGGGGGGAGGGGTTCGAACCGGTAGTGACCCCCCCGGTTTTCCGGAGGGGGGGGGGGGGGGGGGAGGGGTTCGAACCGGTAGTGACCCCTCTCGGTTTTTGGCATACTGATTCTTTCATATATATCATATACATATATATTTATACATATACATATATATATATATATACATATATATATGAATATATACTGAGACCACCGAGACTCCCGACGGAAAAAACGCGTTGGCCCACTTGATCAAAGCTCGATGAGGAGACGGAAGAGGCCGGGGTAACTCCGGAGGGTTTCCCGCGCCGATACACGCTGATACTCCGATGGCAACTCCTCCCGAGAGATCCCCTGCATCAGTTTCTCTGGATGGTGCCGCAGCCGTGAGGAGGCCTTGATCCAGAAACATCTTCTCGCGAACAATCTCATAGACTGGCCGAACTCCGGCTTCCTGAGAGAAGGAATTATTGGGCCCACGGGTGATTGAACAAGTTTTAGCATTTCCTTCTCCTGAAAGCGGCGCGTTCAGCGCCTTGCGGAAGACTGCGCCCTGGCGGCGCAACTCCGCCTTCTTCCCCACGAGCCATGATATGCACGGCCCCCAGCTGACGGTGCTGGCCGCCCGGATGGTGATCATGGTGCTAAACGCCACATGTGCAAGCAGCAGGGTGGCCCGCGTCCGAACCTTTGCCCTTCGCCTTAGCTGCCAACTTGGCCTTGGCGTAGAGCTGGGCCACGTTGTCCGCCGTGGCCTTCTTGTCGCGGCCCCGTCGACTGCTCCTGGTCCGGCGTCGAATCGATCTCAACAACCTCTGGACTGCCTGCAGAGCGGCGCCCTTCCGGCACCCCCAGCGTCTGCGGCTCCATCTTCACCGCCTGGAACTGACGCTCGGGCACCTTCTGCGGAATCAGCCTGCCGACGACGCTTCGCCTGCATGCGAATGTCGAACTTCTTCTGCTAGTACACCATCTGCGTCGCCTTCTCCGTTTCTCCTTAACGCCGTGGAAGATCTCCTCTGCTGCTTGGCAAACCAGCGACTGCAGCTCGGCTTTCCTTCGCTCCAGTTCTTCACGACCTCCATTGGTGACCTCGACGCCTTCGACCTCCTCGAGCTCGAAGAGGCCCCAATCGTCGAAGTCGATGTCCTTACCTTGCAACATGTTATCGAGGCTGGCGCGCGGCACCAGCGGCGGCGGCGGCTGCTCCACGGGCGCCACAGTGGCCGCAAGGCCACGCACCGTCTCCTTGTAGACGTTCTCGCAGTGCTCGTACACGTTGTAGGCTTCAGCCGCGGCAGCTTGAGCTTCGCGTAGTTGCACGTCCAATCCCTCGGCATTTGCGACCGCACGGTCGAATTGCCACTGCGCCTGCTCCATGGCGTGTTTCGCCGCGCACACCGTCGGCGGGGGCGCTGGAGCTGTAGCCTTCTCCTGCTCCTGGGTCGACTTGCGGCGCCCGCCTTGTCCCCCAACTCCGACATGGACTTGTAGAGGGCACGGAGCACGGGCAGCTGGTCTGGAGTGTACTGGCCTTGGCTGGGAGGCGCCGAACCAGTCCATCCCGATTGCTGCAGTTGCAAGCCGACAAGACGTACATCGGCAACAGGAAGAACGTGACCGCCAGGCAGAAGACCGCCCGAGAACCTGCTGCAACTTCTTTCATCTCAGATCCGCAGTGCTTGCACCACTGCATCCAATCCCCATCCATTGCGCATCCGCATGATACACACTTCCACTTGGGTTTGTCTTGGGACCAGTTCTCGGTCCACTGCTGCCACTGCTTGTCAATCCATTTCTGCCACATACGACCATCGCGCCCCATGAAACTGCCGAGGTCCGAGCTCGTGCAAGAGGTGACGCGTGCTCCACCAGCAGCTCACTGAAATGGATGCGTCCAGGCGCCCCTGTGAAATTTGTCGCACGGCGGCGGGAACCTCCAAGCTCGAGCCCCTGCGACAAGGGGTTCAACCTTGAGCCAAAATGGCTTTAGCCAAAATTGTTACGGACGCGGGGCACAACGCTCCTCCTCCTTCTTCTCCTTCTCCTCCTCCTCCTCCTCCTCGCAACCCTCCTCCTCACAGCCCTCCGCGCAGGCTCGCCTTGGGCGGAGGCCCCGCCGCCTCTGGCCGCGCCCGGCGCGGCTCGGGCTCCCCCGGGCACCCGAAGAGGTCGCCTCCCCGGGCGCGCGACGGTCTGCACCTTGTTCGTGCCGCCGAGGACGAGGACGAGGACGAGGACGAGGACGAGGACGAGGACCAGGACGACGACGACGACGAGGACGAGGACGACGAGGACGAGGACGAGGACCAGGACGACGACGACGACGACGACGACGACGACGAGGACGACGACGAGGACGACGAGGACAACGACGAGGACGACGAGGACGACGACGACGAGGACGAGGAGGACGACGAGGAGGACGACGAGGACGACGAGGACGACGAGGACGACGAGGACGAGGACGACGACGATGACGACGAGGACGAGTTCGACGACGACGTTGCCCCTGAAGGCCCCCAGAGGGCCCCTGCTCACGGCGGCTCGAGAGGGGAGGGAGGCGAGGAGACCATGAGACTGTGAGACTACCTGGAGGTCAGGCCTCGCCCACCACAGCGGGAACGCCAGAGCAGCGGGATCCGAACTCGCGCAGCCCTCCCTCCCGGCGCAGCCGACAATACTCACTGGCAGAGGCAGAGGCTGCGACCCACGAGAGGCATCCTGAAAGCCGAGGGAGGGAAGGAGGGCCGCCAGCAGAGCCCACTGCCTTCTCGACCAGTTGCCACCCAGGATGCTGCGCCGACACGGTCCTGGCGCTCCTGACGTTCCTCTGCAGCTTCGCGAGCTTCAGAAGCTTCGGAGGGCGCCTCCGGCGGTCCCGACGCTTCCAACGCCGCGGAGCTTCAGGAGCTCCTGAACCTTCGGAGGGTTAGTGGTAGGTTCCACGTGCCCCATCAATGCAACAACTATTGATCTGGCAGGGAGGAGAGGGGAGGGGAAACAAGCGAGGTGCGCTCGCGCCACATCTGGCATCCTATCTCTCCCTCCCATCCCTTCCCATGGCGCTGCTTTTTGCCCTATCCGTGGACGCGTGCCGTACACGACCTGCGACTCCCACAGAAAAGCCACTTCGTCTTATCCGAAATCGGGCAAAAGGGGACCCGCGTGCACTGGAGGAGGAGGTGGCAGGTGAGCGGAACGTTGAGCGGGAGGGTGATGATGAGGACGAACAGCAGCAGCAGGAACTAAAGCGAAGGAACGGGAGGAACATGAGGACCAGAGGAAGGCGGAGGAGGGGAAATGAGGGGGGCGGCGACGAGAAAGAAAAACTCTGATTCTGAAAAGTGGCCCGCGCTGGGGCGAGACGGACAGCAGCAGCAGAAACTGGAGTGGAAGGAGTGGGAGGAACGGGGGGGGCAAGGGAAGGCGGAGGAGGGAAAATGAAGGGAGGGACCACAATGAAGCGGGAGCAAAGCGCTGATCCGAAAATGAGGCCCACGCTGCAGCGGGAGCACCATTTCACAAACCAACGACAAGCGGATTATTACCAAAAACACAAGAAACATCAACGTCTGAAGTCCGATGTAAAGAATCAATGCGCGCAGGGGGCGGGAGATCTTCCAGCCAACTTCAGGGATGGAGGGAGTGTAGGATTCATTTGTGCTAACTGCTGAGAGGAAGGAGGAAGGGAACGCCGAAGAGGGAAGAGGGCAAAAGAGGACCGGGAGATGAAGGTGGAGGCACGAGTGACGAAACGCCAAGACCATGTTCTCCAGTGCGGGGAGCTGGGCACCCGGCCGGCAGCTCGGGCGACGACAAAAAACCTCTGGCCAGAGCCTGGCTCCAGCGCTCCCTCCCCCCTGCCGCTTCTAGGCCGCCCCGTCCCCTCCCACGCTCCCCCCTTCGACCTGCCCTCCGCTTGCCCCCATCCCACCCACACCCCTGCGCACAGCACAAACCTGCTCGCCACCCACGAACATGATGCGAGAAGTACACGTCGGTCGGAAGAAGTGGGTAAAAACATGAAGTAGGAAGGCGGATTAAGTTGATCGGGTCCAGCCCCCCCCAAAAAAATAACAAGGCACAGCAAAAGCGTGTCGACGCTTGAAGTAGGAAGGCGTTTGAAGCATAGATTGGGACCTGGGAATCCAGCAACACCTGCTTTCAACGACCGGCGTGTACGCGTGGAAGTCCGATCAGGCTTCCGGCCCCTGGGCTGCGCGGTCGGGCCTGGCGGCCTGCCAAGATCCTTGCCCGCGCCCTCGCGCAGCGCAGCCGGGCCACGCACGGCCGATGCCTGCAGGAGAACAGCTCACGTGCCTGAACGGGACACGGAGCTGCTGGCCGGCCCATCCCAGATGCACAACCTGTTGGGCGCGCGGGCCCCCGTGGGCCCAAAACTCACTCGGTGACGGAAAATGCTTTGAGTACCTTTCGTCACCGGGTGACAAAAAATACTTCAAAGTGGCGACGGCGATGAACGATGAGCGACGATCGACGAGCGACGACGAGGACGACTACGACTGCGGACGACTACGACTGCGGATGATGCGCACGGTGGCAGTGTCTGGAGCGCACGGGGGTGGTGGGGAGCGTTGCGCCATGGGGGGGGGGGGGCGCGGGGGCCATGACGCCCGTCATGGCCCAAGCAATGAAGAAACACTCTCTTACGGCGTCGAAAATGCGAAAAACTTACCACGCCATCCGCAAGATCCGCATTTGGTTTTTAGGACGCTTCAAGCATGTCTACACTGCTGCGGCATCGGTCATGTAAGGAAAATCACTCCAGCGTCATTGATTCAGCACTTCGATTTATCAAACGAGCTCGAATTTAGTTCACTGCTTCCACTATGCACTTTGCTCCGTTCACTTCTCCACTGTGCTCAATAGTGTATAATGCAGCTGAAGAATATGGTGGGACAGTCCAGAACATAACTACTCCCAACGCTGCAGCAAAAAGAGACAAGAAGCAACAACAAACAAAACGAAACAAAAAAACAAAAAAACAACGGGACGCGACGGCCAGCGCCACAGACCGCCCGAAAAGTCCCCCCGACGCACGTGGGAGCCAATCGCGTGATCTGGCCTGGGCGACCGCGCGCGCACGCCGCGCGCAGGAGGCGCGCGGCGGCGCGGGGCTTATCAGGCACCATTGAAGGGGCCCCAGGACACACAAATACATGCACACAAATAAAAACTTCCCCATATTTCCCATACTTTCTGGGTTTATGTCTTCCCCCCACTGCCCATGCTTTCCAATATTTTCTGGGGAATCGACGATTAATTATGTCTGTGTGTTTTCTCTTTCCTGAACCATAGAGTACCGAGCGCGAACAGTGGACGCCACCGCCCGCACGCGAGCGCAATCGCGCGCGTACGCACGCACAGTGTCCCATTACAGCGGCAACGATGTCTTCAACGACCAGAATAGCCTGCACGTCTGCTCGCGTGCATTTCAAAAGCATTTGCCAACGCATGCGCGTGCGTGAATCTGTTTACATGCATGACTATAAGTAAACACATGTATATAATATGTGTACATACTTTTACACATATGTGTATACATGTATATTTACACATATATATATATACATACATACTAGAAACATCGTGCGCGCTTCGCGCGCGCTGAGGTTCTGGCAAGCCCCAAGCCTTGACGACCTCACTGATCCACTGAAGTAGTGGACCACATATGGTTCGAACGGGAAACGAACCAGTGCCCATAACGCTGAACGCAGCATGGGTAGTGAGAAGTCCACGCATGTCAATCCGCATTCCGGAAGGCTTTCGGGGAAGATGGTTGTTTAGGGGGGCGGACGCCTGATGAATCGGGTTACCAAACGGCCTTTTGGGAACATTGGTTTTGGGGGCGTCTTGGGGAGCCTGTTGGGGCGTGCCGTCGTCGTCGTCGTCGTAATGTCGTCAACGTCTCTTGGGGCGCGCCGTCGTCGTCGTCGTCGTCGTCGTCGTCGTCGTCGTCGTCGTCGTCGTCGTCGTCGTCGTCGTCGTCGTCGTCTTCGTCGTTTCGTCGTCTCGTCGGCAACTTTACGCGAAACGATCCGCGGAGTGCCGCGAGAAGGCGATCAGTCACGTTCCCAGTCAACTTCCCAGACAGCTCTCAGTAGCGCGATGGTACTTCGGAGCCTCCAGGGACTCTCGGGCCCATGATAAACCATGTCCCCGGAAGGCTTTCTGGGGGCATGATTTGCTGGGATGTGTTGGGGGGGCCTCTTGGGCGTTCACTGGGGACCCCTTGAGGGCTTCCTGGGGGCCTCTTGGGGGTCTCACGGGGTTTCGTGGGAGCCTCTTGGTGGCCTCTGGGGGCCTACTCGGGGGCCCTAGGGCCAGAGACCTCGAAATATCGCTTCGCGGTCCCCTTCTGGGCCCCCTCTTGGGGCGCTCTTGGGGCACACTTGAATTGTCAAGGGACCTCCTGGGCCGTCTTAGGGCCCTCTTCGGGGCCTCGTGGACCGTCTTGGAGCGATCTGGGCCGTGAGGGAGCGCTGGGAAGCGGGAGAAGCGAGAAGGCAAAATTCCTTCGAAATCCGTTTGTAAATGAACAAATGATGCCTCCCAGGGCCCTCTTGGGGAGCCTCTTGAGTCCGTCCTCGAGCGCGTTGGAGTCCTCGCCGGCCGTTTTGAGGGAATCTTGGGCGTCTTCGGGGCCTCTTGGTACCGTACTGGGCCCTCTTGAGAACCACCTTGGCATGTCGTGGCCTGTTTCGGGGCGGCCCGGGCCGTCTCGGGAGCTCTGGGACCCCCCGAGAGACCCCAGGGGGCGCCCATGGGGGGTACATGCAGCAGCCCGGCCCCACGCCCGGGCCTACTCCGATATATATATATATATATATATACACACACATATACGTAAACATATCAACAATCAACATAATACGCAAAAGCCGAATAACAATACTAAAAATAAGAAGAAGGAAATACTACTAATAAGAATAATAACACATAATAATAATCAATCGCATCTTTCGGCATCCGTGGAAACCTTTCCAGGGGACAGCTGAACAGTCACGTTTTCGGATGCGAGTTCATGAAAATCGGGAACGGGGGGGCATCATTCGCTTCACAAAAGTCGGACATGTTGCTCATTTCATAAATTACACTTTCACTTTAAACTTTAACTGGTTCTATTCAAACGATAAACATACAAATGCCTGCCGCACCTGCTTCCAACTGTCCTATGGTTCGGTGCCCTCGTTTTGAGTCCAGATGGCCGCCGCGTCAAGCCGGCAGCGGCGGGCGCTCCCAGAGACTGCTCTTCATGACTTTCGAAGTATGGCCGTTAGCGCTAAATGGTAACACCTGGGCGGGGCGGGGCGCGTCGGGGCGGGCGGAGCTGCGATCGGCATGGTTTGCGCGCGAGTGCCGCAGCGTGGCTGCGAACGCAACAAGTGTTAGGTCGGGCCTGTCCCCCTACAGGGGGATTTTGGGCGAAAAAAACAAAAATACCCCCAAAATGCTCCAGTCATGATCAAAATGGTAGAAACCACCCCGACGATTTTTTTACTATTTTTGAACATACCCCTGGTAGAGGGACAGGCCCGACTCAAAACAGGTGGCATGCGGACTCGACCGCGCGTGCGAAAAACCTGAGAGCACCAACGGGGCGCCCGCAAGCACCGCGGCGGCCCGCGCAAGGCAGCCATGCGGTTCACCACTGGGGACACAACGACGACGACGACGACGACGACGACGACGACGACGACCGACAACGACAACGACAACGACAACGCAACGACGACGACGACGACGGGGAAGAGGAGGAGGAACAGGAGGAGGATGACGAGGGAAACGACGACGGCGACAACGACGACGACGACAACGGCGACGACGAGGGAAAAAGGATGAGGACGACGACAGCGTGCACCACAGAGCCCGCGTGCACCACAGTGCCTGCGCCCACCACCAATGCCTTGCCTCCGTCTTCGTCGTTGTGTTGGGCACAGGGGCTCTTCAGAACCAAAAACCGAATATGAGAAATGCGTTCGGACTCTACTAAGGATGTATTGACAGCCCTACCGATGCGTTGCGGCGGCAACGACGACGACAACGACGACGAGGACGACGACGGCGGCGGCGTCGGCGGCGGCGACGACGACGACGGCAACGACGAGGACGAACGACGGCGAACGACGAGGACAACGACTGCGGCGGCGACGGCCGTGGCGGCGACCGGCGAAGAGGCGCCGGCGAAGGCGGCGACGATCCCCCAGAGACAACGGTTGCCCACCAACCCCCCCGAAATCCGTTCGCCATCGGTCCTCGGACCCTTGCGGGGGTCCAGACCGACCAGTTTCCCGACCTGCGTTCCGCCTTGGCGACGGGGGTGCCCCGCGAAAGCTAGAAAACCGCCGATGTCTCAACTGGCCCTCCACCGACCAACGCACGCGGGGGGGGTGCAATTCCCGCCGCTTTCCGAGTAGGTCACCGTAGCAGTGAGTAATCCTCTCCCCCCTGTTTGCAGTCGCCATCATTGCCAGCGTCTGATGATCCCCGCGTCCAGCTGACCTCGGAGGATCGCGCCGTATCGCCGATGCATCGGCGATGCATCGGCAAGGCATCGGCGACGTCGGCGGTGCATCGGCGACGCCAGCGCGGAGAAAATCGAGCTCCGCATCGAGCCGCATCGCCGATGCATCGACGATGCGGCGCGATCCTCCTCCGACCCGATCAATACGCCGACCTCATCCCCAGACATGCGACGTCCTGATTTTTTCTGCACGGCGTCCCAGGAAATCCACCCCCCGCTCCCCGGGGCCGGGCTCTCATCCTGCGTCCTCGTCTGACGCTCCCGCGGGGGCCTCCCGGGAGCGCGAGCTGGGGCACCCGCGGGGGCTGCAAGCGGCGAAAACCTCGCCGTCCTGCTTCTTTCGGGGACGGACAGACCCCCCTTTAGCAAAACGTGGTTTAGTGAAAACGACCTCGGGCCCAAACCTGGCGGGCGCAAGCCTGGAAAATGACGGCCGCGGCGCCCTCTCGAGAACCGAAAACGGACAATTCACTGATCGACGTGTCAGGGTAGGAGGTCTGTCCACCCCCCTTTCACGACGAGATCCAGGCGTGGACGCCCGCCCCCGGGGCCTGCGGAGTGGTCCGTGGGCCGGGCCCTCCGGTCCAGCTGCCCCGGCGCGCCGGGGCAGGGCCACACCGGGACCGGGCTCAGCGCGGCGGCGCGCGAGCGGCCCGGGAAGGCCTGCGTCGCGCGGGCCGAGGGCGGAGGGGTCGAGGCTATCCTTCGAGGAGCGAGGAGCGAGGCGAGGAGGAGGAGCGAGGAGGAGGAGGAGGAGGGGAGGAGGAGGGAGGGAGGGAGGAGGGGGGAGGAGGGAGGAGGAGGAGGAGGAGGAGGAGGAGGAGGGAGGAGGAGCAGGAGGAGGAGGAGGAGGAGGAGGAGGAGGAGGAGGAGGAGGAGGAGTGGGCATCTTGGAAGGCTGGGATTCGGCACGTGGCCGAAGGGTGGGGGGAGGGAGGCGAAACGAGCAGATGGATCGAACGCCGATCGCCGACAGTAGGCGTGTTTCTGAATCTGGGTTTCGGAACGTGGCCGAAGGGTGGAGGGGGCAGGCGACACAAGCAGATGGATCGGAGGTCGATGCCCGGTACAGTGCGGGCGCGGCCGCAAAAAAACCTCGCAAGAAACCCAACCCTGAGAACCCGTGCGCGAGATACACCCGAAGGGAAACCCGGAGCACCCTGAACGAAGCAGCTCCTTCAACGGCTGCGGGAAGTCACCGCGCAGCGCGAGGAGCGAAGAAACCCAGGACACCCTGGCGAAAAGCACATGGTTTCTTGATGCGCGCCCCCACCGTAGTAGGCGTCTTTGTTCTCATGGACTGCGACACTTGCCCGGAGGGTGGGGGAGGGTGGCGTCTGGGCCTGGGCCGGTGCTGCGCCGCTCTGCTCTTGCCAGGGCGCGCCAGCAGACTGGAGGGGAGGGGCCCCGACCAGTCGCCAGAGGCGGCCACGATCTCTGGAGGGGGGGCAAGGGGGGCCAAGGGGAAGAGCAACGGCAGGGGGTGACCGGCATAGGGGGGGACGTATCGATCTGGAATCGGCGACATCGCCGATAGATCGGCGATAGGCCCCCCCATAGCGATCTCCGAACCTTCTGGGCGGGGTGGGGCCATCGGGCCCCTAGCGGCGATGAATGGCCCCTATCCGCCCCTATGCCTATCCCCCCCCCTGACAAGTGCCCGCGCCGATCGGCGAAACAAGTAATTAATCAAAGAATGGCTATAGACCTCTTCCCCGGCAACCCACTCTCGTACCAGGTCGTCGCTCCGACGGCCTGGGTGACCGACGCGGACCACAAGAGGTCCCGACCTGGTAGGCTTAGGTCGGGGAGGTCCTCCTACAAGTGGATTTTGGACGAAAAATCAAAAGCACGCAAACAATACCCCAAAATACTCAAAACATCCGCCGACCCCGTAGGGTCACGGCGTGTGAGATGATTCCCCCTCCCCAAACGCCTCCCCCTGGGAGCCCGGTTCGGCCGGGTTGGAGGGGGGGGGGGCGGGGGGCAACGGTGCCAGCCGCACCCTTGGAGCCTCAGGGGGCCCCAAAGCGGGCCAAGAGGGGCCCCAAGGCCCCCCGGATGGTCCAAGAGGGCTACCAGTCGCCGAAAGATGGCTCCAAGACGCCCAGGATTGCCTCCAGACGGTCCCAGAGGCCCCCAAGACGCTACAAGAATCCACCAAGAGGCGTCCCAAGAGGCCGTCCAGAAGCAAACATCGTTCTACTTCCTAAACAAAAACGTCGATTTCTAGCACACTCGCGTCTTCGGTTTTCACGAGGCCCACAACGGCCCAAGAAGCCTTCAAGATCGACCCAAGATACCCCAAGAGGACCCCAAGAGGGCGCCAAGACGGCCCAAGAGGGCCCCAAGACGACACCAGAAGCCCCCAAAACGGCCCAGGAGAGCCCCAGGACGGCCCCAAGAGGAGGCCCAGAGGGGGAGCCCGAATGGAAATTTCGAGCACTCGGGCCCGAAAAAACCTGAGGAGGCGCCAAGAGGCCCCCTAGAGGCCTCAACACGGCTCCCTAAAGGCCTCAAAAGTGCAGCAAGGAGAACCCAGAGAAGCCGAAGAGCAGAGCCGGACGAAATCTCAAGAAGCAGAAACCCGAAGATTCTCCAGACATCGCGCGCGTTCGGCAAACTCCACTTTTGACTCTTACAGCCGCCCCAAGGGGTCGGCGGAGCGGCGTCAGCCAATGAATACTCACAAAATCGTCCCCAGACTACCTTTGGACTACTTTTGAATTTTCCTCCTGTAGAGGGGCAAGCCCGACTTAGGAGTGGGCATTATTTGATTCTGGATTTCGGCATTCAACCGAAAGGCAGGGGGAGGAGAATTGTTCTGGGCCGGTGCTCAGTCGATCTGCTTTCACCGATCGCGCAGCCAGTCTGGGAGGGAGGGGGTCCTGACCAGTCGCCAGAAACCAGCCGCCAAGAGCAGCCAAGATCTGGTCTATGGGGTGGGAAGGGGGGAGGGCCAGCTTACCAAAACGAGTCTGGGCCTACCGCCTCAATCGGGGCCACCTCGGCTCTGGCCATCGCTCGGACATCCATGTTCCTCGCGTGTTTCGATTTCGCGCGTGTATTTTTCCAACGATGGTCCAGAATGCTCATCGATGGTCCTCGCCGCGAAAAAATGCACACGTCCGAGCGATGCCAGGGACTCGGGCTCGGGGGGCGCTTCGACCAAGATCTCCGGGCGGAGGAGACCGAGCACCTGGAGTTCCTGCAAGCAAGCACGCATAGGAAGCCATGTGCCCTGAGGTGCGCGGGACACGGATGGGGAAGAACGCTGATTCTCATCCTGCCATCGCTCGGACGTCTACTCCCCGTGCAGTTTTCGGCTTTCGCGCGTACTTTGCCTGCTTCGCAAGATGATCCAGGATGCTGCTCGATGGCTCCCGACGAGAAAGGTGCACACGTCCGAGCGATGCCGAGTCGCCTCCCCGTGAGACCGACCGCCGCGGGGCGGGGCCGGAGAGGGGAGAGGGCGAGGCGACGTGGGAGCACGACTCCTGCACACCACCCCCACAGACAAGCTGGTCCGACGCAAGACCGTGGAGAGGGGGCCGTGCACAACATGAGCCATCCCCTGGAGTGCACGGTTTCCCCCTGGTGCCGTAGGCGACCCGAGGAGGAGGAGGAGGAGGAGGAGGAGGAGGAGGAGGAGGAGGAGGGAGGAGGAAGGAGGAGGAGGAGGAGGAGAGGAGGGAGGAGGGGAGGGGAGGAGGGGGAGGGGGAGATGGAGGAGGAGGAGGAGGAGGAGGAGGAGGAGGAGGAGGAGGAGGAGGGAGGAGGAGGAGGGGAGGAGGAGGAGGAGGAGGAGGAGGAGGAGAGGAGGAGGAGGAGGAGGAGGAGGAGGGAGAGAGGAGGAGGAGAAGGGAGGAGGAGGAGGAGGGAGGAGGAGGAGGAGGAGGAGGAGGAGGAGGAGGGAGGAGGAGGAGGGAGGAGGAGGAGGCGGAGGACGGGTCGCCTAAGCCCTTCGGAGAAACCCTACACCCTGGAGACGCGGCTTTGGTACATCACCCTGGCGAGCGAGCTGCTCTGGCACGAGGTACGCGCGCGGGGGGAGGGGCAGGAGGAGGAGCGGGAGCGAGGAAGAGGAGGAGAGAACGAGCAGGAGCACGAGCAGGGGACGAGCAGGACCAAGAGGGCAGGGGAGGAGCAGGAAAACGAGCAGGAAGGCACCCCGCCAAGCAGGCCTGAAAAACTGCGAGCACGCATGCCACATTCATCGGTCAACGCCTCCCCCTCCCCCCCGATGTTTCAAGTGGGCGCTGGGTCTGATGAAAGGCACCTCGACCGCAGTCTCCCTCGCGCGTGCCAGCTTTGAGTCTGGGGGAGCGGGGAAGTGTCTACTAATCCCAGACATGCGACGTCCTGAATTTTTCCATACGGGGTCACCGGAAATCCCGACCCTTTCCCCAGGTCCGATTTTTCATCCTGAGTCGTTTTTGACGGTCCCGGGGCAAGGCGAGGGCCCCCCGAGGCCGAAAACGGACAAAACCTCCCGTCCTGAATGCTTCACGCAGCGATCGTGGCGGGGATTGTTCCCCCCGCCGCAGCTCGCCCCTGCCCCCCCCCGACGAGGGGCCCGAGCAGCAGCATCCGAGAGCCCCGAGAGCCCCGAGACCCTCGAGATCCTCGAGCGGCGGCCCGCGGCCGGCGCGGTGCCGCGCGGGATCCGAGCGAGCAGAGAGGCCGCGCGGCGCGGCGAGCCTGGGCCTCGCACATGTCGGCGCGGTACCGCGCCCTGCCCCCCCCACCCCGCCCCTCGCAGGACGCACAGGGACTAATACTCTGTTTCTGACTACCTACCAGACCACCCCAACCCAACCCGAAGACCCGAATTTCGGGTTGGGGGGGTATGGGCTCCATATGTATTTTTCTATGTTCCCGGACCCCCCCCCCACTAGAAATCGAGGGTCAATCTGAGCCTTCGGGTTGGGTTGGGGTGGTTTGGTGGGTGGTGAGTTTCCCCCTTGGAGGCGCGCGTCCGACCCGAGCATATTGTATACCCATCCTGCAGTAGATCGTGTCCCGAGCGGTGTGGCCAGGAAGCGCCCGCCACGACGCAGATACTGTGAGACTTATCGGTGCGCGCGTCGCCCCTGGGCGGGCGACGCACACATAGTATGAGTATGTTGGGGTGCCGCCGACCTCGGGATCCACAAAAGGGGAGGGGACCCTGAAGGGGTGGCGTGAGTTCGATCCGTTGGTGCACCGAACTGCCGCAAGCAGGTGCCCCCCCGCACACCCCACCCATCGGCAGCCATCGGGAGCTGCCGGCGGCTGGGGGGCATCTGTTTTGGGCGGTTCGGTGCAAAAACCGATCGAACTCTCTCTCTCTCTCTCTCTCTCTCTCACACACACACACACCCTGGAGTACACCCCCCTTTGCGGGGTCCCGACCCCCCAACTTCAGTGGCAAATCATGGGAGCCTCCCATACCATCTCGTTGGTTCTTGCGAATCGGCGACAATCGGCGCTGAATCGACGCCAATCGACGCTAATCGACGCTACATCGGCGCTATCTCATCGATTGCCAGACGCCAATCGACACCAGACGCCAATCGACGCCAATCGACGCTAAAGACGGAATTACGAGGGTCTTCAAGGCTCCCATGATTTGCTACCGAGTCCAAGCCCGCATGTCTGCCCTGCCGTGGGCTGGGCAGCTGATGGCAGGTAGACAGGCGCGTTTCACCACTCGCAAAGTAGCTACTCGCAAATGCCCGGACCCGCCTGGGCGATTTACGCGAGGCAAATGTGTGTTTTCGGACGTTTGTGATCAGTGGAACGCGCTCGGTGAGCAGGGGGAGTGCGGGAATTCGTGCACTGCAACTTCGCGCCTTACAAACAATGCGTGGATTGGTTTCGAGTCTTGCACAGACCCTGAGATCCCTGAGATCCGACGTTTCAACAACATTGCAACACAGCAAAAAATCACGAACGGAGCCCCGGACCCCATCTTCCTGCTTTATTTTTCGAGCCGGGTCGATCCGTGAGGGTCCTGGGGCCCGAAATTGAGCAGAAACGCCCGTTGTGAAAAATTGCAGCGCCAAGATCTCGGGGGAGTACAGGAGTCTGTCAGCTCACCGTCTGGGCCCCCCGACGGGGAAACGGGGCACGGCGGGAGAACACTGCGCGTGCCAGGATCTCTGGGGCGTCCGCGCGGCGCGCGCTGCCCCGCGCGCGCCCAGGAAGCCCCCCCCGTGCAGCCCAAGAGGCTGAGCCACGGAGGGCTCTGGAGGAGGATGTGTCACGCCCTGTGGGGGCGCTGAGGCGCTGAGGCTGAGGAGGAGGAGGAGGAGGAGGAGGAGGAAGCTTTATGAGAGACGATCTTGCCCTTCCGCCGCACGGGGTGGAGCTCCCGGCGCAGGCGCATCAGGCGGGGCTCCTGGGCATGGCTCGGCCTCCGCGCTGGGGGCGCGGAGGCCCGAGCACCGCGCACACTCGCGGAGGCCAGCACGGCCCCGCAGATCCACGCGGGGCACCGCTGGCCTGCGGTGGAGGGCCGCTGGCAGAACGTGGGCGACGCGAGGAGAGTCTGGTCCAGTGCGCGCACGGGCAGATGCGGGAGGTGCTGACGAGGAGGAGGGCGCGGGCGCTCCCTCGAAGGACCGAGCCGCCACGGACGGCACGCGTAAAGCGCGATCGCGCCGGAGAGGTGTGCATCAGGCACGCGCAAGAGTGGCTGCATGTCCGACTCGTTCGTGGGGCGAGCCACTCCGAATTGTTCGGCCGCGTGGCACGCGTGCCGTGCGATCGCGGTGTGCATTGGGCACGTGCAAGAGTAGCTGCATGTCCGACTCGTTCGTGGGGCGAGCCGCTCCCCGAGCTGCTCGGTCGGACGTTACGTTGCGTCGCTTCCTCCTGCGTTGCTCCGGGCCTGCATCAGGGAGCGCATCTCCGGGGGGGCCTTCGAGCACCCGGCCGCGCGCGTCTGCCCTGCAGGGGTAAAGGAGGATGCTCTTCCCTGGATGCCATTCCCGCGAACCATCGCGATGCCTTCCCTCCACTGGGGAAACCAAAGGTTACCGATGCCACTACTCTCCCGGGGAGCGTTCTGACCAGGTTGCCGAGGCGAATCAAGCGGTGGCGACGTGGGCCTCTCAGGCCCAAACAAGCCCCAAACAAGCAAAAACGAGGAAGGGATGGGTACACTTTCCTCCTCTGATCCCTGGAAACCAAAATTCGGCGTGACTACCGACTGCCTGGGATACAAAAAGCCTTGAACATCGCAGCCTATCGGCGACTCCGACGGGTGCGGTTTGCAAAGGGTGTGGTTTGCAACCGGCACCCTGGGGAACATCCTGGGGGGCACCCCGGGGGGCGCGCGGGAACCTCGATAGAGTTCTCCCGCGCCCCGAGGAGGCCCGACGAGGACAGCGTCGTGCTCACCAGGCCCCAAAGGGTGCCGATCGCAGTCCACCCCCCGGCGTAACCACACCCTTTGTAGCCGCCGACTTGACCTCAGGGCACCGCCGCTGCGTCGACGCGGGGCGGGCCTGCCGCAGGTGCGGCCAGCACTCCTCGCGCAAGCGCAGGCCCCAGGTCGGCCGAGGCACCGTCGCGGATCCCGGCCGGTCGCGCAGCAGCTGCCGGGTCCTGATGTCGAGCAGTGGCGAGGCGTCCTGGCTCGACTGCAGTCCCACCAAAGAAGAGTTCGGATAACCTCTTCCAGTCTGCATGGGGTACTCTCGAAACCATGCTGGCTGAGACTGGCTTGTTTCAATACGTCGGCTGAATGTTCTATGAACAGTGGTTCTGTCATGAGAACATTCTGTTGTTATGAGAACAAATCGTGATAGAACTCTAAAGAATGCTGGGACGGTTGGTCCCTGCTCAATGGTAGCCGCTACCAAATCCAGGTCATCGAAGGGGACCGGCTGTTCAGAAACTGGGCCTGAAGAAATGGGGCCATGAGGGGCGCAGACCCCAAACGCTTCCATTCCAGCCTGGGAGCCCTCTCGCATCCTCGAGTGGAACCGCATCCCTCAGAGTCCCATCCTCGAAGACAAACGATTGGAATGGCGGGGAGGAGAGGGGGGGAAGTCGGGTGCGCTGGCTGCCCACCCTGGGTCAGCCCCAGGGGGGGTGGCCGGCTGAACCCCGTGTGAGAGTGAACGCTAGGGTTGGGTCGGGCGTCCTCCTACAGGCGGAGTTTGGAAGACAATTTTAACCAAGTCCTAAAATATTCAAAAATATCCAGAAATAGTCAAAATATCGTCCCCAGGCTATATTTCATGCTATTTTTCAACTTTCCTGTTGTAGGGGGACGTGCCCGACTGAACGCCAGGGGGGGACCAGCTCGGGGGGGGGGGGCCTCAAGCTTGAATCGGCGATGCATCGCCGACAGATCGGTGCGAAACAGGCCCCTGGGACAGCGAAACTGGACGCCGGGGCGGGCCATCGGGCATCGGGCCCATGTTGGTGACCCATGGGCGACTGGGGTTATGTTATTCCCATCGTACTTCAGGGCCACATCCAAAACCATAACTTCCAGCGCCCAGAAAATATCGAAACATTACCGAACGAGCATCGCCTCCAAGGGCCCGACACGTGAGACCCCGTGCAGTGTCAGTACTCCGTTCTTGGCTCTCGAAAGTCTCCCTGGCGATCCGGGGGTCGACGCGTCCCCTCCGGAGCCGTTCTCCTGACGGTTCACGGGTCCTACCTCGGGCCTCCAGCGGCCATGCGGGACGATCCTGGCACCCCCAGAGCGCTCTCGGCGAAGCGCAGCCTCTGGAACGCAGATACTCCTGAGGCCGGAAGACCGCCGAGAGCCGACGAAGATGCCAGAACACCTCAAGCCTCGAACGCCGCATCCCCCCTGAGCCCGTCTCCCCCCCTAGCGTCAGGTCGGGCATGTCATCCTACAGGCTGGTTCTGGAAGGAAACTGTTAAGTATATAGTCGACAGGTGGTCAAAAATGGCCCAAAGAGCACGAAGCATCGCCCCCATACTGCGCTTCTGCTGCTATGGATCTTCTTCCTGCAAAGGGACATGCCCGACCTAACCCTAGCGTTGCCCCTGACCGCAACGTGCCTCTTTGCCTCCCCCCTCCCCCTCCTGGCGGCGCCGGCCAGCGCAGGCGCTGGTGCGACCGCCATGGCCGCCGCGGAACGCGGCGGCGGGGTGAGGGGGGCGACCGCCACCCGGGCGCACCGGACGAGCAGGCCGGTGCCACCTCGCATGCGGGCGGCGGCGCGGAGGCGGCGGCGCGTCGGTCGGTTGCACGTGAGGGTGACCTTCCACCAGAGTGGCCTTTGGTGCGGGCACGTTCGGGGCCCCTCCTTCGCTTCCTCCTCCTCCTCCTCCTCCTCCTCCTGCACCTCCCCCTCCTCATCCCCCTTCCTCCTCCTCCTCCTCCTTCTTGCGTTGGGCGGACCTCAAGAACAAGGCGGGCTCGGCACCTCTTGTCGGCTCTTGCGTCTCGACGCTGGTCGACGCTAAGTCGACAACGCCAAATCGACGCTAGTCGATGCTGACCGACGCTAAATCGCCGCTATCCCATCAACTCCCACACGCTAATCGACGCGAGTCGACGCTCTCATGATATGCTACCACACACCTCGGCTGCAGGCGGAGGCGCAGAGGCAAGGGCTCGAGGAGAGAGGTCCAGGATCGAGGAGCACTGAGTGGGATGCACACAGACAACTGGTACGACATGTCCTCCTTAGAGGCGCGCGTCCGACCCGACCATCTGGTGTTGTATGTGGTTGCCGAAGCGGTGTGGCCAGCAAGCGCCCACCACGACGCATATACCAGAAGACTTCTCGGAGCGCGCGTCGCCCCTGGGGGAGCGACGCCCACGTAGTACTACAGGCAAAAACCCGAATATGGACGCGCGGTAAGGACGCACGACCCTTGGAAGCCGAAGTTGGGGTTCTTGGGGCGGCGGACGACGAAAACCTCGAGGACGCAAGTTCAACAAAAAGACCAAGGACGCAAGGGCACCCTGAGCAAAGTCGCGCGTCCTTATGAGGGTTTTGGACTGTAGCATGTCGGGGTGACGCCGACTGAGGAGCCTCGAAGCGGACCTCCCATCTGTTCAGCCTCTGGGGGGCTCGTCGCCGCCGCAAGGGATCAAGATGAAACATCATCAAAAATACCCCAAAGTAGCCAAAAATAGCAGAAAGATCGTCCCCAGACTATTTT
>CAUYUJ010015699.1:72500-140000 GCA_963575745.1 Prorocentrum cordatum | reverse complement strand
GTGCAGACGGAGCGGTCAGCATTGGCAATTTTTGCCAAAATCCGACTTTTCTGATTTGAATACTGGCATGCCCATGAGATCAGAAAGATTGCTTGTCTTGCGTTCGGGTCCAACATCCTCAGGCAAAACCGAGTGTCTCGGTGCCTTTTCATCGGGGTCGTTGCTGGCCCGCTGAGTATCAAGTATGCCTCGAGGTTCTTCCTTGTTCTCGCGGTCATCCTGTCGTCCAAACCCTCTCTTCCAAGCGAACTCATCAACCTTTTGGCGCCCATATTCAAATGATCCCTACACGCGCGCGTCAAACAAACCTTGCATACCTCGACGGAAGTTTCGGTGCACAGGTGACAGACCTGACCAGGATTGCCGGTTCGCGTTCGAGCTCGCGCGGCGCCAGGCTTCCATTGGGGCGAGCAGCGATCGGGTGAGGGCGCGGCTCAACATACGCCGGCTGCGACGGCGTTGATCCGACCTTTTCCTCGGGGCCCACTTCTGCCGGCGAAGCCGCAGTCGTGGACCCTACTCTTGGCACAGATTATGTCGCGGGTTGCCCGGTTAACCGAACCTTATCCTGCGGTTCTTTGCCCATCCGATGTTGCCCCAGGTCAGACCTTAACTTCTTGTTTTCCTCACTCGCGGCCCGAATGGCAAGAACCGTGTTTCTTATACGTTCATCTGCGTGCCCTTTCAGACGACCCCAGGCAACTGCCATCCTCTTCTGGTCCTCATTTCTGGTTACCTGGGCCTTTTGTTATTGTTCTCGAAGGGCTCGCAGGGCTTCCGATGCTACTCTTTCGGCTTCGAGTCTAGCGGCTTCAAATTGATTGCGGGGCTCCGGGTTTTCTCGCGCTGCTTGTTCTCGGGTCCCTCTCCCCCCCCTTCTGGCTGCATCGGCCACTTCTTTGCATTCAGCTTTCTCCCTCTCAGCCTTCTGCTGAGAGTCTGACACCAGTTGTTCGGCTATACTCTGGATTCTCAATATTTCATTCTCCTCTTTGGCAAGGCGCCGCTGGGCTTCGTCTGAAACTCCGGCTACGCTGGCCTCAGCATGGCGCATCCGTTTCTTCGCATATTCCACAGTGACACTTTTCTCATATGCCACCTTCTGTGACATTGCCTGCCTCTCTGCCTCGGGAACTGCAAGCATGCGTTTAGCCTCTTCAGCGGCCTTCTTATCTACCTGCGCCTCAAGGATGATCTGTATTTGCGCACTCGCAGCCCTCAACTGTTCTCGATCCTGTCGATTTCTTTCCGCCCGCTCTTGAATGGCGATGCGATGGCAATTGCGCTCTTCGTCGCAACGCATTCCTCACAAAACCATGCTCGACTACACTTAGGACAAACATTCGAACATCGTGAGCACACTGGCCTGCGACATGAACCCCCCGGTTTGCGCGCCTTCCCTGGGCGTCGATTCTCCGCCTGAGTCGGGCACGTGGGCCCGGCTTTCCAGCAACTTCCCCGCGTCGAGAAGCTGCCGATGGTTCTATTCGATGACAACCGCGGTGATCCAAGGGCGCCGAAGCCCCAAGAACTGGAACGTCCGGCCCTGGGGGCCTTGCCGGAACGTCCCCGACTCTGCGCTACATCGTCTCTTTCGTCCCGCATTACGAGCTCATCATGTTCTGGCACTCTGCCCCTGTTGGCCCTTGGCAATGAGAAGTCTGGTCGGTGGAAACCTTGTATTAAATGTGAAGAATGTAAGTCACCGTTCTCACCCTTCGGCTTCTTTGCCATTGGACGGGGAGTCATGCTTGTAGAGTCTCGTGCATTCCTCACTGCGCGCATGATATCGGGGGGGGGGGGGGGCTCGACGTCGGCTGTGCCGACGAGAATCCACCTCGGTCTGGGCTTCCTCCGTCTTCGAGATCGTCATCCGCATCAAGAATTGCCTTCTGAATTGACTCAACCGTTACATGGTCAAGTGTCGCGCTCGCTAACCGGGCTGCGCCCGAGGCGAGCCCGACGCATCCATCGGGGAGAGGATCGGGATGATGCGGTGGACCCGGCGAGGTGTGGAATCGAGCATGTTCTTCGTTCTTTTCAATCGAATGAGAGCTGCCCCCTTCCGATTGCAAGTCACTCGCGTCTTCGCTATGTCCATGCAACGCGAACTGCGCTGCGTGTCCTGCGCAAAGACTCTCGGAGCCCGGCATGCCGATGGAGAACTTCTCCATCTCAAGATCTACGCCAACCGATGGCTGAAAGCCCGGATGTACAGACACCAACTCAGATGGTCCCTCGGCGGAAGTTTTGGCTGTGCCATATCTTCTGTCCGAAGTTTGAGCTCTGGACCTTGTCGCCGAGTCAACCGAGGAATCCCCTTCTGTCAAGTCAAACACAATCTCTGACGCTTCCTTTCTGGGAAGATTGAAAGAATTTGGCCGCCTCATAGAGGCATCTACACTTTCGCTACGCTCGGAAAGGTATAGATATTCTGTTCGTCCGAGCGCTTCTTCTTGTGACCCCATGCTCTGCGAAGCTAACGGCTGTGCCGCCGCTTAAGCTGATAAGCAGTATTGTGCCTGGATGTTCATAACCCCTGCAAGAAGTTCCGATCATATATCATGGTCAGTGGGCTCCGCCGATGACATGGGGGAGAAGGGATAATGCCGTCAAGCATGACATAAGGTAACACTGAAGGGAGGAGGCCAGCCCGCCGGCCGACGCACGCGCGCGCGCGCCGCAGGCTCGCTCCTTTTCCGTTTCCCTAGAGCCAAAGTTGTAGCTGCGGGAGAGAAGCAGTCAGTACATCGGACAGTGCACGCAAGGCAATGGACCAGGAAGGGCAAGAGGATGTTGGTGCGGAAGGGGTGCATTGACTTTCTCGCCTGTTCTCAAGATCACCCCAAGACTTCCGAGGACGCCCCAAATATTATCCCGAGACAGCCCAGGAGGCCCCCAAGAGCGCCCGCTGACAGCTCAAAAAGGCCTCAAGATGGCCCAGGAGGCCCCCAAGACGGCCCAAGGAGGCTGCCAAAAGGCCCAAGAGAAACCCCTGAGGAGGAACACGAACTGACATGTCGAGCCCTCTGCCCGAAGATGATGCCAGAGACCGCAAGCAGTCCTAAACGAGGCCTCCCAGAAGCCCAGGAAGACCCCAAGAGGCCCAAGTCAGGCTCCGAGAGGCCCCCAACACATCCCAAACCGAATCCAAGAGGCTTCCTGCCAAGAGGCCACCCAAGAGATCCCCACAATTATCCAGGAGGCCTCTAACCTACACCCCAGGCACGGTGTCCGGATTGGCCGAAGGCCACTAGATTCGCCGCCCCCTGTGGATTCATTACAAGGGTGCCTGACGTGCTAAACCCTATCGTTCTTGGTTTGGGCTCGTTCGTCTTCCAAAAGAGCGTTCCCCTGGGGCTCTGGCCCGTCCCGCCGGCCACCTGGAAGGCGCCCAATTCCCATAACAAAATGTCCAAAAACGGGTCGTGATGTCTTTCAAGACTGGCAAGATGGCCCAAGATGCTCCAGGATGCATCCAAGATGCCCAAGATGGCCTCCAAGACGGCCCAAGAGGGCCCAAGATCCTTCCCAAGTCCGCCCAAGAAGCCTCTAAGACAGCCAAAGACGGCCCAAGAGGTGCTGAAGAGGCCTCCAAGAGGCCCAAGAGGTCTCCAAGAGGTTCTCCGGGAGGGCCCGGATAAGCTAAAATCATTGACTTTCCTTTCAGATATTCTTCTTTTAGGTCTTCCGACAGCTGAAGACAGCCCAGGAGGCCCTAAAGATCGCCCCCAGAGCGCCCAGGAGGCCTCCAATATGGCCCCAGAACGGCTCAAGAGGCCCCCTAAGACGGCCCCAAGAGGGCCCCAGAACTGCTTGAGAAGCCTCCGAGACGCCCAAGATGGCCTCCAAGACGGCCCTGGAGTACCCCAAGAGAGCCCCAAGTCGGCCCAGAGAGGCCGCCAAGACGGCTTCCGACGGCATCAGACGTGCCAGGAGCCCACAAAGATGGCCGAAGATGGCTCTAAGATGGCCCAAGACGGCCCAAGGGGCCTCCAAGAGGGCCTCCATAAAGGCCCGAAGAGGCAAAAAATCATTGATTGTCCCTTGGATGTTGAAGGATTGTCGAATGTTGTCGGCCTTCCGACGGCCCAAGACGGCCCCAGAGGCCCCAAAGATCGCCCAGAGCGCCCAAGAGGCCTCCAGGATGGGTAGCGCCGAAGTCTGGCGGGGGGGGGGCAGCGTCGGCGCGTCGCTGTTCTGATCCCCCACCCACGCACCCACCATGAAAGCCTTCCCCACTGCCAGATCGTCTGTGTAGAGAGGTTGGCGCATGCGTAATGGCTTGCGCATGTGTGTGTGTGGTGAGTGTGTGTGTGTGTGTGTTGTGTGTGTTGTGTGTGCTGTGTGTTGTGTGTCTTGTGTGTTGTGTTGTGTGTATTATGTGTTGTGTGTGTGTTTTATGATGTGTGTGGTGTGTGGTGTGTGATGTGTGTTGTGTGTTGTGTGTTGTGTGTTGTGTGTTGTGTGTGTTGTGTGTGTGTTGTGTGTTGTGTGTTGTGTGTGTTGTGTGTTGTGTGTTGTGTGTTGTGTGTGTCGTGTGTTGTGGTGTGTGTGTGTGGTGTGTGTGTGTGTGGTGTGGTGTGTGTGTGTGTGTGTGTGCGTGTGCGCGTGCGTGTGCGCGTGCGCGTGCGTGTGCGCGTGCGTGCGTGCGTGCGTGCGTGCGCGTGTTTGCCCCCTTCGAAGCCTCCCCCACCGGGAGCCGGCGGCGCGGATCGAGGGGGGCCGAGGGAATCGAGCCCGGCCGTGGGGAGGCCGCGAGCGGCCAGGCGGCCGGCGCCCGCCTGTCGTGATTAGCTCTCCTGGGCGACGCCGTGGGGCCCTGGGACTCGGGATTAGGTCGGGCGGGTGCCCCTACAGGCGGATCTCGGGCGACAAATTAGAACATACTCAAACAATACCCCCAGATGGTCAAACATAGCAAAGGAATCATCCCCAGACTAGTCGTTTGACTATGCTTGAATCTTCCTCCTGAGGGACAGGCCCGACTTAAACTCAGGAGGGGGGAAGGGGGTCGAGAGCGGCGCCCTGCGCATGCTCGCCAGCTTGCTGTCGACTCGGGGCCCCAGCCCCTTCTTCCCAGCCGCGTCGAAGGCGATTGCCCCGCCCGCCCTCCCTCCACTGGGGAGGCCCAGAGAAGTACCGCCGCCGCTGCTCCCCGGGCACGGGCCTCTCCCGGGGCGCGCTCGGACCAGGACTTCAGGGCGAGCCCAGCCGTGGCGACGAGGGCCGTTCGAGAGGCCCCCCCCCCAAGAAGCGAAATCGAGGGGACGCGCAGCAGTGCGAGTGCCCGTCCCTCCTCCGAAGCCTCCCTCGCGGATCGACGGGTGGCCGAGGGTCGAGCCCAGGGGGCGAGGACGCCAGCGCCCGACGAGCCCGCCCCAGAGCACGGGGAGTCCTGGGGCGCGACGCCGAGGCACGAGCACGGCCTCGGGGTGCACTCCTGCATCAGCAGCGGTGCCTCGCCCCCCCTTCTCGAGGCCGCCCCCGCCCCCCCCCCGAGCGGCCAGGAAGGCCGCCTCGCCAAGAGTGCGGACGCGGCCGCCAGAAGCCCCCGCAAGACGTCCAGCCCTGAAAGCCCGCGCGCGAGGTGCACACGGGGGAACACCCTGAGCACCCTGAACGTGGCAGCTTCTTTACGGCCGCGGGAAGACACCGCGCAGTCCGCGGATCGAAGAACACCAAGGTATCCTGGCGAAAAGCACCTGGTCTCCCTGATGCGCACCTCCACCACCATGCCTCATGTGCCACGGGGGCCCCGAGGGAACGGAGCCCCGAGGTGCTTCGCCTCTTCTGGCCTCCCCGATCTTCGTTCGTGGGCTCACGAGAGCGCTCCTCGTCGCCACGGCTGGGCGCAGCTCGAAAAACGTGTCAGGATGGACTCAGGGAGTGGTACGACAGATCTTGTCTCCATGCGCCAGAGAAGAAACGAATTCAAGCACAGGGCTACTTTGCACCTCTGAGAGGGCGAAGGAAGGTCGTAGAACAACGTCTTCCTCCTCCTCCTCCTCCTCCTACTCCTCCTCCTCCTCCTCCTCCTCCTCCTCCTCCTCCCTCAATCACCCTCCGAGGTCAAGCTCCCACGCTCCGCAGACAAAAGACAGCATCCACAACTACCCTGGCAAAGGACCCGACCGCATGCAGGCCCGAGAATGGCAAGGCGGGTGGGACGAAGGAGGAGGATCTCCTCTGTGGGGCCGCGAAGCTTGTGAGGGGTGTGCCGACATGGCGTGGGGACCGCATGAGATCGCACCCGCTGGGGCCTCAGGTGAGGCTCCTCACGGGGGCCAAACAGCGCGCGAGAAGCAACATGGGCGGGCGGAGAGCAGAGGCAGAATATGATGAATGTAAGAGGATGCAGAGGGGGACAGAGCTAGCATATGGAGCGCGGCGCTGCGGACCCCTGGAAGGAAGATCCCAACACCATCCCCCCAACAACCATCGATCCTCGCGAATCGACGGGAGTCAGGGGGCATTCGGATTGCGCCACGTGTTCGACGAATTCCGAACCCTGACCCCCCCACCCACCCTGAGGAAACCATACGGTAACGATACCGCTACTCCCCGGGCCTCTCCCGGGGCGCGTTCTGACCAGGATCTCGAGGCGAATCCAGCGGTGGCGACGAGGCCCCCCGCCCAGAGGCCCAAAAAGGGGGAAACTGAGCTGAGGGTAGCGGCATGGGTTGCTCGCTTCGCTCGCTTCACCCGGCGGCGGCCCCGAGGAGGCGAGGAGGGGAGCAGGGCGAGGAGGGGAGCACGAGGAGGAGGAGGAGGAGGGCGGGGCGCGAAAGCGCCTGGGGGCGACTGGGAGAGCCTGGGGGCGTCTGGGCGCGCCGGGTGGCGCCCAGGAGCGCCTGGGTGTGTCCGCCTGGGAGCGCCCAGGAGCTGGAAACGAATGTGAGCGCCCGGGAGCGCTTGGGGACGTTCGGGAGGCTCTTGCAGTACCTCCGACATCCCCAGCATTTCCGGC
Source organism: Prorocentrum cordatum (assembly GCA_963575745.1). Classification (NCBI taxonomy): domain Eukaryota; class Dinophyceae; order Prorocentrales; family Prorocentraceae; genus Prorocentrum; species Prorocentrum cordatum. The sequence continues at coordinate 133,030 of CAUYUJ010015699.1, read as the reverse complement.
CACGCGCAGAGGGGGCAGGGGGAGGGGGGAAGGCTTCTTAGAAGGAATCTGCTTCTTAGAAGGCGCGGGCCTTGTCTAGCCGCCTCGTGAGCAGCAGCCTCCCTGGCGCTCCTGTGCGCTCCTAGGCGGACGCTCCCAGGCGTTCCCAGACGCCCCCATGTGCTCCTGGGCATACCCTGGCGCTCCCAGGCGCTGCCAGGCGCTCTCAAGCGCTCCCAGGCGCTCTGAGGCGCTCCGAAACGCGCCCAGCTGGGGGTTCTCAAATCATGGCCCGAGGCATGTGCGCGGACGAAGGGGGGACCAGGGGACGCATAGAGAGAGATAGAGAGAAGATGAGGGGGCCATGAGATCCATGGAGAGTTCAGGGCGCCGGTCATGCTATCCACCCTCAGTCATCACTCCCCTCGTGGACGCCCCTGGGGATAGGACGAGAATGACGTCATGGCAAGATTGCCTCAGGATATGCGTCGGCGGATCGCCAGAGGCCCGCGCGCGGCTGCTTTTCGATGCGCGCCACGCAGCGCCCCGCGAATTCGAGGCCTGCCAGCCCCCCAGGGCACGGCACGGCAGCTTGCAAAACCGACATGGCAGGCTGGTGTCGTGACGACCCAGGCGTGGGTTTCTGACTCCGCCCGATGACCCTCAGAACGCGTGCCACCGAGCTTCCCGGTACGACGCAGGCAGTGTGATGAGGGCCGAGACAGGCTGCGTGTGGCGGAGCCGAACGGGGTAGACACACTGGGCTAACACGCGCCCGGAAGCGGCGCTTCGATCGCCAGATCGTTTCAGATTGGCCGATACTGAGCCCCTGGCGGCGATCATAGAGGCCTACTAGATGGGGTCCGAGTAGATGGGGTCGAAGGATCCCGCCGCAGCGCCGATACATCGGCGATGAATCGGAGATGCATCGGCGATGCACTGGCGATGCATCGGCGACGTCGGCGATGCATCGGCGGCGTGGGCGTGGAGAACATCGGGCTCCGCATCGAGCCTCATCGCCGATGCAGCGATGCGGCGCGATCCTCCGAGCCCCTGGCGGCGTTCAACACCGAACGCCCGCGGCGGGGTCGCCGCGTCGACGCGACGCGAGCCTGCCGTGCGTCATCCCGGGCCTCCGGCGGCGTGACTCGGCATCCAGGGGCCGTTCCCGGGCCCCAGGGCTGAAGAGAAACAGCCAGGAGAGGCACCTCCTCCTCCTCCTTCTCCTCCTCCCCCTCCCTCTCCTCCTCCTCCTCCCTCCTCCTCCTCCTCCTCCTCCTCCTCCTCCTCCTCCTCCTCCTCCTCCTCCTCCTCCTCCTCCTCCTCCTCCTCCTCCTCCCCCTCCGAAACTCCTCCTCGTCCTCCTCCTCCTCCTCCTCCTCCTCCTCATCCTCCTCATCCTCCTCATCCCCCTCCGAAACTCCTCCTCTTCCTCCTCCTCCTCCTCCTCCTCCTCCTCCAGGGGGTGGAGTCGGGAGGTCTGCGGGGGAACGCATCGAAACAAAAAAACGGCGCCAGAGATACAGTCAGACCTAGGCCAGAAGAACATCCTTCAGGAACATTAGGCCCTCCGTCGGCCAAAGCAAACAGAACATCTGAGGGTACCCTCCCCAGGGTGTACAAGAACATCCAACAAACACGAAGAGCATTACACCAAGATACCCTCCCCGAACTGACCTAAATCTTCTGCCTCGGTCCGACTGCATGGGATCCTGGCTTCGAGAGCACCTCACTGGCTCAGCTCGCTCACCTGTCGCGGGAGGGCTGCAAGAAGCGCTGACACTCATGACGTTCAACAAGTCACGCCCCGTGCAGGAAGTCGACCAACGGTTATAGCGCTGTGGATGACACAACAATGGACACCCTCACAGTCCTATCATTGAATTTAACCTGTGTTTATAATTTCGGAGATATGTTCTACACATGTTTTAAACATGTTTAAAACATGTTTAACCCATGTTGTAGACATCTGGAAATGATTTGGCCACACGCTTCCTCTCCACTGGATCGCCCTCCACACTTAGAGCGTCTACCGTGCAAACCCACCCTTCATCCTGGGGGCCAGGGCCCGGACACGGGGCGGGCACGGGTCGCCCCGACTAGGCCAGGACAACTCGCGCAACGTCGCCCCTCCTCGCCCGCACACGCGACACGCGACGAAGCGAAACGAAACCCTGCAGGGCTGAACCTAAACGGTGTGTTTTGTTTTCGTGCTGCTGTCTTGTTCCCTCGTTTTGGTTTCAATCCGCCTTTACCTCAAAACGAGGTCGAAACGAAAACGGCCTAGGAACACTCAAAAACACCGTTTAGGTCCAGCCCTGAAACCCTGGTTGGGGCACCTCACCCTGTTTGAGCCTGTTGGCACAGCTCACTGCCAGCAAGTCCCATGAGCCCTCTCGGAATGTGTGGTTTCGGCGAGTTGGTTATTCCGGCCACTTTCTTCCACTTCGGGGAGGGGGAGAGCATTGCTCCATACCGCATTGACCACCTTTCGAATGCTAAGGAGGTTGGCGTGGGGAGATTGACAGCATCTTCGATTTGACACGCACAATTCAACAAACGAGTGGACACGCATCGGGACATCAATATCGATTTGCACATGGATAGAGTCATATATCCGCCGACCCCAGAGGCGTGTGCGGGAACGAGTGCGTCAGCGACCTTCGTACCGTTTTGGAACTATGTGTTTCGAACCCTCCGCAAAAGTCATCTTCCTAGGTTTTTGCAGGATCGGAACGTTCTTGCTTCTCAGGGCTCTCGATGCTCCAAGAGCGCCCCAAGAGAGACGGCCCAGGAGGCCGCCAGGAGGGCTCCAGGACGGCCCCAGGAGGCCCCCAAGACGGCGCAAGAGGGGCCCCGAGAGAGGACCAAGAGAGGTCGCACCCCAAGACGGCCCAAGAGGCCCCCAGGACGGCCACATGGCACCATCGAGGCCCCGACTGGGGCCCCCGAGACCCGAGGGGGCCCCCGAGAGGAGAGGGCCCCCCTGGGAGGCCCCGAGACGCCCCGCCCCCAAGGAGGGAGAGGGAGGAGGAGGAGCAAGAGGAGGAGGGGGAGGAGGAGGAGGAGGAGGAGGAGGAGGAGGAGGAGGAGGAGGAGGGAGGAGGAGGGAGGAAGAGGAGGGAGGAGGAGGCCTGCCAAGAGGCCCCCAGGACGCACCGGGCTGCCCCCCCATGCGAGGCCCCCGAGCCGCCAGAGCACGAGCCTCCCTGGCGCGAGGCCTTCCCGGGGGTGGCCCGCGCGGGGCCCTCCGGCCCCCCGAGCGAAGCCCTCGGCGCCTGCGCTCCCCGAGGCCCCGCGGCGCCTCCCGAGGAGGGCCCTCGGCGCGCGCCGCCGGCCCACGCCCTCCCCGCCTGGCCTTGCGCATGCCACGACAATGGACACCCTAACAGTCGCATCGTTGAATTAAACATGTGCTTAACCTGTCGGAGGCATGTCCTGAAAATGTTTGAAACATGTCTCTTGTTTTACACTGTTTAAGATAATGTTACAACATGTTCGAGACATTTGGGAGTCATCTGGCAACATGCTTCGTCTCCATGGATCGTCCTCCACAAGCCTGGCCCAACTCGCCCTCCCGGCGTGCGGGTCTTCCGCTCGGGGGGCCCGCCGTGCTCCGGCGCTGCGGGCAGCACCCGCGGCCTGCTCACGGCGGGGCGGTTTCGCCGCCGTCAGGGCCTCGGGGCCGACGGCTGACGTCGCAAAGCTGCCCGCCCGTCTATACACCGAGCTTCCAGTCGGCCCACCAGGTGGCCACCACGCCGGAGACATGCGAGATCAGGTTTTCGTTGCGGATGCCACAACAACGGACACCCTCACAGTCCCATCATTGAATTTAGACTGTGATTCAAATGTCGGAAAAACATGTTCCAGACATGTTTGAAACATGAGTTGTCCATGTTCAAGGCATGTCAAGCCCACGATGTAGACACCTGGAAACGATTTGGCTTTGGCAACATGCTTCCTCTCCATTGATCGTCCTCCGCAAGGTTTTCGACACTGGACGTCGGTGGAAGATCGAGGACCTGGTGTAACACCTGGAGGTCCTGCCCGTGCCCCTGCACAGTCTGCCCGAGAATCCCTCCAAGAGGCCCGGGATCTCCGACGGCTCGGTCTTTTCGAGGTGGGGGCCCTTGGACCCCTCGACCTTTCTGTCAGGGCCTGGTGTTGCATTCCGAGTCGGAGTTGACGGTCCTGGCGGGAGCAACTTTTGGGAAACCGTGCTCCAAGCATCACGCAAATATGGGGAGGCCTGCGATTCCGACACCGTATTTCGAGCCCCCTGTTAGTCAGAGGATTCGATCGCCCGCAGCCTCGCGACCTGCCAGAACAAATGGAGACCACAGAGCTTCCCAGTGCTACGACACACACAAAGGACAGGCGTCCGTTTTACAACCCAAGCGATCGAAACGCTGACGAAGAAATATTCCCAAGAGGTCAGCCCTCGGCACGAGCCACAGTAACATTAAAGCGCGTAATGGTTCTGATGGTAAGCATGCAACATGGCAATTGCTTGCTAGTCGCTCCGATACCCTTTCTTTGTAACACTACGTTCCAGCATGGCTATCTGCATCCCTGTTCTCACCCCGACATGCTTACAAATATACATCTACAGGTAAAGGGAGGGGGAGAAAGAGAGAGAGAGGGGAAGAGCGAGCATTAGAGACAGAGAGAGAGAGAGAAACCAGACAATCACTCATCGTATGCGACCTGTTAAAGGCGGCGCTATGCCTCCACCTCCTCATCTTCGTCCCCCTCATGCTCATTTTCCTCCACCTCAGGCTCCCCCTTCCTCCACCTCATCCTCCTTCTCCTCTTCCTCCAGCGCGCGGTTCGAAAACAATCAAGTATTGGTGCTTTGGGAGGGGGCAGCCTACCTCCACAGCCTGCGAACAATATTTCTACTCCTGAGGAACCCTCAGGGATTCTTAGACTGAAGATCCCGAACGGTTCCCCAGGATTCATTGACTGCTTTGAAGGGGGACCACAGCCGGAGCAACAATAGAAAAACATCCTTTAAGAACATGAGACCCTCCCCCGGCCAAAACACGCAGAACATCCAAGGGCACCCTCCCCAGGGTGCACGAGAACATTCAACAGACACGAAGAACATTTGGGGGCCCTCCACCAGTCCAGCCATAATAGTAGCCCTTGCAAGAACGGCAGTGCCCCCCCTGCTTGTCCTCCTCAAGGCCTCCACTGCCCCCGCCTCTTCCTCTGTCTGCTCCTCGTCCTCCACCTTCCCCGCCCTCTCCTCCCGGTCCTCGGTCTCCTCCGTCTCTCCTCGACCTGCTCGTTCTCATCCTTCCTCCTGATCCTCCTCCTCCTCCTCTGGCCTCTCTCCTCCACCCTCCCCTCCTCCTAACATCCCCTCCTCCCATCCCGCCCTCGTGCCATCTCTGGCACCACTCTGTTTCCAGCGGGCCTTCCGCACACCGTTCTCCTTCCTGGCCGCCTCGCCCTCCTGCTTTTCCTCGCCCTCCTCCCCCTCCTCGCCCTCATCTCGCCCTCGCCGCCCCTGCTCGCCCTCCTCCACCTTTTCCTTCCTGCCATCCTCCGCTCCTCCATGATGGACCACACACAGTCTGAAAGAAAACGCTGATCAAAGCTTGCCAGCGAGAGAGACATGACATGCGGTCAGAGAGAGAGGGGGAAAGAGAGAGTGGCCACGAGCACGACAATGTGCCGCACAATGAACACCATGGTGAAGAACAAGATTGCTGGCTCGGCGCACTGAGAGCGGATGCTTCACGCTCCTCGCGACTCGCCCTCATCCTGCCCGTTTGGCGCATGGGGACGTCACATCGAATGGCCAATCCAGACCCTGGACACCGTGTTTGTTTCACGACGCAACCCCGTGCCAGCGTGCCAGGGACGAGCGTTCCGTCGCCCTGTATTGCCGTGGCAGTCCTGGAGCTCGAAGGCGGCACCCGGGTGCCGAAATTGCGAAAAAGACGTCGTCATCTTTTTTGTTGAGAGGGGAACGCGGCCACATGATCTCCACAAACCGCGGCTAGGAAGCCACCCGCTAAATGCTCACGACGCTCCTGCTCGCCATCGCTCCGACGTCCATTACCCATGCATGCTTCGGCCTCGCACGTGCAATTTCTTAAACAGGATGATATAAAGGATGCTCCTCGAAGGTCCTCGCCGAGAAAACACGCACACATCCGCGCGATGCCGGGCATGAGGTCCGGGAGGTGCACGTTCCCGCAAGTGGGCCACGACGCACGCGGGGCCCCTGCCAGGCCCTGGAGCTCGACGGCGGCACCCAGGGGGCCGAGATTTTGTCAAGCCGCCCGCTAGATTCAGGTCGGGCATGTCCTCCTACAGGCGGAATTTGGTCGACCCCAGACTATTTTTTGCAATGTTTGAAAATTCCTCCTGTAGAGAGACAGGCCCAACTCAACGCTAGAAAAGCCCGCGACGCCTAGGAGGTCTGGGAGGCGCAGGTGCCCGCATGTGGACCGCGACACACGCCTGGCCCCTCGCCACCCGCGCGGCACAGCCACGCGCGCGGGCGTCCCCGACGACCCACACGGTGGTCACCACGGCGTGGCGCGCAGTGGAAACGCCTCGGCACGCAGCGGAAGCGCCGCCGCCCGAGGCGCTCAAACGACACAGAAACTAAGGCTCTCCAGGGTGTGCCGGCGTGGTCCGAGGACTGCCCGGGAAGGAGCAGGAGCCCCCCCCCCTTTCCTCCCACTTCCTCCCGCCGTCTCCTTCCTCCTCGCTTCCCTCCTCCCTCGATTCCCCTCCCCTCGGAACTCCCTCCTCGGTGCTCCCCTCCTCCATGTTCTGCGCGCCCTCTCTTCCCTCCCTCCCTCGCCATCGCTCGGGCGTCCATTCCACGTGCATTCTTCGATTCCGTGCGTGATTTGTTTCGCTAGATGATCAAATAAGCTCCTCGATGGTCCTTGCCGAAGAAACAATACACACGTTCGAGCGATGCCGAGCTCCAGGTTCTCCTGCCTCCCCCTCTTCCTCCTCCGCCCTCCTCCCTCCCACCCGGCACTCTCGGGCGGTCCCTGGAGGCCTCCGTGGGGGCCTCCTCGAGGCGTGGGGACCCACGAGGGGACCTCGAGGCTCTCAAGATGAATCAAACAACTGCACAAGCATAGAGTCAACCCGTATAGCAAGGATGCGCGATGAGGATGCAAGAGCCTTGTACGCCCATTTCGAAGCTTTTCGAGCGGGGCGCGGCCGACAAAAGTGGCGAAGGATGGACCGAGGAGGCGAGGATGCAGGGGTACCCTTGCGAAGGTTGCCCATCCTTACTGTGCGGGTTGACTGTAGCTTCTCGTCAGCGCCGCCCCCGGCGCGCTCCACGCGCCAGGGAGGGAGGTGTCCAGCATTAGATCGGGCGTCCCCGACAGGCGGATTTTGGACGAGATAAAACGTATACCAAAAATGCTCAGACAGAGCGCCCCCATACTGTTGCTTTTATCATTCTGGGATACTCCTCCTGTAGAGGGACGTGCCCGACTTAAGTCGGAAATCCGTGCGGAGCTCCGAGAAATGATCCTCATGCAGCTGTCATTTTTTCTGATACAAATCTCCGAAGGCCCTACAGTAGGAGCTCGACCACAAGAAACCTTTCACAAGAAACCCAACCCTGAGACCCCAGGGCGTCCCTTGATTTTTGGTGGGAACGTCACGCTGACGACAGCGCACACTCGAGACCCAAGAAACCCAGGGCACCCTGTAGGCAATCAGAGTGTTTCTTGGCATGGGTCTCCACTGTAGAGGGCCCAAAGACGGCCCAAGAGCAGTGGCCCTCAGACTTCGGTCCGCCCCCTCAAGGCTTTGTCCTCGTCGTCGTCGTCGTCGTCGCCAGTCCAAAGAACCTCGAGCAACAAGGAAAATGAAAAATGAACGTCGTAGTTAAGTCGAATCCCTCCATATTTTCCTTTCCTGGCCCTAGGGCCGCTGGGGCCGTCTTGGACGCTGCGCGCATGAAAGCAGCGATTACGGGCATGAAGCGATGTTAGCCCCGTCGGGCCCTTTCAAGGTTCCTCATAGAGCCGTCTTGGGACGTCTCGGGGGTTTCGCAGGCTGTCCAGAAGCTGCGCTGGCCGGTCTGGGACATAGTTGGAAGATGCCCAGAAGCTCTGGGAGGGAGTGCCGGGAAGGTCCCGGGGGGTGGAAGGGGGACTTGAAAAATATCGGGTGCACCTGGTGCGCTGCGGTCCAGGGCCCCCTGGGGCCTGGTTTCCAGTGTAAGAGAAAATCATTCACGGCAGCCTCCATGACTGGCCACGGACAGAAGCGACGTTACCTCTATCCCGTTCTGACAAGTTGTTCACAATGCTACGAGCAAATGGCGGGGAGCCAGCAACATCATCAAGCGTCGCCCAAGACTCGCGACGCGCACCTCCAAAGCCCGCGCGAACTTCCAGTGCGCATATGACCAACCGAGCCCGACGCACGAGAAGCAGTGCACATGCAAAATTTGGCTGCGCAGTGTCAGCAACTGCGCCAGACCCGCCAGGCCATGCGCACCGCCTGGCTGCCTCTCTGCATTGCCCCAAGCTCCGACAAAAAACTCTGGGACGCTGCCAGACCCGCCAAGCCGTACGCACCGCCTGACTGTCTCCACGCGGATGCCGAACTGAGCGGAGCGGACTCGCGGGGAACGCCCCCAGCCCCGTGCGACGGGGCAGCGCACATAGGGACAAGCGTGCCCGATGTGCCAACAGCCGCACACCATGAAGGAGGCGAGGCCTCGCGGGGGAAGCCCCCAGCCCCGTGCGAACTTCCAACGCACAGTTGGAACAAGCGCACCCGATGCACCAGAAGCCGCACCGCAGGAAGAATATGTGGACTCACGGGGATCGCCCATAGCCCCGTGCGAATTTTTAACGCACATGAGGACAAACGAAGCAGCGAGCTCGTCGACCGGAAAACGGTCTCGCCTTCTTAGCCGCCGCCACCTCGTCTGTGAAATCACTGTTGTACTTCGGTTTGTCCGCTTCACGCATCGGTATGCCACCAGCTGCCCACGCGTTGTCCTCACCAGACATCGGCAGGGACCCACCCACCTTCTCGGAAGCCTCCTCGAAGCCAACGCCCACCAGTATAAATATAGCCTGTGCAGCTGCAGCAGCATGCGCGCCTGAAGTAGGAGTGGCAACGCCGGTCACCGCTGCGTGTGGAGCCGACAAAAACTGCAGAAGAGCTGAGAGTGGGCCAGCCAGAGCTTCATCAACTTGCCTTCCCACCTTGCAGAACAAACGGAACAACAGTCTGAACTGCCAGAAAAACAATACCACCGACCGCCTGAGGTTGGCCCGGAAGCTTAATTGCTTCTGGCGGCCAACGTAGGCTCTCGCATCCTTCAGTAGATTCCGCACCATTTGGTACAACTACGCAGCGCTCATTTCAGTTCCCTTGAACTCCACAGCGGCCTTCGCCACTGCAGCACGTTTCTTCTCGTAGATGCTCTTAGCACTCTGCAACTCGGACGCCTTCGCGTCGATGGCGTGCTGCGCGTCCTTCACTCTCTCGATGGACATAAAGCCTTTGACACCGTGAGCCTGCCGCCAGCGCAGGTTGCGGAGCTTGTCCCTAAGACTTTGAAGCATAATCGCTGTGGCTGCAATGACAATGATCCCCCGACATCGCCAACCACATCGCAGACTGAACCTCGTCGAACTGCTGGGGCTGCGGCTGGGGGGGAGGAGCCGCGAAGCTGCCGAAGTGAGAGACCCCCACATCCAAGCCCTCTGAGTCCAGCGAGCCCGATGACGAGGAGGACCATTGAAAAGACGCATGACCTTTTGGCCCCTGGCCATCGTAGCCAACCTGCCGGCACATGGCTCGAAATCCATAGTTGTGATAATCACAATTTCCACATGCCCACGCAGACGGCGCGTGCGGAACTGAGAAAACAGGGTCTCGAAACCCAAGCCGCTTGCTCGTGGGCCACCTTCGCCACGCAACTGGCTCTCGAGCAGAGGTGAGGAAGTTCAGGAGCAGGCCCCTTGAGCAACAATGGCTGTGGACTGTTCCTCCTCCTCCTCTTCGTCCTCTTCCGTGCTTTAGGAAGGACTGCAAAGGCGACGCCGTCCTCCGCCCCGACCGCCCAAGCCAGCGCCGTCGCCGCCCTGTCCGCGGCCACCGTGGCCAGCATCGTGGCCACGTGGGCGGCCAGAGGGCGCCTGCGAGGCGGCGCGGCTTGGCCCGACGGCGGCGGGCGGTGGCGGCGACGACGGGCGGCGGCGGCGGCGACGGCGAGCGTCTGCGGCGACGGCGACAGGACGGGCTGATGGGGGGCCGCCGAGGGGGCCAGCCCAGGAGAACGCCTGCGAAGGCCTGCGGGGGAGAAATCCAGATCCCAACTGCACGGTTCAAATCCCAACCAGGCCGTCCAAATCCGAACTGGTCATGAAACCGGAACGGTCCAGTTCCAACCCACTTGATAAGCAAGGATCTGGACCCCACGGTCCAGATCACTCCGGAACGGTAAGTTTTTGAAGTTGGAAAGCGCTACGTAGGCGCTTGATAAGCACTTCGTAGGCGCTTCCTTGAAGGCGCGTCCTCGGCGTTGTGCAGGACTCCCGTGGGTTCGTCGACGGTTCCCTGAAGGATTCCTGAAGAGTCCTGACACTTGGAAGAAACACAAGGTTACTTAAGATCTCTTCGGGATTCCGAAAGAACTCCTGGAGGATTCCTGAGGGATTGCCGAGGACTCTTGCGGGTTTCTGGAAGACTCCTGAAAAATTCCAGAAGATTCCTGCGGATTCCTGAAGATCCTTGAGGATTCCTGCGGGGGTCCTGAAGAATTCTGAAATAAGATTCCTGAGGATCCCGGGAGGATTGCAAAACAAATCCTGAACAATTCCTGGGGCTCCCTGTGAAATCATGAAGGGTCCCTGAAAAATGCCTGAATGGTTTCATTCAGGTTTCCTGAGGATTCTTTCTGGAGTTCTGCGAGATTCCGAGAAAGGATGCCTGAAGATTCCTCAAGGGGCCCGAGGGAATTCCTGATGGTTTCCAAACCACTCCTGGTGACTTTGAGTCCCTGACGGTTTTCTGAAGGTCGCCTGAGAATTCCTCTATAAGCTTCCTGGATCCATGAGATTTTCCTGAAGGTCCCTGATAGTCCTTAAGATTCCGGAGAATCCCCGAAAGAATCCCGATGGATTCCTCGGCATTCTCCTCATCATGCATGTCGGCGGGGTCCCCAGATGAGCCCGCTACGGCGCCTGGGCCTGGCTGCGCGGCACGTGGACGCGCTGGCCCGGCCGCAGGGCGCTCTGACCATAGCTGCAAGCTTTGGGACGTGCCCAGGATGCCTGATGGATTTTGTGACGTTTCCTGGGGCAGTCTTGAAGGATTCCTATCGGATGTGTGGGGTCCCCAAGGACTGGTTAACATCATCGACAGATCACAGATGTTGCGCGTACGGGTTCGTGTACGTTGGGGGTACGGTCCGCATGCGTTTCTAAAGCGTATCGCATGCGTTTCCTACTCGTTTCTGCAAACCTTCAGATACGCGTCATGGCGTTTCGTATACGTTTGATACAGTTGTCTGGTACTTTGCCTATACAGTGAAGACCTGTAGTAAGGTCGGGCGGTAAGGACGCAAGGGCCTTGGACGCCGAAATAGCACTGTCGGCTGCCAACAACCTGACGTGCTGGCAAGTGAAAACCGCGACGGACGGGCCGCAGAGGCAAGGACGCAAAGGTATCCTAAGGATACCCGTGTATCCTTCACATGAATTTTGTCTGTACGCTCGTATCCACTGATGTCTTGGAGTCCCTTGAGTCTGTGTAAGGCCCTCCTGGAGCATTGTATTGAGGACTTGCACATCAGAACGCAGGGGAGCGGTCTACATCCCAACTGCGCACTATGAATACTGGCCAAGATGGGTACGATAATGTGTGCAGCCATCGCGCTACCAGAAGGAACGCTGAATCAGGAACGAAGGTGCGGGGACAACAACCGACCGCAACCACATCGAAGACACACCCTGGGGGATGTCTTGCGCATGCCAAGAACTCTTGGAACACGGAAGCCAACTTCGTACTGCTTGTGGCAGATTTGGCATCCCAGGACGCCCTAATGAACCGAAATCACAACCAAAGTGGTCATGTCGAGGTTGGTGGGCTCGAAGGGTCCTCACGAAAATTCCATTCAGTTGTGGTTGTGGTTCTCTGTTGTGCCTGGAAGATGGGCGTCTCTGGCCACGGCGAGCCTCGGCTTCGAACAGGTGCCCCGACCGACACCGCAAACCTAAGCAACGGCCCGCAAATCAGAGCCCCTCCTGAAAAACCGACGTGGACCTCCTCGCAGCGTCTTGGCTATCTGGTGAACACGCCCTCCTGTGTATCGGGAGGAAGGCTCAGACGTCGGCGACCCTGAGATCCGACGTCACAAACAGAATGCAGCGTCGTGAGACATGACGACCAGAGCCCTCGCATCTCTCTGCAGCGTTTTTGGAGCGGGATCTTTGCTGGGCCCGGGTCCCGAAACCGCACGAAAACGCGGAGTGCAAAACTACTATATTGCAATCATCAGAGGGCCAGCTGAATCAACGGCGGCTCCCCCTCCCGCCAAACGCAAATCCACACAGAATCGGTCCCCAAATTGAGCGCCCGAATTATCCGGGGTAACTGGGGCCCGGGGCAACTCGGGTTCGGATTCCCGAAGAACGAACCCGAGTTAGCCCTGACCCGAGTTACCCCCGATGATTCGGGGCTCTGACCAGACCCTTCCCCGGGGGCCATCCTGACCTGCTCTGCGAGGCGGATCCAGCCGTGGCGAGGACACGCCTCTGGGCGGCCCCGAGAGAGAGCGGACAGCGCCAGGGAGGGCCGGCGCCGTCTCGGCTGGCCCGCCTCGGACGCAATTCGCCCGGATCTCGGGGCTCCAGGGGCCTCGGGCGTCGGCGGAGTCGGCAGCGCAAGCCCGGGAGCACGAGGCGTTGGGAAGCCCAAGGGCAGGAAGGGCTCCGAGGGTGGGCTTGCGCTGCTCGAAGCACCTCGCCCTGAGGACGCCACGCTCGGCGGCGCGCACCAGGGGGGCAGGGGGACGGGGGAGAGGCTTCTTGGAAGGAGGCCGCTGCTTAGAGGGCGCCGGCCCTGCGTCCACAGACAAGGCCGCCTCTCCTAAGCAGCAGGGCTTTTCTAAGAAGTCCCCCCCCCAGTACCCCGTTCTGCGCGTGGCTTTCAAAAGCTCATCCCAGGACACCCCCAACATAACAGTATTCAGATGAATTCTGGTGTCTGGGTCGTTTGCGAACTGCGCACACCTTCTGGCACTTCTGCGCCAAGGTACGCATGCGAGGTGGTATACCGGGGCGACGGCCGCGCTCCAATTTCCAAGTGCAGTTGTTATGTTATGTCCCCGTCGAGGCGAGATCACGGCGGGCGCCGCTTGCATGGACGCGCGCCGATTGACTCTTTCGTCCCAGAGCTGTGTTGGAGCACGTCTACACAGCGTGTGGGTGTGTGGTCTGACTCGCGCGTATTATTCGTGTCGCTCGTCCCCGCGAGCTCATGCGCTTACCCGCGCCTCGGTTACCTGGCAATGCACGTGGTAAGCCACACGCCGATCAGCGAAGTGGACGGGGGACTGCACGGGCACGCTTCGAATAGCATTGTCAGGTGAGCTGGTGCAGAATTTGTCTGTCGACCTGCCTGGGGGTGACCCATTTTCTCAGCGCCCCGATGTTTACCCAGAGATCCGACGCTGCAAACAAAGTTGCAGCGGGCGTGCCCCCGCCGGGCCTTGGGAGTGTCAAAACAACGACCGAAGTCGACAAACCGGCCCCAAGGAAGTGGCCTGGACCTCCGGGGCCCACGTATCAAAAAAAATTGGAGGGGCCGGATGCCTGGGTACCCGCCGGGTCAGACAAAGCACGTGGAAACATGGAGCAGGAAGGCGGACAAAGCAGATTGGGTTCGGGCCCGCCCACAGCATAGCAAAGAACGACAGAGCACATGGACGATTGAAGCAGGAAGGCGCTCTTGAAGTGTTACTTTCGACGACCAGCGTGTGAGGGCACACCCGCCACCAGCAATACAGCAGCTCGAAGGCCCGCGCGGATGTCTTGGGTCGACGCCGGGCCGCCCCTGGCGCACCTCCCGGCTCCCCCGCTCGTCCGCCCCACCAGTACCACTCGAGCGGAGGGGCTCTTGGATACGGGCATGCCGCAAGAGGTCAGGCGCAAAACCGGATACACTGAAGGGGCCCGAGGACACACACACACACACACACATCAATAGACACGGATCCCAGGATGCAGCAAGTGTTCCACGTGTTCTTGAGTCGTGTCTTCCCCGCCGCTTCGTAGATGTTCCTGGGTATCGGCGATTATTTGTGTCTGTATGTTGTCCCTCCTGAATGCAGCAAGGTCACGCGCAAAACAGGATGCAAGGCAGACGAATCAGAGGGCAAGCGGGAAGGGCCGCACCTGAACCCGAGGACGTCGGAGCTGGCGATGCAGCCCGCCTCTTCTTGACGCGGCCCGCGCTCCTCCGCTGCTTCGCCCTGACCCTCCTCCTCGCCCTCCTCCTGCTCGCAGGGCAGCCTGCGACGGCACGCCAAGAGTGACATCGCCTCCTGGCCGCGGCCAGCTTCTTCGACCTGGCCCCGCTGCGCTTCTCCCGACGGCCCCAGGCCCTGCACGCCACTCCAGCTCGCGCCCTGGCCCCTCCGCTCGGGGTGCTGCTCCTCCCCTGAGAAGCTCGCCCGAGCCCCCGCCGGGCCCGCGCGGCAGGGGCCCCCGAGCAGCCGCACCAGCTCGTCGGCGCTCTCGCAGACGCCCTCGTCGACGAGGCGGCTTGCCCCGCGGGACTCCCGCTGCTGCTCCTGGATGGCCTCCGCAGCGGCATCATCACCCTCCTCCTCCTCCTCCTCCTCCTCCGCCTCCTGCTCCCCTTGCTCCTCCACGTGTTCCCTCGGTTGACTCGGCAGCTGAGCCAGCTCGCAGGCGGTCTCGCAGACGCCCTCGTCAGCCAGACGGCTGCTTCTCAGACTGACGCTGGATCCCTGGCCCTGGAAAGCCTCCACAGCAACAACCGCCGTCGGGCACGACTCCTCCGCATCCTCCTCGATGGTGCCCTCGGCCTGTGCCACAAGAGGGCGACGACGCTCTGCAGCGTCGACAAGGGCCGCTTCCTGGCGAGGGCGAGCGCCAGCCAGCTCGCCGCCCGCGAGAGGCGCTGCGCCGGCGTCGACCAAGACCGGCTCGTCGAGAATGGGCGCCGCCTTGCCGCCCTCGTACGCGGCCATCGCGGACACAGGGGCCGCCCGCGCCGCGGAGCTGGGTATGCCCGCGGGGCCACAGCCCTCGCCCTCACCATGCTCAGCCACCTCGACCGCATCCGCACCCTCCTCCTCCTCCTTCTCCTCCTCCTCCTCATCCTCTTCCTCCTCTTCCTCCTCCTCACCTTGTTCCTCCTCTTGTTCCTTCGGTTCCTTCAGCAGCTGAGCCAGCTCACCGGCTGTGTCGAAGACGCCCTCGTCAGCGAGACAGCCAGCAGCACCCGGTGTCGGAGTCGAAGCATCTGTACAGATCCCAGTGGTGCCCTCAAATTCTGCGAAGAGGTGGCGACGGCACTCTGCAGCGTCGACGAGCGTCGCGTCCTGACAAGGGTCGGCTCCGACAAGGTCGCCGACCGCACAGTCCTCCGATTTGTACGCCCGAGATGGGTACGGAAGAAATGGGCACGATGCCCAACAGCAAATGTGTCAGCCAGCGTGCACCCCTGATAGGGATTCCTGCAGTGTATGCAGTCCACTCCAGGTGGTGCCATCTATGTGGTTCAATCTAGGTGGTGCAATCCATAGGGTGCATTCGATGTGGCGCAAAGCAATACAAAGCCATGCGAAGAAAAGCGATGGCAGTGCTATTGCAATGCCATTGCAATGCGATTGCGATGCGAATGCAATGCGACTGCAACGCGATTCAAATGAAAAAAACATGCGGAGCAACGCAACGCAACGCAACGCTACACAGAGCAATGCAACGCAAAGCAAAGCAAATCAAGGCGATGCACCTCGATTCCATGCGATTGCAATTCAACACGGCTTCAATGCAGAACGATTCGGCAGCGACGGCCGCGACGGGCGGCGACGAGCCAGCCGGATCGCCACTGGGGCTGAGTTACCAGCGGCGGCGGCGGCGGGCGGCGACGAGCTGGCCAGACCGCCACGGGAGCTCGGCTTCCTTAGAAGAAGGCATGTCAGAACCCCCAAGTGCAAGCCCTGTTTTGGGGAGTGAATGCCAGTGTCCTCGAAACACGACACAAACTGCACGATGTTGGCTTCGTAAGGCCTTTCCAGGAGACCTCTTGGAGGCCTCTTGTGCCGTCTCGGAAGCCTCTTGGGGGCCACTGGGGCGGTCATTGGCCATCTTGAAGCCATCTCAGGCTGCTTGGGTGCTTCTTGGGCCGTCTGGGAGATATCCTGCGGCCATCTTGGGGCAATCTTGGCCGTCTCGGAGGCGTCTTGGGACTGTCTTGGAAGCCTTGGACCAGATTGGCCGTCCTGGAGGCGGTTTGGGCAAGAGGATACGTTTTTGTTATGCGGCTTCCCGGGAGGCCGTCGCGAAAGGCCGAGACCCAACTGGCAATCTTCACCAACACCAGGAAAACCAAAACATTTGGCCCGCCGTGCGCCCTTGTGGCAAGCAATGCGAAGCAGCGCGATGCTATGCAAACAGAAGTAGAGCAATGCGAAGCACAGCAGAGCAACACAGTGAATCGCAATGCAATGCAGTGCTATGCAATGCAATGCAAAACAATGCAATACAAAGCAACGCAAAGCAACGCAGAGCAACACAATATGAAGCCATGCGAAGCTACGCGAAGCTATGCAAACCAATGCAATGCAATGCTAAGCAGTGCAAAACAATGCAGCGCAAAACAATGCAATGCAATGCGGAGCAATGCAAGGTGCGTACCTCATAACAGAAGAATCGTGACCAAAAATGATGCAGCGGCATGCGGCGACGGGCGGCTACAAGACGGCGGAACGGGCAACCAGGCCCAATTTCTTGTGAGAAAAGCAACACCCCCTGAGTGCAGGTACAGTGTGGGGAATCTTGTCCAACACCAACCGCGGCCGCGTTGGACGGGCAGCACTCGGTCTCAAATGGACAACGCCCGCGGCGGCCACGACAGCGAGCCCTGGTCAAAATGATCAAAAACTGCTGTCAGCCTTCGTCCCCATTCCTTCCGTGCCCATTTCGATCGTACCGATCCGAAGGAGTGAGCGCCCTGACGGGCTGCGGTGTGCTCGCGAGGAGCGCCGCGTCGACGTCCTTCAGAGCCGGCTCATGGAAGAAGAGCGGCGCAGCCGTGCCGCCCACGTCCGCGGAAGCCGTCCTCGATGGTGTCTCGATGGTGCCCTCGGCCTGTGCCACAAGAGGGCGACGACGCTCTGCAGCGTCGACAATGGCCGCTTCCTGACGAGGGCGAGCGCCAGCCAGCTCGCCGCCCGCGAGAGGCGCTGCGCCGGCGTCGACCAAGACCGGCTCGTCGAGAATGGGCGCCGCCTTGCCGCCCTCGTACGCGGCCATCGCGGACACAGGGGCCGCCCCCGCCGAGGGGCTGGGCATGCCCGCGGGGCCACAGCCCTCGCCCTCACCATGCCCCGCCACCTCGACCGCATCCGCACCCTCCTCCTCCTCCTCCTCCTCCTCCTCCTCCTCCTCCTCCTCACCTTGTTCCTCCTCTTGTTCCTTCGGTTCCTTCAGCAGCTGATCTAGCTCACCGGCGGTGTCGCAGACGCCCTCGTCAGCCAGACAGCTGCTGCTCAGACTGACGCTGGACCGCTGACCCTGGAAAGCCTCCACAGCAACAACCGCCGTCGGGCACGACTCCTCCGCACCCTCCCCGATGGTGCCCTCGGCCTGTGCCACGAGAGGGCGACGACGCTCTGCAGCGTCGACAAGGGCCGCTTCCTGGCGAGGGCGAGCGCCAGCCAGCTCGCCTCCCGCCCAGCCCTCCGAGGGCACGGATGCCCCAATGGGCTTCGGCGTGCTGGCGAGCAGCGCCGCGCCGGCGTCGGCCAAGACCTGCTCGCAGAAGACGCGAGGCGCCGCCGTGCCGCCCTCGCCCGCAGACACCGCGGAGGCGGAGGCCGCTCCCGCCGCGGGGCTGAGCCAGAGGCACGAGACGAGCTCGGTCACTCCACGATCGCCGAGCTCTTCACCTAGATCAAGAAAAAAACGCATGAACAATAGTCGAGAGCGGCCAAGAGGGGGGTGTCCAAGACGGAGGGTGCAAATCATGACCGGCGGCATGTGCGCGGCCCAGCGGGGGGGCCAGGGACGTCACGGAGTAAGAAGAGGCGCCATGAAATATGAGGAAATATCATGGCCCCCGCCATTTACACCCCCCCTAGTCATCACCCCCTCTTTGCCGCACCCGAAATAGTTTCTCGGAGCTCCTCGCGGATCTCCGGGATGGACGCTGGATCCCCCTCCGCTGGCGCACGGAGCTCGCCCGGGGCGGCGCCAGAGGCACCTCGAGGGGGGTCCCGCGCCGATCCAAGAGATCCGCGCGGACCTCAGAGACACTTCTGCAATGTTTGTTGTCCGATCACCTGCCGCGTGCCCCGCCGCCTCCAGCGCCTCATCTAGAGGGCAGAAGAGGCCCACCCTCGTACCCATCCGTCGGAAGGAAGTAGGTAGAAACATGAAGTAGGAAGGCTTTGAGAATATATTGGGTGTCCGCCCGCCCCCTAAAAAGGATGGAAAAGGTGACGCCACTCGATCATTGAAGTAGGAAGGCGGTTAAATTAGATTGGAATCTGGGACTCCAGAAATACTTACTTTCGATGGCCGATGGGAAATCGCCACCCCGACAAAAACGAGGCCGTTTGGTCAACGCACCCAGGGAAGGAACTGAACAAGGTAAGGCTGCCCAATCGACGCCCAGGGCCGCTCCGCAAACGGCGACTGCTTGGGCCGGGTAGCTCGTTTCCTCCATCGGTCATCTCGATCATCTTCATTCACTCTTCCTCTAGAGGCCTCCTAGATGGGCTCCGAGTGGATGGGGTCGGAGGATCGCGCCGCATCGAAGATGCATCGGCGATGCACCGGCGATGCATCGGCGACGTCGACGATGCATCCGCGACGTCGGCGTGGAGGAAAGTTGGCCCCACATCGAGCCGCATCGACGATAGACCATCTTCGCTGATCATCACTGGGCGGCAAACCCGTGGTGGAAATTAGAAGGGGTGGGCCCTCTAGGAAGGCTCGGAAATACCCCAGCCTTCTGACAAGTCTTCTAGGCCTTCCCCGAAGACACAGAAAACTTCTCGGAAGGCGCGAGGGCTTCTGAAAAGTCCCGCCGCCTTCCGAGAAGGCCTTCTCCTTCTCGCTTCCCACCCTCGCTCGCCGACGAATCACTGTTCTCGGGGACGCGCAAACATGGATTAGCGATCCATGGATTTGGCGCGAGGTGTCGCCAAATCCATGGATCCGGGGAAGTGCCCTCCCCAGAATGCGGCCGGTGCCGCCTCGCTCGGCGGCGACAATCCGCGATTTCCCGAGGAAACGCGACCCGTCGCCAATCCACGCCCCATGAATCCACGTTTGCGATCGCCTGATGTTCCTCCCTTGATCATCTCCCTCGCCCCTGCCCGCCCCGGGCGGCGCGCAGAGGGGGGCAGGTGGCGAGGGCAAGGGGGCCCCTGCTGAGAGGGCAAGAGGGGGCCCTCTCGGGAGGGCCCCCAGGGAGGCCTGCAGCAGGGCATCGGGGGCCGCAAGGCATCCGAGAATGCTGGAAAAACGAAACCGTTCGAGGGGCCCAGGGACACACGAGTCTACAGACACACGTTCCCCGATTCCTCATCTTTTCCCGCACGTTCTGGACGTTCGTCTTTCCCTCCGCTTCCCATATGTTTTCATACGTTCCTGGGCATCGACGAATACTTTCGGAAGTTGCTAGAAGTGCCCCTGGCCCAAGCTGCCCCCAGGAATTCCAAGGAGGCCCCCATGGCCTCCAGAGCACCCGATCACGAAGCCCAGCGGGCCCCATAGGGGCTCCCAAGCCGAGTGGAAAGCGGGGGGCATCGTGGGCCAGGGGCACCTTTAGCAACTCTCGGCGGTGGACAAACCTCCCTTTAGCAAGCCTCCCTGTAGTGAAAACGGCCTAGGACCGAAAACCCGCTCGGGCCCCTGTCTGGCGGCGATCGCTGGGCGACGGGGTGTCGACGCGTTCCCCCCCCCGAGTCTGGCCTGCAGGGGCCCCAGGACGCACAAAACAAAGGCACACAGATAAGAGGATTCCCCATGTTCTCCCATATGTTCTGGGCGTTCGTCTTCCCTCCCCGCGTCCCACATTTTCCCATATTCGCCCTGGGGGTCGACGGTGAATTCTGTCTGTGTTTGTGTTCCTTCCTGATATTCGCCGCTAGCGTAACGCTGCTCCTGACCATCGGCTCGAACGCCAGGGGCGATGTCTGCATGGCTGTGTCTCCCACCCTGCACGAGCACAACTCGGATCCTCGGAGCTCCGCGCGCAAAGCGCCTCCTCGCATCGGTGCTGGACCCACGCACGGCTCCGCCGCGCGCTAATCGGGGGGGGGGGCGATTCGAATCGGGTCGAATCGACGCTAAGCGACGCGAAATCGACGCAAGTCGACGTCATTCTGCGCGACTTGACGCTGACTCGGCGCTGTCCCGTCGATTACCGGACGCACGCGCACGCGAATCCACCCGAACGACGAAATCCTGAGGACCTGCCTTGGGCGGCGCAGAGTGGGGGGCACCGAGGGCTGCAGAACAGGGCCCTTTCCTCGAGTTCGGCTTCCGGGGCCCACTCTCGGGGGGGGCACGGGGGGCCATCGAGAATGGATCCGGGGTGAAACACTGCCCCTGGGGAAGGGGTCGCGGGACCTCTGGGGCCGCGGATCGAGAAAAACATCTCGGCGAATGATTTCAGGCCCCGGAGGGGGCCTTTCGGGCCCGAGAAAGGCACCTTTCTCCCTCCCCCGATTCATCGCCCCCCCATTCACTCGCGCCCAACACTGGCGCGCGGAGGGCGCGCCGGGTGCGGGGCAAAGACGCGCCGCCAGGGTAGTTCTGGCGACGACCCGAGCAATCCGCGCGACACTCCGAAAGTTCAGGTTTACACCCCTGCTTAGAGTTGATAAAACTCTGGGCTGAGAAATATCATTCGCTCCAAGCCTTTCCGTAAACAGGAGTTCAGGTCCAGATGTACAGGAACACTTCACGAAGAGAAAAAAGCCCCAAGAGAACGCCAAGGGTCCAGCCCAGATTCTTGATTTTCTTGAGCGAAATCTGGAGCCAACGAAACGTGAAGCCTTTTCTCAATATTTCTGATCGGTGCATGCCCTCTATCCTTCTTCGACAGAAGCCCCCGGTTCCGCCGCCCCCTTCGAGCATCGTGCAACCGATCCCCATGCCCTCTGGCGTGGCCTTGGCCCCGCTGGCCCACTTGCCCACCTGCGCGGGGATACATGACTGCTCCCTCGGGTCCAACGGGGCCCATCCTCACCTAGGAGGGTGGGCTGGTGGGGCTGGAACGCCATGGCCCAGTGGGGATGGGGATAGGTTCGACGATGCTGACCCATATCCTCTGTAAGGGAACAAAAAGGTAACGATACCGCTGCTCCCCGGACCTCTCCCAAGGTACGTTCTGACCATACTATCGAGGATAATCATGCGGTGGCGACGAGGACCTCCCAGGTGGCTCATGCAAAAAACGACACAAAGGTAGCGGCATCGGTTGGGACGCGCAACGACATACTAATACTATATGTCCTCCTTGGAGGCGCGCGTCCGACCAGAATGTATGGTATACCCATTTTGTAGTACATCGTTTCCCGAGCGGTGTGGCCAGAAAGCGCCCACCACGACAAGAACCCCCCAAGAGGCCCCCAGAGGGTCCAAGAGGCCCCAAAGGCCCCAACTGGGGCCCCCAAACGGCCCCCACGAGGCCCCAAAACTGACTCGAAGGGGCCTCCGAGAGGCCTCCCACGAGATACCAACAAACATCCCAGAGGCTCTCACCCACAACCCAATCACTATGGCGGGGTGGGCCGAAAGCCATTAAATATCCGCACGTATCCGCAGCATCGCAGGGCTGGCCGCCTGGCCATTGGACCGCCACTGCGCGGATGCGGGGCGCTTCTGTTCGCGGAAGTCCCGTATCTGCACGACCGCGTGACCGCGGGATCGCGCCCAAAGAAATCCAGTCGGCGAGGGCGCGCGTGTTGGATATGGTCGCCGCTTTCGTAAGGTTCGCCGCCGAAAGCCCGGAGCCAAGGGCCGAGGAGGATCGGGCGCACGGCAGCATGAATTCTGGACCAATGGATCTGGCGCGTAGGCGCCAAATCCAAGATCCTGCAAGATACTGCAAGATGCTGCAAATCCTGCACGCTAGCCTGGGTCAATGCAACCCTGGCTTTGCAGGGTTCTGCAAGATCCAGCGATCTGGCTGACCCCAATTTGCATGGACCCCCGTCGTAAGGTTCCCGACGGCTTCGTATGAAAACCGGACCCGTCGCCCATCCACGCACCTTCATCCGTGTTGGCGCCACCTCGAGAGGAAGAGCGGAACGGACCAGAGCGCGCAAGCCCGCCGAAGCGGGACCTGCGAGGGTCGGCTCGGCCGGGCAGGGGCTGGTGGGAGGAGGAGGAGGAGTAAGAGGAGGAAGAGGAGGAGGAGGAGGAGGAGGATGAGGAGGAGGAGGAGGAAGAGGAAGAGGAAGAGGAGGAAGAGGAGGAGGAGGAGGAGGAGGAGGAAGAGGAGGACGCACGGACGGACAGACGGACGGACGCTCGCGTGCGCGCCGGGGCGCGGTCCCTCTGGGAACGGAGCAGTGGCGCTGTGGCGCCAAGATACTGTGGTGTATGGTAAAGCATGCATTCGGGACATTTACAAAATAGGTGCGTCAGAGGGGAGGGAGAGAGGAGGGAGAGGCAGCCTTGTTGTCGGAGTCGTTGTGTGTGTGTGTGCGTGCGTGCGTGTGTGTGTGTGTGTGTGTCGTGTGTGTGTGTGTGTGTTGTGTGTTGTTGTTTGTGTGTGTGTGTTTGTGTTTGTGTGTGCGTGCGTGCGTGAGTGCGTGCGCGCGTGCGTGCGTGTGTGTGTGTGTGGTGTGTGGTGTGTGTGTTGTGTGATGTGTGCGTTGTGTGTGTTGTGTGTTGTGTGTTGTGTGTTGTGTGTTGTGTGTTGTGTGTTGTGTGTTGTGTGTGCTGTGTGTGTTGTGTGTGTTGTGTGCGTGTGTTGTGTTGTGTGTGTTGTGTGGGTTGCGTGTGTTGTGTGTTGTGTTGTGTTGTGTTGTGTTGTATTGTGCAGTGCAGTGCAGTGCTGTGCTGTGTTGTGCTGTGTTGTGTTGTGGTGTGTTATCTTGTGTTGTGTGGTGTGGTGTGGTGGGAGGGGAGTGGTGTGGTGTGGTGTGGTGTGGTGTGGTGTGGTGTGGTGTGGTGTGGTGTGGTGTGGTGTGGTGTGGTGTGGTGTGGTGTGGTGTGCTGTTGTGTTGTGTGGTGTGGTTTAGTGTTGTGTGATGTGTTGTGTGTGTATGAGAGCGAATCCAGCGGGTAGCGGCGTGGGAACCTCCCCCTCGTCGGATCGGCCGGGTGGCAGTGGGGGACGACCTGGATGGCAGGTGCAGGAGGGCCCCCAAACAAAACCCTTCAAAGCCCCTCTGGGGCCCCAGCTGGCTCCAAAAGGGGCCATGAAGGGCCCTTTGAAGCCTTCGCTCCCCATTTAGGTCGCCTCCTGTTGCCGCCCGCCCGATCGCCCGATCGGAGGACGACCCCAGTTTTTCGAGTTCGGCCAAGTGGGGGGCATCCAAGAGTGGGGGGCGCAAATCATGGCCAGCGGCACGTGCGCGGCCCAGGGGTGGGCCAAGGAACGCACTGAAATAAGAACAGGTGGCATGGAACCTGGGGAGACCATGGCCCCCGCCATGATACCCACCCACCCCCAGTCATCACCCCCCTTTGCCGCCCCCGATCCCCCACGCCCCCCGCCCCCCCCTCGTGTGAAGTTGGGATTGTCCCCCTACAGGGAGATTTTCGACGAAAAATAAGAAATACCCCCAAAATACTCCAAAATGGTCAAAGAATACTCAAAAGAGAATCCCCAGACGATTGTCAGCCTATTTTTGAAGACCCCCCCCGTAGAGGGACAGGCCCGACTTAACCCGCCCCTCTCTTTGCCGCCCCCGATTGTTGATCGTCTGGCCCGCCTTGTCGGCGAGGCCGGGCCCCTCCGAAGCGGCGCCGAGCGCCCGCCCCTCGAGGGCGCCCGGGGCGCCGCCCGGCGCCGGGCGCGGCGTCCGACGCAGCTCGCGGGCGCTCTCGCAGGCGCAATCGTCGACGACGACGGCCTCCCAGGGGGGGGGGGGGCAGGAGGAGGAGGAGGAGGAGGAGGAGGAGGAGGAGGAGCAAAGGGAGGAGGAGGAGGAGGAGGAAAAGGTTTGGGCTCGAGTGGGCGCCTAGGGAGGCCGCCCGCAGGAGCTCTGACCTCACGTGTGTTGGCTTTCGAACGCCAGCCACGGCACATAACATTACGATTCCTGATTCAGACTTTGCATCGAGTCGTTCCCGCTCGAGGCAGCGAGAACCTGCTTGGCACCGACGACGGCGCCGCCGTCGGGCAGACGCCCGAACCCTTCTTCGGGTACACAAGGCAGTGCATCTTCTGCGAGGGCACCACAGCGCTCAACAGCCCCCACGCGCCGCACCGATGGCGACAGGAACCCCAGGATGGACCTGCGGCTCATGCAACGAGCGTGTCCAACACTGGCAGTGGTATTGTGCGTGCGGTGGTGCCTTTGCGGACAGGCGCAAGAAGTCACAAAGTCAGTCTCGGCGGCCACGATCAGCCAGCAAATCAAGCAAGGCCACCTCCTCTCGCCAGCCGTGGGTGCAGATCGAGGCAAAGGCGCGGCCAGACTCCAGGGGGCCACCGCCAGATCAGGCACGTCATCGACCTCAAGAGCGTGGACGGCAGCAGCGTGGCGAGGACAAGGAGACGTCCGAGACCCGCAAGGCAGTCGAGCGCTACCTGACCAGGCTGGTCCCTGCTACGCAGCAGTTTGCTCAGGCCCACCCCAACTGGGGCGAGTGGCAGGCCCCCGCGGACATGCGCCACATGCAGGCCTTCAAAGACAGGCTCACCTCTCGCATGACAACGTTGGCAAAGGCAGCGGTGGCAGCGCTGCGGGCCCGCAAAGGCGACGAGGACTTCAAGGAGGAGCTCTCCATGCTCCGCTATTGCCAGGACCAGCTGCTGCCACTGAAGCAGCAGAGAGAACAAGCACTGGCCAGGCTCAACGAGGCGAAGGATCGATTGCACAACACATATGCCAGGATCAATATGCTCGAAGCTCAGGCCGAAGAAGTTCGGGAGGAAGTTGGGGACCTGAACCAGAGCTTGATCGACATCGACAACAAGATCAAGGCCGAGATCGCAGACATCATCCAGGAGATTCCCAGTCCCATGGTAGTGGAACCTGGCACAGCTCAGGGCACAGCACCCTCGAGCTCAGGGCCACCATCAGAGGCGGCTTCATTCAGAGAGCAGCGCGACGCAGCCCTTCAGCAGCGCGACCTCATCTATCAGCACAATCAGCAGATGGAGGCGCAGATGAGGCCCATGCATCAGTACATGTTGAACCACTGTCCGCCTGCAGCTCCGCCACCACCAGTAGGCCCCTTCCCAACTCCTCAGGCGGCCGAGCCAGCGTCGGCGCCAGCATTGGGGTTTCCAGCAGCAGGGAGTACAGCATCGGCGCCGGCTTCCCTCTCAGATGCTCAGCCCCAGGCGGCCATCATCGAGATGTACAAAGCTCAGGGCATCCCGATTCCTACGGCGTTCATGACTGCAGCAGCGGCCTCTCCTCCTGGGACACTGACGGAATCTTCTGTTGCAGCAGCAGCTTCAGGGACACCAGCGACCGCAGTTCCAGGGACACCACCGACGGCGGCCACGGCTCCCGAGGACAAACCAGTTCCTGGAACGCCTGGGCCGACCCAGATGTGGTGTCTCCCGCCAACGCAGGAGACACCCTACGTTGCGCCCGATCATTTCGCCCCGACCCAGATCAATCCCACTCAGGAGCAGCTCCGAGGCCCTCAGAGCTACATCGACCACAATGGCAAGATGTGCTTCAAGGGCAAAGGCAACGGCGTCACAGAGAGGAGTCGGTCGCCTCCCGCGGGCGAGCCCGCGCATGTGTCTCAGCGCCTTGCCGACAGCGCATAGGAATCTCCTGGGGCTGCGTCCACGCGAAGTTCTACGATCCTGAGCTTCAAGTAGACATAGGTGAGGCCAGCCAATTATCTGAGCCGCCTTATTCAGTGCCTCTCTCATCCTCACACATGCTGCATCAGCACGCGGGTCTAGACGTGCTCAATACATCCTTTCTCCCTGCCTTGGATTTTTTGGTCCTCCCACAGTCGACCGATGCCAGCGCCTCCCAGCAGTATACCCACCCAACTGCTCCCGCTCCGCTACCAGATTTTGCGCCTACGAGTGCTGGCAGAGGGCACGAGCCAGCTTCTAGTAGCCAGTCTTTGCGAGCCAATGATCGAGCCACTTGCGGGAACGGCGGGTGGAGGTCGGGGGGGGGGGGGGAACGACGACGGCTGACTTTTAAGCTTGCGAGTAACTCCGGGTTTGAGTCAATCGCACAATACCAACTGCATGCTGCCAGTAATCTTCCCAAGGGCGGCGCGGGGTCAAGACGCCACCATGATGGCTCGGATGCTACGGAAAAAGGCATCCTACCCTTGGCACGTTCAGCCACTGGAACCCCCAGTGATGGCAGACACCTCATCCTCCCCATCCTCCAAGCCTGCCCCTCCAGGCCTGCTTGAAGCCATCTCGGCCTCTGAGCGCATAACCGAGAGGCTTTCGCACAAGCTCAAGTCCTGGTACTACAACGCCATTTTTATGTCAGACGACCAGGCAATGGCCTGATGGCTTGAAGATTGTGTTCCGTGGGTAGAAGCATACTCGCGCACCCTTCCACCCCTTCATCCGCTCTCGCACCCCACACACGGTATCAACAGCAGGCGTGCACGGCGCAGCCAGGCGGAAATAATCTGCAGCGGGGCTTGGCAACTCTCAGAAGCTCGTCGCTCAGCCTACCTACAGCGTCTCGAGCGCACGAGGATTGCTTTTCCGACTCAGCACGGCCTGGAGCTACAGGGCGCTCTTGACGCCTACCTCCGTGCAAGGCACTGGATCTGTGTCGAGGCAGGCCGACCAGGCCATCTCGCCAATCCACACTGGGCTGGACAAGCGTGGCGTTTTTGGGAGTCTACTCTCCACTCGCACGACTATCAGCCGCCTGCCACCGCGTCTGAGCCTTCAACAGGAAATACCCTTCCCTCGGACCCGCCTCCCCCTGGCCAAAACGGCCCGGACAGCGAGGTGCAGGGCCCCAGCGGCCCTGGCCGTGCGGTCTCTCCCAGGGACCCGCAGTCCGACTTCAGCGAAAGCTCAGACTCCAGCCTTTTGCAACATTTTGTTAGCACTACTAGGCTCTCTGCGCGAGACAACACGCAATTTGTCACGTCAGTTACCTCGCAGGATCCGTGCCCCACTCTGGACCAGACTCCTGCTGGCCTCACTGGCCATGAGCAGGAGTCAAGGGACCCCGGCTTTCTTTCCGCGGGGCCGCCCTCGGGATCGTACATGAACCCCAGCGAGGATCCTGACACCAGTCATTTTCAATCCCTTGCCGCGGCTGCTACCCCCTCGGTGGCGCAGCCTGTCACCCTGTGCCTCGTCGATCTCTTACAGTTGAGGTCGCACGAGATGAGCTCAGTGGGATCCACCGCTTCGAGCGATTTCTCCAGCAGTCGCGCCGCGCCTGTGCCTGCCACCTTTTTGGTCTCACAGGGTGAAGCCAGCCAGCAGGACTGTTTCAGCGCCCGCCCGAGCGCTCAGTACATCTCTGCTCCTCCCCCCGTCTCCCACGACCCACCTATGGCCCGCGTCCTGGCTCCTCCTAGAGGGGACAGCGAGTCGTCGCACACCCCTGGCTCTGTCTTCCCCTCAGTTCCAGGCCATGGCGACGGCTCCTGGGGCCCATTGTCATCCCCCAATATCTCGGAGCGCCTTGCGGAACAGTCCCGCTCGCATCGATCGTCGCCGCCCGTGTCTCCATCGCCCCTGCATTGCGATCTCGGCCGTCTCCCCACTGCATGGCTTGACAGGGACGTCAGGTACTCTCTCGTGTGGCGACGCGAGGCTGTCCCCGATTTGGAGGAACCAGGAAGCGCGGCCCTCAGTCTTTGTCCGCCCAGGCCCGGTGGTTGGGAGCACCAACGCTATTATGCAGATGCGTCGATCGACCCATCCGATAGCACCACTGCGAGCTGGGGGTTGGTCGCGCTCTCTCAGGACAAGGAAGGCTATGCCTATGGGGGGTTCGTCTGTTCCCAGTGGACCCAATCCTGTATTCTGGACCTCCCCAAAGACTTGGATAGCACGGATGTTGAGCTTCTCGCCATAGCCTGGGCCCTGCTTGCTGCCCTCGCTCAAGAAGCGCCTGTGCCAGTCACCATCTGGAGTGACAGCCTTAATGCTGTTGAATTTCTCAATGGCAGGTCCAACAGCAAGGCTAACAGAGATATCGCCTGACTCACCTACGCGCTTCTGGCCAGAAGTAGACATCGGTGCGAAATCCAGATATGCCACGTCAAAGGGCACGTGGAACATCCCTGGAACACTATCGTGGACAACATCGCTCGGGCCACCATGAAAGGTAAGTTACATCCTTCTATGTTACCCGCACCCCTGTATGATCTAACTGATTTTACCCGTGCCGTTGAATGGGCTTGGCTCCTCGACGCCCCATCAGAGGTTGCCTCAGCTTATCCTTCTCTTGTGCAGATGCAAGTTGGTGAATGCAGTCATCTCTCTTTCGTCGCTTCGATGCCATGCTCTCATGCCACCGTTCGTGACCTCGTCACTCCTGCCTCCACGCGTCTGCAGCATCAAGCGATTGCTCTCTCATTGGCCCAGTATAACACGCGCTCACTTGCGGCTTCCCAGAAAAAGTCGAGCAACGCCTACGTCCAAGGCATGCGGTCCCACATGACTCGGCAACATTTTCGTGACAAGAAAATCCATCTCGTTGGGATCCAGGAGGCGCGGACCCCCCAGGGCTCGAAGAGAAAGGGCGCCTACCAGGTTTTGGCTTCAGGACACATTAATCACTCGGCGGGAGTTGAGCTTTGGGTCAACCTTGAGGAACCCTACGGACAGTGCAATGGCCGCCCTTTGCTCTTTCATCCCCGCCATCTCTCTGTGCTATATGCCGCTCCCCGTCCTCTAATCGTGCGGACTCAAGCACCAGGACTTGAACTCACTGTTGCCGTTGCTCATGCGTATCATTCTGGCCACAAAGCTTCGGACCGGGACGCCTTATGGACCCTCCTGGACGAACAGCTTGCCGCCTGGGGAGTCCAAATCATGCTTGTCGACGCAAATGCGCGACTCGGCACCCACACGGACGCTACGGTTGGGGATCAGGGATTTTGCCAGGACGAGGACCCTCCTGGGACGAGATTCAGGCAATCTCTCAACGAAGCGGCTCTGGTAGCTGTCAACACCATGCAAGGTGATAGTGACGACTACACATTGGTCACCAACAAGAATGTTCGGCACCGCGTAGACTACGTATGTGTTGCCCTGGGCATGGCTTCCAACATCTCTGGCGTTCACACTTGGAAGGAGCTTGACAACTTCTCTAAGCAGCGTGACCATCTTCCCGTGCTTGCCAATCTCACTCTTCATCAGGAGGGAGTTGTTCGTCAAACCTCGTCGACACGGCTGGACGATGATCTTCTCAGAGACCCCGACAGAGTCGCGCAGTTTCAGGAACGTCTCTCGAAGATTCCCCCCATAGGGTGGTCAGTTTCCCCATCGGAACACATAACCTCGGTCACCAAGCAGGTTAACCAAGTTGCGAAGGAGGTTTTCACCCGCCCAGGGAGTCGTCCCAGACAATCGTACATCTCTGCTTCCTCCCACCTGCTTGTGCTTGCCCGCCGCGGAGCCCTTCGTGTCTTGCGCAAGGTGGCGCGTCCCTCGGTCCTGCCTCCTGGGGCCACTGTTCCTAGGATTCTCTCTCACTTTGCGGGTCGGTGGACCAGTGGGGACCTCGGCCAGGGACACAAAAAACTCCTGGACTCTCCGTGGGACGCCCTTTACACTTCTGTGAGGCAGGTTGCCCTTCGTTGTCTCAATCAATGGTGCTGCGCACCACGACGAGTTCACGCTTGCCCTCCATGCCTTTGTTCTTAGATCCAAGCATGCTCTTGCCAACCAGCTCGAAAAAGACAGGTTCTCTTTCTCGAAGGCACTGCGCAGGAGGCTCAGCTGTCTGTCGACGGGGGCATGGCCAGACAGGCCTGGCAAAGGTACCACAAGCTTCTGCGCTTCGGGGGGCGTAATAAAAAGCCCACGGCCGTCCCGCACATGCTCGATAGCCAGGGCGACCCGCTAGCCCCCTCTGATCTGGCGGCGCAGCACACGCAAGAATTCTTCGGAGGTATTGAGAAAGCGCAGGCTCTCACCGACCAAGAGGTTGTTGATTATTACAACAGGACGCCCCCTCCTCTTGCCCCCCCCCCTGCGCGCGCCCAGGCCCCCCCCCGCTTGTGGCACCCCTTTCCCCGAGACTGAAAGGAGGCACGACGCTGGAACAGGCCGAGGATCCCCAGACCCGCCTGGTCCGTTGCAGCTCCCTCTTGCAGTGTCCTCTCTTGCTCCCGGTGCCACCTCTTTGCTTGCACCCGTGCCCGCCGCCCCCCCGCTCGCGAACCCGCACTGCGACCTCGACAGCTCCGACAGCGCGGAGGGAGGGAGCAGCGCGCCGATGTCACTCAAGAACCCAGGGCACAGTGAAGATAAAGGAGGGACCTGCTCTACTGGCTCTTTACCTCGGCCGCGAGCTGAGGCAAGGGTTGCACGCGAGTGTTGGAGCCCCAATTCTCCTGCTGAGTACCCTCTTGAGCAGACACAGCATTATGCGTGGGATGGGAAGTGCATCGCTCCGGCCTCTCTTGCCTTGCAGCCCCTCTCTGCCGCTGTCGCTGGTCAGGTCCCCCCACTCGAGTCAGGATGCATTCCCACCCATTTCGATGTTCAGTTTCTCATGCGAAGGGCCTCTATGACCACTGCTGCTGGCCCTGATGGGCCGCGCGACGCCTTGCAACACGTTGCGCCTGAAGCGATGACCGCCCTTTTCCTTCCCCTGCTCTGCAAAACTTCCATGGGAAAAAGGGAGCCCCTGGGCTTCAAAGACGGGCGGGTTGCTTGGTTCTATAAAGGAGCCAAAGAAGTTTTCCTGGCCCGAAATCAGCGCAATACCTTGAAGGCGAACACCATAGGCAAACTCTTCCATCGCTTCGTCAGGGGTCGTGCGCTGGATTTTCTGCAACAGGTGCTGCTGACGTCGCAGCAGGGTGGCCTCCCTGGGCGGTCCTGCGATACCTCTGGGCACGTTGTCAGGTTGCATTGGAAGATTGCTCAACACAAAGAGGCTAGCAGCACAGCCATCTTTCTTGATCTCTCCAATGCTTTTTATTCCGTCATCAGACAGTTTGCTCTCTCTTTGCCGCAGGATCAGGAGGACATCTCTCGCATCCTTCTCACCTGTGACTTGCCACCTGTGCTTGCCCATGCGGTTGGCCTTGAGCTTGAAACGGACAGGCCCGTTTTCGAGAACCCCCCCCCCCTCTTCCCACCTGCTTGCCCTCTTGCAAGAAAGCCAGTCTGGGGCCTTTTGGAAGACCGAGGGTAGTCAGGGATATGTTCGACCCCGCACGGGCACTAGACCTGGCACTATCCCTGCCACCGATGTTTTCTAATCTCGTGTTCACCAAGGTGCATCTCTATGTTGACGCCAACATGCAGGACAAAGGACTCATCTGGGAGCTCCCCTCGGCCCCCCCCCCTTCTTGCCAGACCCAAGGACGTCGAAAGTGCCCGCCCCACCACTTCGATTGTTGATGACATGCACATCGTCAATGCCACCACCCGCGCGAAGGATCTCCTAGGAATCACGCAGCAAACGCTTGACATTCTGTATGAGGGGGTCAGTCGTCTTGGGATGAAGTTGAATCCTGACAAGACCGTCATCATGCTCGCCTTTCGTGGGAAGGGATCCAAGGCGGCCAGGCTTCACGCCTTCTGCGGAGAGGCCCCCCGCATTATCTCCCCCAAGTGGCGTGTCTGTGTTCAGGTGGTTGCCACGCATAAAGTCCTGGGGGTTCGGGTCGACCAGGGGGGCTCTATGGCTCCGGAAATCGTTGCCCGAATCTCGGGTGCCAGGCAAGCCTTACAACCGATCCGAGCGACTGTGGCCAAACGACAGGCTCTGAGTCAGAAGGCCCGCGTCACTCTCAGCGAAGCCCTATCCTCTTCTGTCTTGCTCTTTGCTGCCTGCACGTGGGATCCTCTCTCTGCGCTCCTCTTGCAG
Organism: Prorocentrum cordatum; assembly: GCA_963575745.1. Classification (NCBI taxonomy): domain Eukaryota; class Dinophyceae; order Prorocentrales; family Prorocentraceae; genus Prorocentrum; species Prorocentrum cordatum. The sequence continues at coordinate 100,617 of CAUYUJ010015699.1, read as the reverse complement.
AAGGTCCAGGCCGCTCATGCCATGGTTTACCGTACGACTCTCGGACTTCCCAAGAGCAACAACAATACTTTCCAGGTTGCGTACAAAGACACCATCTCTCGTGTCGAACGGCTTCCCATAAGTGTTGTTCTGTCCGTTACCAGGCTCAGGTACTTGCTTCGTGTCTCGCTTCACGACAGGGCTCCGCCAGTACTCAGGCTGCTCCTGGACACTCTCTGGGACGTTGCGGGCTCCTGGGGGGGGGGGGGCCCTCATTCGTTTGAACCTTGAGTGGCTTGATCAACACTCTTGTCCCACGGAACGACCCGAGGGCGACGTTTTCCAGGGGTGGATTCACAAGCTCATTGGTGATCCTAGAGGCTTCAGAAATGCTCTCAACGCTGCCATTAAGAGCGCCATCTTCGTACAGAGGCAAGAGGGTCAGCGGCATCAGTGGTCTAAAAAGCTTGACATCATCATAGCTGGGACGATCGCTGCCGCCCCGCCGCCGCCGCCGCCTGCCTCCTTTCTTTGTTATGAGTGCGGGTATGTGCATTCTTCGCTTCGCCAGCTCCGCATCCATCGCACTAAGTATCACAAGTCCCAGGATACCCCCGAGCTGTGCGTCGTTGGACACTTGTGTCAGACTTGTCTCCAGGATTTTCGCGATAATGCCCGTCTGCTCACGCGCATGCACAGGCGTGAAATTTGCAGACAGAGCATGATTCAGTGGCAGGCCACGCACCCGCTTCCAAGAGAAACTATCCAGGAGCAGATCCTTGAACGCAAAAAGCAGCACAGCAAGAATCGGTCGCTTGGCAGGCAGGACAACTTTGCGAGTCTCCCAGTCGTCAGACTCCAGGGACCTGCCCTCCCCACCGCCACCCTCGTTCAACAGGCTGCTGTCCATCTCCCTCTCGCCCCGCAGGAGGAGGCCCCCCCCCCTCTTGAGGGGCTGCGACCCCAAGCCCCGCCCGCGCAACCGCAGGGATATGTTTTGCATCTCTTCTCTGGTCATCGCAGAGAGCAGGATGTCCAGCACCATTTTGAAGAGTTGTTGCAGCAGCATGCCATGCGCATCTACATACTCAGCATCGACGTGGCGCACTCTGCCACCAAAGGGGATCTCACCGATCCCGAGACGGTGGGTCTTTGTTAAGCCTTGTGGCCAAGGGGCGCGTCTTGGGCGTGCTGGGAGGACCGCCGTGTGAAACCTGGAGCGCGGCTCGCCATCTCCCTTGCGAGGGTACCACTCGGCCCCCCCGACCCGTCAGGTCTCCCGATGAACTTTGGGGTTTGCCCTTCCTGAGGCCCCGTGAGGCGGAACAGGTGGGTCTCGGCAACTCGTTGCTTCAGACGATGATATTGTTCATGTATCAGTGTTGGAGGTGCTCTGTTCCATGTATCATGGAACATCCCGCCCCGCGCGATTCCAGGTCTGACATCCCCTCTTCTTGGCATCTCCCAGAAATGGTCAGACTTGCCCGACTGCCTCATGTTCAGGCTGTTGACATTGATCAGTGTCAGTTTGGCAGCCCATCCCTCAAGCCCACGCGGCTTCTCTCGGTCCACTGTCCTGCGCTTCGGGGGCTCACGGACTGCAGGCCTCGGAGAGGCCGTTGTGGGGGATGCGCTCACGTGGCGCTTCTTGGGCTTAACGGCGATCGTTCCTGGGTAGCTGGTCGTGCGAAAGTCTATCCTAGCGCCCTCTGCCGTCATCTTGCCTCCTCTCTGCTTGCTGACATTCATCGCAATTTCACCAGCTTGCGCGGCGCTTTGACCGAGTGGGATTTGCCTGAATGGGCGGCGGCTTTCCACGTGCCGCTCGACCCCTACGTTCAGCATCAGATGGCGGATGACTGCATGGCTCATGGGCCTCCCAACTGCCCTCGCGGAAGCCAGGGCTAGGCCTGGGCCCTCCCCCCTCTCCCCCTCTCTCCCTGTGCATGAATTCGCGCTCTGCTCTTTTGCCCTGCTCGGCTTCACCCTTGCACAGGCTACGGACTTCCAGCCTCACCGATGCGATGCGATGCGAGGAGGAGGAGGGGAAACGAGGAAAACGAGGACGAGGAGAACGGGGGGAGGGAGGAGAGGGAAGAGGAGAAGGAAGAAGGGAGGAGTGAGGAGGGAGGGAGGAGAGGGGAGGAGGAGGAGGAGGAGGAGGAGGAAGAGGAGGAGGAGGAAGCGAAAAGAAAAGAAGAGAAGAGGAGGAGGAGGAGAAGGAGGAGGAGGTGGGGGAGGAAGAAGACGTGGAGGAGGACACACCCACCATGAAAGAAAATCCTCAAACTCGCCCGACTCAACTGAGAGCTATCTCAGCGCGGCCGACCTGTCTGAGGGCCAACGACTTGCTTTCGAAACGTTGGGCGGCCCGATGGGAGTCAAATGCGTCGGCAACGCGCTGGGAATGGAAGGTTGCTCGGCCAATATCAATGGACACACCGAAGGCACGAAGATGTTCCCACGTGCTCCAAGCATCCACATCAAAATACGGCCATGGAAAGAATGGGGGGACCAAACAGCAGGGATAGACGGCAGGTTATGCACAGTATCTGGGACAACAATGGGACAAACGATATAATAACTGAATCACCACCGATTGCATGGCACCCGCATATGCATGAAAGGGACTCCCACCAGAGCCCCAGCAGGCCCCCAAAACGCAAGCAACACATCCCAAAACTTTCGGTGGGGTGTTTCGGCACCTCTTAACGGCCTCGTTCAGGCTAATCGGCACCCCAGGGGGCCCGTGATCCCGATTTTCCCGAAACCCTCGTCCATAGTGGGGGTCGTCGTCCAAGGTCGGCGGCACTGGCCGTAAGGCATTAGCGCGCGCGCGGCACAACAGCGAGAAACCCACTGTGAGCACGGGCTGCCCTCAATCCTTGGATTGGTTGCAAGCTTTCGAAACGAATGTGCTCGGCGCTGTTGCACCCCTCAAGCTGCAAGGCCCTGAAAGGCATGGTATGATTTGGCGACGCGCCCAGCCAGCCCTGCCGACGCGACCAAGTGGAGTTACCTCGAAAGAGAAGCTCGGAGGAAGGAGGGGGTGGAAACGGAAGGAAAGAAGGAAACAAGGAAGTGCCGCCCAGGGCCCGCGGGGGACGGCACGGAGATGATACCCACTAGAGTCCCGTGGTCGATTTCGCGAAGTCGTCGTTATAGCTGCGCCACGCAAGGAGTTGGAATTGGATTCGGCGCAGGAAACTCACGAAGAAGAAGCCGAGGAGCCGCGAACGACGAAACGGCCCCCCGTCGGCCGCCCGCGCGGGCGGAGGCGCACTGCTCAGCGGCGCGACGAACAGCCCGAACTCGGAACCTTGAACATGCCGAACTCGGTGCACAAGGTAGGCGGCGCGCAACGCGACGCCGCGATCCGCCTGAACGCGGGCCCACGTCCTCGCTCGAGAAGCGCGGCGGCGCGGGGCCCCGAACTCGCCGAGAAGCCACGTCGCGAAGGGGGCGATGCGGACGACTGGCCATCAACCGGGGCGGGCGAACGCCACCGCGCCGCCTCGGGCCGCGCCCCGGGAGAGCAGGACCTGCGCTAGAAGCCTGCTTGACGGGGTCTGAAAATCGCGCCGCATCGCCGACGCATCGGCGATGCACCGGCGGCGCGTCGCCGACGTCAGCCGGCGACGACGCGAAGCAAATTGCGCCCCGCACCGAGCAGCATCAGCGATGCATCGGCGACGCAGCGCGATCCTCCGACCCCGTCTACTCAGGCCCCATAAGAGGCCTAGACGCGCGCCTCCGCGCCGCCTCGGGCCGCGCCCGGAGAGAGGAAGCCCCGCGTGCCGCGGGCGGCCAGGATCGGGGGCCCGTCGGCCTGGGCCAATCCAAACGGGCGCCAGTCGGGCCGTGCAGGGCCCTGCAAGATCCTGCGGGGCCCAGCAGGAGCCCGCGCTGAAGACTGGGCCAGTCAGCGCGACGCGGATTCTGCGAGATCTGGCGATCTGACTGGCCCCCGCCTGCATCGGCCTCCGCCCCTTGAGCCCCGACAAGAGCAGGAGGCCCAGCCCTCGCCACCTCAGCGCCCCCAGCTGCGAGTTCCCGCTCGGCGGCATCGAGGTCCCGCGCCGCGGCGGAAGCCGAGCAACACGCCGCGCCCCTGCGCCCGCGGTCATGCAGGCCCCGCCGCTCGCCAACTACCCCCCCGATGCGGACGCCCGCTGCGACGCCGAGCACAACAGCGACAAAATCAGGAAGAGCCCACCCCCCGCGCCGCGCGCGCGGGCACGTCACTCGACGCCCAGGCCAGCAGCTCTGCGCAGGGCCCTTCTTGCGAGGCCCCGGCCGGCGCAAGCCTGGGGGGAGCTAACGGCTCGTCCATGGGGCCCTCTGATAACCCGCCTCCGCGCCCCGCCATCGCGCGCCCGCCCACTGCAGAAGGGCCCTCCCCGAACGGCGCCAGCCTCCCCGCTGAGCGCCGCCGCCCGCCCCAGCCGCCCCCGCCGCGCAGCGAGATGACTTCGGCGACCCGCCCGAGGCGCCCGCCGGCCCCCCCGCCGGCGAGCAGGAGCGCTCACCAGCCGACGCCCCCGACCAACACCGCCGCAAGGACAAGCGGCACCGGCCCCGCCCAGGCGCCCGCGCTGAGCCTGCAGCAGCAGGGGGCGCGCGCAGGAAACCCGACGGCGAGCGCGCGCGCGAAGCCCCTAGGACCGCGGCGCAACCCAGCGGCAACTCTGGCCCCAGCCCCGCTGCCAGCGTAGACGCTGAACCTAGCGGGCGCACAGACCGTCGCAGCCGCCGCCCCAGGCTACTCGCTGCCGCCGCCCGCGCCAGCCCGCCGGGCGCGGTCTTGCCGCCAGCCGCCGGCGCCCCAGCTTCCCGCCGGCCACCGCGCCCGCCCCTGCCCTGGGGACGGGCGGCCACGGGGCTTTGATGCTGCTCGTTTTGCACTTTCGCACCCGGGGCTGCCCCCGCCCCCGCGCCGCGGCCCGCTGCCGCCGGCCCCGCGGCGCAGCGGCCGCCGCGGGCCGCCGCGGGCCGCCGGCGGGGCTGGCCGCCCGACTCGCCCCCCCGAACGGCTCGCCCCTCCCGCCCCCGCGGTCGGCCGCTTCATCCGCTTTGCGCAAGTCGCTGCAACGGCGCCCCTTTTAGGTGGCCCACCCCCCTAACCGCCGAGGCAAAACACACGGAAACTGCAGGTCACCACGGCGGTCGCAGTTGCTGGGCACAGGCGCGGCCATTTGGCCCGGTCGGGGCAGCGGGGCGGCTCGCGGGGGCTTCCGCGACTGAGGGAGCGGCGCCGCCCGCCGCCGTCGTCGCCGCCATCGCCGCGGGCGGGCCCAGCGCCAACTCCCCCATCGCCGACTGGGGCGCGGCGTCGAAGCCCTTCCGGCGGGGCAGCCGTGGACTCGCAATCCCCGCCGCAGATCGCGCGCGACCCAAAAGATTGCACAGCGATGGGGAACGACCAGTCGCGACCGATACAACGAAATTGCGGGTAGCGTCCGGTTGCGGCCTGGTACTGCGAAAACGTCAATTTCGGTAGCGAGCGATAGCGAACGGTAGCGAATGTTCGACGATGCCAATTGAAACGGGGCGAGGTTGTCACCGACCGTCACCGCCCATCACCCATGTTTGTTGCCGGCCGTTACTGACCGCTTGTCCGCAGTTGCCTGGGAGAAAACCATCATCCGCGCCGTCGATGCCATCGTCGCCATCACCATGATCATCGCCATCATCATCATTACCGCCATCATCACCAGCACCATCCTCACCATCCTCTTCATCAACACAACGGAACGATACCAGCACAAGTGTCAATACCTTGCCAACACACCTTGTCGCTAGGACACGCGGGGTAGACACCGCAATTGCCGTGCGTCGCATAGAATGTGCGCGCGGCGCAGATATGTAAAACAACCAGGTCTTACAATGATCTGACGCCAGATCATTGTCAGACCGAACGCCCTTCTGACAATAAAAGGTCCGCGACCCTGGAGACGGCCACCACTGGCCATCGGTCACCATGGTCGTCGCCAACAACACCATCACTCAGATCATCGTGACTATCATGGCCATCATCATCATCATCAACACCATCACCATCACCATCAGCATCGTCATCATCACTACCAACACCAGGGTCATTATCGCCCTGTTCCCCCTCCTTCTCCCCCCGCATATTCCCCCTCCTCTGGCCCAGGCCACCGTCGCATAGCAATGTCGAGCCACGCCCAGCTCGGCGACGTCGGCAGGGGCGGGGGGGGGGGGGCAAGCGACGACGCGGACAGAGAGCGGTGGAGGATGGGCGGCGACGCGGGAGAGCGGCGGGAGGCGCCGACGAGAGAGGCGGGAACTGAGGATTTCAGGCGCCCCCGCCACTTCCCGCGCCGCGGGCCAAGCGCGCGTGCGCAACGAAGAGGGAGCTCCACTTCCTCCTCCACCCCCCCCTTCTTTCTCCCCCACCATCCCCCTGCCCCTCGCCCCCCCCCCCCCCCTTTCTGCCCCCCCCCCCATCCTCGCCCCCAATGTTCTCTCCATCGCTCGCCAGCGCTTTACGATGCCTCTCGCCCCCCGCTTGCGTTCGGCGCAAGATTGCGCTTAGCTTGCGCAAGATAACGGTGATACTGCGACAAGATGGATGATGAGGCGCGCAGAGCAGGGGGGGCCGGGGGGGCCGGGGGAGGCCAGGGAAGCTGGGATGCGACGCTGAGAATTTATACGGGGGCGGGAAGCAGGCACCGACGTTGCCGACGCACGAGCGCAATGTACGAAGTCCGGCGGCGAGCCTGACGGGGGAGGGAGAGCGGGGCGGACAGCCTAGCAGCAGCGCGCAGCAAAGCAAAACGCGCAAGCATTGCAACCGACACCCATCAACGCGGCCACCCCAGCGCCACCCTCCCCCTTCAAGTCCAACGAACCCCGCGCCCCCCCCCCCATGCACGCGCGCCCTCGCCCGTTGCTTTTCCCACCGCGTTCTCTCTCGCCCCCCCCCCCTCCCCGTCGCCGCCGTCGTCGCGTCGACGTCGCCTTTGATCCCCCCCCCCCCCTCGCCCCCCCCCCCCCCCTTCGCCATTCGCCCCCCCCCCCCTGGCCGTGAACGTGGAGATCTGGCGCGCTGCTTGCGCGTCGCCGGCTCGCCAGCCCATGGGGCCCCCGCGAGAAATCGAGAACTGACGCCCGGCAGCGGGGCAGGCGCGCGCCCTCGGCGCGAGGGGGGGGGGGCAGGGCCGGGGGTGGAAGGGGGGGCGGGGAATGAGGGGCGGGCCGGGAATAGCGGGGAGAGGGGGGATGATTGGAGAGCGAGGGGGCGGGGAAGGAGAGGGGAAAGGAAGAGAGGGGGGCCTTCCCCTCCGTCGTCGGCTGCCCTGGTTCCCCCATCGCCCTAATTGCCCGCCAACTCTGGGCGTCTGGCGAAGCTGGGGGAGTGCGCCGCTGTGTCCCTGGCCAGAAAATCACATTGGCCCAGCTCGAACGCCCTGCTGGTTCCCGCCGAGCCCGCCAGCGAAAAGCGCCCCCGAGGCATCCTTCTACTTTGGGCAATGGGACACGAAGGGGTCGACGAGGGGCGCGAGCTGCCACGCGGGCGGGCGGCGTTGGAAGCGCGGACGGGGCACGAAAGGCCTGCGCCAACAATGGCCGAGGGAGGGGGCGGGGAGGGCGCGGGAAGGGGGGGGGGGGGGTGGGGGAAAGGGGGGGGGGGGCGGGGGAGCAGAGAGGGGGGGGGGGAGGGGCGAAAGGAAGGACGCGGGAAAAGGAGCGGGGGAGGATGAGAGGGACGGGCAGGAGGGCGAGGAAGGTGAAGGAGACGAAGGGCACGGGAACCGCAGTCGCCGTCTCGACATCGTCGAAGCCCCCCCCCGCGCTATCGCCTTCCCTCATCTGCCCGACCCCATCCTCCCACGCGTCGCTGGCGCTCCTGGTTCCCTAGTTCATCACCTCGGCCCCATGGCCGTGGCCACCCTTCCTCCACTCCCGCGTCTGTCGCGCTTCATGCCCCCCATCCCGCCCCTTCTGCGCTTTTGGCGCTTATCCAATGTCAAAGTAAACATGTCTGCCCAGACCCATTCCTCCGTGCCCCTCCCCCCCTTTCCGCTCTCTCTCTCTCTCTCTCTCTCTCTCTCTCTCTCTCTCTCTCTCTCTCTTTCTCCTCTCTCCCTCTCTCTCCCTCTCTCCCTCTCTCTCTCTCTATCTCTCTCTTTCTCTCTCTCTCTCTCTCTCTCTCTCTCTCTCTCTCTCTCTCTCTCTCTCTTTCTCTTTCTCTTTCTCTTTCTCTCTCTCTCTCTCTCTCTCTCTCTTCCACCTCTCTCTCTCTCTCTCTCTCTCTCTCTCTCTCTCTCTCCCTCTGTCTCTCTCTCTCCTCTCTCTCTCTCTCTCTCTCTCTCTCTCTCTCTCTCTCTCTCTCTCTCTCTCTCTCTCTCTCTCTCTCTCTCTCTCTCTCTCTCTCCTCTCTCTCCACTCTCCCCTCTTCCTCCTCTCTCTCGCGCGCGGAGGAAAGCGCGCGCGGCCCCCGCTCGAGGAAGCGGAGATGGAGGCCGGGGGCAAGGATCAGACGGGGGCGGGGCGACGCGAGGCCGAGGGCCGAGGATGGGAGGGGGGGGGGGGGGAAGGGGCAGGATCAGCTCAAGGACCATGTGTGTCTCGCGCAGACGCAAGGCGCATGGGGCGCATACTACGTATGATATGATAGATTACGTGTATCTTGCGTTTGGTAAAGTTAAAATGGGTATATTGGGCCTTGTTGGAAGCTTTTCTTGTTGCCCCCCACTAGTCCCACGCCAGCGCGCCTGACGTTTGCCCTACGACGTAAGCTAAATCAAGAAGGCCATCCTACGAAAGAAGTGGGCGCGACGCCTGCCGCGCGAAGTCTTGCGCCAAGGACTCTTTATGATGTCATCAAGCGCTCGCGCCGTTGACCCTATTGTGGCCATTCGCACATGTTTCCCGATGTTCGTTCCTTCGTTATATATATATATATATACATATATTGAAAACGGCGTTTACACGCCCATCCGATTTCGAAGCTGACTTGTGGGAGGTGCGTGAACGCATGTTTGTTATATAAAAAAGATGGAATGGGTAAACGTGCCCGAAGAGCCACAAACGGGTCAACAACGCGAGCGTCTGCTAACAATATTCACAGGCACTGGCGCAATAGTTCGCACGCCAAGCGTGACGCTCAGGAACTCTGTAGGAAGAGAATATAAGATTTGCTTTCTCCGTGAGACAAACGTCCGACTAACTGGCGCGAGACCAATGGGGGGCAACAAGACAAGCCGCCAATAAGGCCCGAGATGACCCTCCTACGCGTATCAAGCGTAAGATAAAAGTAAGATAACATATATTACGTTTGATCCTGGCGCCTGGGCCAAGATTATTCGGTCGCGACCGACCGCGACCGAAAAAAATGGGTAGCGAATGCCAGTCGCGACTGGTCGCGACCGAGATTCGTCGCCCAAATTCTTTACCCAAGCGCGGAACGATGCCGACGCTCGCCCCCGAATTTTCGGGTCGCGCATGATCTCGGATCGACGACCCCTCCTACGGCAGCCCGGCGAGCGCGCAGGAAAGCTCATGGATGTCCTCCTGTGTCAGACGCGCCACAGCCTGGACGACGCAGATCGGGGCGCGGGATGCCCGCGCGCAGGTCGAGGATCGCCTGCTCACTCTCGGCGCCGAGGGCGGCGGCCGACATCGCGGCGGCGGCGACGGCCCCGCGGGCGCCGCTGGGCCGCGGGCGGGCGCTAAACCAAAAGCGGACCTCGGAGCGGCCGTCGGAGAAGCGGCGGCCGAGGCCCACCACGACGGCGCCGCCAGCCTGCTCCTCGAGGGCCGCGAAGGCGCTGAGGAACACGGCCCGCGCCGTGGACGACGTGCGCGGCCGCGTCGGGTCGAAGGCAGCCCGGACCTTGCCGCGGCCCTCGATGGCGGCGGCGCCGCAGGCGATGTGCGCGGCGACGCCAGCACCGAGCTGACGGCGCAGCCGGCGGAGGCGCGCGCGAGCCACCATGGCCCCAGATCAACGCAGAGACGGTGAGAAAGCGTCTGGACAAGCTAAATCTCAAGAGAAATTGTTCCTCGGAGGAGAGGGACATATGTGTTCTTCCCCTACGCGTCCGCTGCTCGAATGGGCCAGCCCTTGAAGGAGTGCCAGGCCCGCCGTGTCGTAGTAGAGCAGGTGGCAGGCGGAGGCGCGACAGGCACTTGGCATGACGACGGCCAACGAGCTAGCCTCGGCGAAGAAGCCCAAGGGCCTGCAATGGCAGACCAGGCCCAACCTGAGAGTACACGACGCCATCCGCGAGGTAGCCCAAAGGCCCGCAATGGCAGACCACCAGGCCACGCCCCGGGAGCAAGGGACGCCCACGGAGAAGTAGCCCAAAGGCCTGGGATGGCAGACCAGGCCACGCCCTGGGATGAAGACCGCGTACATCACGTACCCAATCTCTGCACAGTCTCAATGCACTCGACGAAGGCAAACTCGAGACTCCCGTGCGGGGCCCAGATCCTGACGTGGTGCTTCAACAGCCGAATCCGTGCCCGAGAACTTCGAAGCCCGTCTGCCGTGTCAAGACCGACGCCCCCCCGCAGAGCTTACCCACCGATGTCCACACCCGTCGACGACCCCAATCCTGCAGCCAGCGCGGAGGGCCATGGTAAACGGCAAAGGCCGGATTCCAGTGGTTGAATCCTTCTCAGCAGCCATTTTCGGCCCAGGGTCCACAAGCGCGACGACGCCCACCTCGCTCACCGATTCCGCTAGAATGTCCACGCAGAGCTCCGCGTAGAACACCATTGGCTCGACCACCGTCGGATAATGCACGCACGGGAAAAGCGCTTCCAGGAACCGCAGGAGCACCAGCAACTTGTCGCGCAGCCTCAGAACCTTCAGCAGGCATGACTCCCAGCTCGTTCGGCAGCAGGTTCGCCTGCTCGTGGCAGCTCGGCTGGAAGACGGATGCGTCCCGGTTATGCGGGACGATGGGGCCTCGGGCAATGGGAAATAGGAGCCGATGGTTGCAGTGCCCCTGCGACGAGGACGCTCGAGCGCCACCTGGCCACTGCTCCAAGGGGGATGCCACCCAGGGGGCGACGAGCGCAGCACAAGAATCAGACGACATCTCTCCATGCATGGGTCTCGCCCTCTACGCCGTGACGAAGCGTCGCGACCATCGCCACTATCGTTAGGTCGGGCCTGTCCCATTACAGGGGGATTTTGGACGTAAATATAAAAATACTCAAACATATTCAAATGATGCCCAAACATACTCAAAAAATAATCCCCAGACTATTTTTGGACTATTTTTGGAATATTCCCCCTGTAGAGGGTTCAGGCCCGACTTAACACTATCGCCTCCAGGATCTGAATCATCTACAGGTGGGCCAGCACCAGCGTGTGATCGAGCTCGGCGGACGGGCGGCTCGTCCTCCTCCTCCTCCTCCTCCTCCTCCTCCTCCTCCTCCTCCTCCTCCATTACACTAACATGTAGGAGGAAGGCGGATAAAGTATATTGAGTCCAGGCCCTCCCAGGGAATGACAAAACACTGCAAAGGCGCTTGAAGTAGATTGGGACCTGGGAATCCAGCAATACCTACTTTCAACGACCGACGTGTACACTCAAATGCGAATCACCAGGCGATTTGCAACGCCACTGGTCCACAACCACCCCATTCCATGGCCATCACGCTCTCGGCGACGCCTGCACCAGGCACTTCCCGCTGGAGGACGACCCGCACGGTCATGCCTTGGCTGGACGCGGCCATGCCGAGGCGCGCCAGACACCCCTTTCGCAACTGCTCGAGCATCCACATGAGGCGCGCCGCGACCGCTATCGCACCAGGCCGCGCGGGGACGAAGGGGGGAGGAATGAAACGCAGAGTCGTTTGGGGGGGCGCCGAGGCGCCAACGCATCTGAAACGGCGAGTTACTCGGAGGAGGAAGAGGAGGAGGAGGAGGAGGAGGAGGAAGAGGAGGAGGCGGAGGAGGATCGGCGGCGAGCGAGGGGGGAAGTGAGAAGGAGAAGGCCTTCTCAGAAGGCGGCGGGGCTTCTCAGAAGCCCCCTGGCCCTCTGCAAGACGCTGCCTGTGTCTTCGGGGGGGGGGGGGGAGGGCTCAGAACGCTCCTCATGAGGCCGGGGGCCTTACGAGCCTTCTGAAACGGCCAGTCCCCTCTCATTTCCCACCCGGGCTAACCGCCGAGGGGAGGAGGGCGGGGGGGGGGGGGGCGCCGCCCCCTGGGCGGGCCTGGGGCGCCACGCGCGGCGCTGCACACCGCGAGCGCGCGGGCGCCAGCCAGCTGCCCACGGACGGCAACAGCCGGAAGGGTCGCGGGGAGGCCTCCGCACGCGCCGCCGCGGGCGAACCGTCCCTCCTCGATCGACACCGTCCTGCTCCTCCTCCTGCTCCTCCTCCTGCTCCTCTTCCTGCTCCTCCTCCTGCTCCTGCTCCTCCTCCTCTTCCTCCTCCTCCTCCTCCTCCTCCCTCGACCCGATCCTCGTCCTCGTCCTCGTCCTCCTCCTCCTCCTCCTCCTCTTCCGTCTGCTCACCCCTCCTCCTCCTTATCCTCCTGCTCCTCGTCCTTCTCCTCCTGTTCCTCCTCCCCCTTCTCCTCAGCATCACCATATGCTTCGCCGTATCACTCATCCTTGTTCATCATCATCATCCATACAATCGTCATCATCTGCATCGTCACCACCACCACGATCATCATCATCATCACCACCTCCAAGCCCACCCAAACCACCACCAACATCATCGGCAGCAGCACCATCATCATCTGATGATCTCAGAAGCATCATCAATAACATCACTATCATCATCATCATGACCATCCACTGACCATCACCACCATCACCATCATCATCGTTATCATCAGCAGCATCAGCACCATCACCAAAACCAGCTGCATGCAGAAGATTTCGTAACCCCCCCCTTTCCCAATCCCCCCCTTTCGTCCGGCCCGAGAGGACCGCAGGTGCTCCTCCATGGTCCTCGCCGAGAGAACAACAAAAACGCACGCGTGCCCGAGCTATGCGCTATGCCGAGACGAACGGAGCCTGCTGCTCCTGCTGAAGATGCTGCGCCCCCGTCAGCGACCAAGAGATCTAAACCCAACAACGGTGGCACGGCTCCCGAGGGAAGCGGCCCTGGGCCTTGGGTCCGTCATCCAGGACCACGTGTTCATCCCGAACATCGTTCTCTGACGGCCCCAGGGCCCATCGAAGGTCCCGAGATCCCGAAGGGCCCGTTCCGCTCAGGATCTGACTCCTTCATTCGACAAGGGCCCGACCGGCCTGGCATTTCTGTAGGCCTACCGCACAAAACAACTGTGACCGAGACAATGCTCTAAGAACAGCAACGGTGCTCTCATGAGATAGAGGCCGATGTCGTAAAAAAACCTGCCTCGGCCAACAGTGCTCGAATGGCAGTTCATAGAAGCCGCAAGAGGTTTGTAGATCACTACGTGGTGCTCTTAGCGTGAGCCTAAAAAACGAGAAACCATTTGGGGGCCAAAACCATACATGTTTGAGCAGCCCGAGATCGGCGGAGCCGTGCCTCTCGACATCACGTGAGTCATAAGAAGCATCAAAAGACCGAACCGCTGGCTGGGGAGCACAAGACCGCGGGGAAGAATGATACATCTTTTGTGGCTGGCAGAGCTGCTCCCTCCCCGGAGAGGAGAACGGGGGGGGGGGGGGGCGGGGGTCCTCCCATGATAATTCCGGGGCTACTTAGCATTGTAGGCAGAGACCCTTCGCCACTGCTCGCCACATGGCGAAACAGTGTTGTTAGAACACGTCAAGAATCAGCATCAACAAGACATGTTCTTAGACGCAGTAAATACAAACCACATGCTAGCCAGCGCAGAACCCAAACAGTGGTTGTTAGCATACTAGATGATGCAATGTACGTGGGGCAAGCTATGAGGTCTAAACTGTAAGGTCTACACTATGTGAAGCAAGCTAAGTGGTGTAAGATATGTGGTGATGCTATGTGGTGCAATCCATGTGGTGCGGTCCATGGGGTGTGCGCTATGTGGTGCAGTCAATCAAAATGGTACAATTCATGCAATGCAATATATGTGGTACGAGGTATTGTAATAAGCTATGCGGAGTAAAGTATGTGGAGCCAGAGGTACTCATACAGGTGGTATGAGCAATGTGGCGCAACCTAAGTGGTCCGATATATATATATATATATATATATAGGGTGTGAGCTATGTGGTACAACTATGTAGTGCACTCCATGTGGTGAGATCTATGTGATGCAAGCGATACCGTGCAACCTCAGCGGTGACAACTCTGCAGTGGAGTTGATGCGGTGCGAGCTATGTGCCGTGAGCTAGGATCTGTGAGCTACGTGGTGCAAGCCAGAGAGCTTAAGATGTGGTGCAATATGCCGTGCAAGCTATGCGGTGCTGCTCATGCCGTTCAAAAGCTGACTGTGCTGCTCAGGGGCCCCACTGACGACCAGCGCCGACGGGGCGGCGACGTGCGGCGACGAGCCGCGACGGATCGGCGACGGGACGACCACCAGCCGGCCGAGGCGGCACACGAGCCCGCGACGCGGCGGCGACGCGGCGGCGACCAGCCGCGACCCGGTGGCGACGGGGCGACCACGAGCCGGCCGGGCACACGAGGCCCGGGCGAGGCGGCGACGGGCGGCGACGAACCGGCGACGGGGCGGCGACGAGGCGACGACAAGCCGGCCAGGGCGACACACGAGGCGGCGACGAGGCGGCGACGAGCGGCGACACGCGGCGACAAAGCGGCGACAAAGCCAGCCAGGGCGATACACGAGCCCAGTTCCTTGTCAGACAAGTAGTTGGGAAACCCTGAGTGCAAGCACCGAGGGGGAAGAAGGGTATGAGAACGTCAATTACGTGGTGGGCCTAATACAAGCCAGACAGGGCGCGGGAAGACGCGCCGGGGTCCAGGAGGCACGCTGGAAGCCCCAGGAGGTTCAGGAACCTTAGGCCTGGGCTCCTTAATTCGCTCATCCAGAGGGCGGGGGACCTGAGGACACTCCAACTCGAGCCTCGCGGCACTGCGGCAGGCTTGGCCGACCGATAAGCAAGCCAGGACGTTTCGCCACTGCTTCCTTAGAAGGAAAAAAACGGCGTAAACATAAACTGTTGGCGCTCCGAGCGGATTTCTTGAATCTGCGTTGGACCCCCCTCCCTGGCGCGTGGAGCGCGCCAAGGGCGGCGCCGGAGGCGCCGCCAGGGGGGGCCCAGCGCGGATCCAAGAAGTCCGCGAGGAGCGCCAAAAGTTTATGTTTACGTGGTTTCTTCTTCTTCTTCTTCTTCGACTCCTCCCCGGCAAACCGGGCGGCACACCGCAGCGCCTGCGGGGCGCCCAGCGGCGGCGCGGCCGCGGCCGCCGCGCCAGCGCCGTCCGCCACGCGCACGGCGGCGGCAAGCCACTGGCGCAGGGGTGCTGCCGCGGGGTGCTCCTGCGGCCCGCGGCGCGCGGGCGCCCCGCCCCAACGGCCGCACGGCCCCCGGCCAGCGGCTGCCAGCGGCTGCCAGCGGCCAGACGACGGCCGCCGCCGTCGGCCGGCAAAGACGACGGCGCCAACGACGGAAGCGACAACGACGACGATACGACGACGAGCAGGAAGACGACAACGACGGCCACGGCGACGGCGACGGCGACGGCGACCGCGACGGCGACGGCGACCGCGACGGCAACGCTGGCGGCCGACCCGAAGGCTTGGAGCGACAATGCACCTCGTCGTCGTCGCTCTCCTCCTCTTCGTCGACCTCGGCCTCGGCCTCGACGTCGTCATCGTCGCCGTCGTCGCAACCGAAGACCGATGGATCAAAATCCGCCGACCTTGTCGGCGTGTGGGATGCGCTGTTCCGTTTTCGCCGTCGCCGTTGCGGTCGTCGTCATTGTCGTCATTGCAGTCGCCGTCGCCGTCGCCGTCGCCGTCGCAGTTGTCGTCGCCGTCGCCGTCGCCGTCGCCGTCGGCATCGCCGTCGCCGGGGCCGTCGCCGTCGCCGTCGCCGTTGCCGTCGCCGCTCCCTTCCCAGTTTCCCCCGGCCCTCCCCTTCGCCCGCCAGCCATGAAGTAAATTGATGATCGTCGTAGTTCAATCGAGGAGGAGCCCCGTCCCTTTGATCCCCCCTTCCCCGCCGAGGGGTGGGTGGGTGTTCCGGGGGGGGGGAGGAAGAGTCCTGGGGGGGTTCTGGGTCAGACTGCTGCCCCTTCGGGGTCCCACGGGGTCCTGGGGTTAAGTAGGCGGATTTTGGAAGAGAAATAAAAAGTAGCCAAACAATATTCAACAATAGTCCAAAATAGTCGAAAAATCATACCCGGACGATTTATTGACTATTTTTGAATATCCCTCCTGTGGAGGGGCAGGCCCGCCTTGATCCTGGGGAGGGTCGCCGGGCTGAGGCAATGACGCGTTGGCGACATGTTTGGACGCACTGTTTTCGCGCAGCTCGCGATCGAAATGTGCTAGCGTTACTAGATGTTCCACACCGAGGGGCTGACCGTAATGCATCAGAGCAGTGGGTTACGAAGTCCTCCAGCATGGGGTGTTATCACAGCGTCTTGTTTTGCCGATGATCATTCTCAACTCACCAATCCCACTTAAATCCAAGAGGAGGACGGAGATGAGGATAAGCAGGAGGAGAGCTCCACTTGACTGGTCACTATCGCCATGACGACTCCCCTCGTAGCTGTGTAAAGCTGGTTCGGGCATTATGTCGGACAAGTGCCACTGTTCACAACAAAAACCTGCATTCTCACAAGGGTCGAGCGGAAGGTGACGGTCACTTTTGCGCTGCGCCAACTGGGACATCCGCACGCCCTACTCCGTCTGCACCGCAGCAATGCGCAGGGCGGTGCCATCGGCATCGGGAGCCGCAAGGAGCAGGGAGGAGGACGAAGGGGAGGAGGCGCAAAGCAGAGCAGAACGTCATGGAGTCCCTGTCCGGCTGTACTCTGAGAGGATTCCTTCGAGACCACTCAACTTACGATGCAAGCCCTCCTAAGGTTCACAGCACAAACTGCACTGGCCGACTGGCGCCCTTCTGGGCACCCAAGCTAAAATTCGAAGGTATACTGATTATGCGAATATGTGGTGCTGCACTTCAGGCCTGCGCAAGAAGAAGAGATAGCTGGAAAATCCGCTGGGCCCAGGCCGGGTGGCAGGCGCGGCCAGTTTCCTGCAGGCGGGCCGCTGGACGCAGACCCCCTCGCCGTCCCAAAGCCAGGGCCCCCCTTGATGGAGCCCGCGCCCATCAACGTTCCCAGACCTCCGACGAAATGATTTCTTCAATCCAGACGAATCATCCTCCATTTCGGCGCTTCTTTGGGGGCCGCTTTCAGGCCCCAACGGATCCAGGACGAAAAACTACCCGGGCCCTCTGGGATCGCGCATTGAAAAGTCACATCGTCGGAGGTCTGGGGAAGGTTCTGACTTCGCTCGGGCTGCCTGCCACAACCTCACGGTGGGTTCGCGTCGTTACGACCTGGACGTTGCTTTCTCAAAGCACGTGGATCGGAAGCTCGTTGGGTCGTCTGGAGGCTCTTGAGATATTTGTCAAGTTTGATTTCTCACCGGGGCTCCCTTTTGTAGATCCCATGGCCCGACACGCCGTCGGGGCGTATTCCAGATTGAACGTCCGACGCAGGCGTCACCGCCGCGTCGACTCGGCGCGAACGGAATCCAAAGGCCCTAATAACGACACTTAGAAACTTCGTGAAAACAGTCCCTGGGGGCTGCTTCAAAGAACGCGGCGTTCTCCAAAAGGCATGATGCGGCGGTGGTTCGCCGTGACGTCTTCGAATATTGCACACGAGCACTGTTTGCTGTCCACACGCGCTGGCCTGCTTCTTCATGCTCGAGGGAGAGGAGGAAGAGGCTGACGCTACGATCCCGGTGCATTCAAGTTCGCCCATCGGAACGGAGGAGGAGGATGCAACAGAGGGCGATGAGGGCGGGGAAAAACGCCAAGGCTGGGCTGCGAGCGACAACGCCCGGCCACTCAGTGGACGTCCGGGCCCGCGTCGCCCAGGCGGTCCAGCCCCTCGGCGGTGCCGGCGCCGTCGCTGTACGCTTGCGCATGGGTGTGTGTGTGTGTGTGTCTGTGCGTGCGTTCGTGCGTGTCTGTGTGTGCGTGCGTGCGTGCGTGCGTGCGTGCGCGTGTCGTGTTGTGTTGTCTTGTATTGTGTTGTGTTGTGTTGTGTTATGTTGTGTGTGTTGTGTTGTGTTGCGTTGTGTTGTGTAGTGGTGCGTCTCTCCTCGCCCCACATTTCATCCGTTGCGCTGTGGGCGCGCTCGCTCGGATTGCGGGCCGTTGCAGGCTCGCGATCACATTGGCCCAAATGAGCGCAACTTGGGCACATGCAAATACGCGAGAGAACGAATATGCGTACACGTGTGATTAGGAAGACGCGCCGCGTTGACGCGCATTCGCGCCCTGGGCGTATGGCTGCCTAGGTATACGAATATGCATGCGGACGAGCATGTGAGCACGCATAGACGTCATGCATGTTATTGTGCATGCCTATCTGGCCGCGCATGTAGATGTGCATGTGCGTGCGCGATCGCTTTGCATGCTAGATAGGGCATGTGGTTGTGCGCCAAGCGTCAGTATAATGATCCTTGGAGAGGGCCCCATATTACAGGGTAGCGCAAACACAGCGTATAGAGTACCGCAGGAGCGAGCAGAGTAGAGCACAGCAGAACAGAGTAACAGTTAGAACATGAGTCTAAAGTAGAAGAGAGTTTCTTTGACACTGCACACAGTGTGTTCGTGCAGGTAGTGTGTAGCAACATAGTGTCTGGAGAAGTATGGGTTCAGGGGTCACCCAGATCGAACGCAAAAGCATGAACCATGTATGGATGCGCCATCAGAAATCGAAAACTCCAGGGGGGGCACGCTCCTTGCGGAAAGGAAGCACGTCCAGGGCTCTGGGCTCCATATGTCAACGTACATGCAAGTGTAACTGTCAGTAGTGTGTGGCATGTACATGTGTACTGTTGCACTGTCTGCATGATGTGCGTGCCCGTACATATGTGAACGTTCGCGCGTTCTTGAGCTCAATGAACATTACTCGAACAGGCATGTGTCTTGGAAAGTCTCTGTAGGAGGGCAGGGAAGATGCTAGGAACACTGGTCCCACACGGTACGGTGAAGGCTCGATCCCTGAGCGTCGTCAGTGTATCACCATCAACCGTTACCCGGATCCTCCACCTCACCTAATCCGCTTCCCTTATATTTATGATCCTTTCTCGTCCTCCACCTCCTCCTCCTCCTTATCCTCATCCTCCTCCTCATTCTCCTCCTGCTCCATCTCCTTCCACATACCACATACCCTCCTCCCTCTTCCTTGTCCTCCTCCAGACCGTCACAAGCATCCTTCTCCTTCTAACCATCGTTCTCTCCCCTCTCCTCCCCTCCCCCTGCGTGTCCTCCTGCTGCTGCCTCCGCTGCCTCCATAATACGTAACCTCTTCCTTCGACTTCTCCTCCTCGTTACCCTCCTCCTCCCACTCCTCCTAAAAATTCCCTACCCACCCCCCGCCCTCGCTCTAACTCATGCCATCCCGTCTCCCCCTCCTCCTCCTCATTCTCCTCCCCCCGCCCCACCCCCGACCATCCCCCCGAGCCCTCCCAAGCCCGTTCCTCCCCCTCCTGCTCTGCTTCCGCACCGTTGTCCTCTTCCTCGTCCTCCTCTCTCCCCCCCCCCTCCCCCCTCCCCTCTCCCTCCCCCTCCCCTCCCCCTCCTCCTCCTCCTCCTCCTCCTCCTCCTCCTCCTCCTCCTCCTCCTCCTCCTCCTCGTCCTCTCCTCCTCCTCCTCCTCCTCCTCCTCCTCCTCCTCCCCTCTCCTCTTCCTCCTCCTGGTCCTAGAGCGCTGGTGCCCGAAGCAGCGGCGCCGCCTGTGCCGACGCCTCAGCCTCGAGATCTGCGCCGAAGTCCTGGGGCACAGCAGGCACGTGCCCTCCTCCTCCTCCTCCTCCTCCTCCTCCTCCTCCTCCTCCTCCTCCTCCCCCTCATCCTGTTTCTTCGCTGACCCGGCGCACACACACGCGCCTACCCCACTGGAGACTCATTCCTTCGCGTCCTGCAGGCCCTTGCCCTTGCCGCTCCGCTCCCAGAAAGACCGGCGCACGCTCGAGAGAGCAATCTGGGCCCAAATATGCCCTCGAGGTCGCTCAGCGGTCCCTGGAAGAAGTCCCTCGGAGTTCCCTGGAAAAGGTCGCTCGGCCCTGACCTGCCACATCTTTCTGCTGCGAACTGTCCGTGGTCGCGCTTCCTGGCAGCGCGAGTTCGGGCGGGGCCAGCTGAGACACGCTCGCCCGTCCACAGCACCACGTTTGGAGCCTAAGCTAAACGGCGATGGAAATCTGTGAGAACTCCTGGGTCTCCCTGCAAACTTCTGAACCCTCCTTGGCCGCAATGGCCACGTCGGTTGACAGGAACGTGCCAACTAATTGTGGTGATAGCACGTGGAAACCAAGCTGGGTGAGACTTTTGTCTCTGTCTGTCTGTCTGTCTGTCTGCATGTCTGTCTGTCTGTCAGTTGGTCGGTCCCTGTCTATCTGTCTGTCGGTCTGTCTGTCTGTCTGTCTGTCTGTCTGTCTGTTTGTCTCTCTCTCTCTCTCTCTGCTGTCTCTGTCTGTCTGTCTGTCTGTCTCTAACTCTGTCTCTGTCTCTGTCTCTGTCTCTGTCTCTGTTTCTGTCTCTGTCTGTCTGTCTGTGTCTGCTGTCTCTGTCTGTCAGTCTGTCTGTCTGTACATGTGTCAGGCTGCCTGTCTGTCTGTGTCTGTGTCTGTGGCGGTGGCTGTGACTGTGTGTGTCTGTGTTGTCTGTCTGTCTGTCTGTCTGTCTGTCTGTCTGTCTGTCTGCCTTTCTGTCTGTCCCTGTCTGCTGTCTCTGTCTGTCTGTCTGTCTGTCTGTCTGTCTGTCTGTCTGTGTGTCTGTGTGTCTGTCTGTCTGTCTGTCTGTCTGTCTGTCTGTCTGTCTGTCTGTCTGTCTGTCTGTCTGTCTGTGTCTGCTGTCTCTCTCTCTCTCTCTCTCTGTCTGTCTCTATCTGTGTCTGTCTGTCTTCCTGTCTTTCTGTCGTTCTGTCTTTCTGTGTCTGTGTCTGTGGCTGTGGCCGTGTGTGTGTGTGTGTGTCTGTGTTGTCTGGCTGTGTATGTGTGTCTGAGTCTGTGTCTGTGTATGAAGTCCTGCAGGTGGATGGAGCGCAGCAGGCGGTGAAACCGGCGGCGGGGCGCGTCCGGAGCGAATCGGGCACAAGGGAAGGGGGAGGGCGGGAGAAGAGTGGGGAGGGCCGCGGGACAGTCAGAGCACACTCTGAACAGGAAGAACTTCGGGATATGCCAAACAGCCAGCTGCTAATGATTCGCGATGACTCCCGTGACCAGCACCTCCCCCCCTCCTCACCCCCGCCCCACCCCCCCTCCTCCTCCTCCTCCTCCCCCTCCTCCGCCTCTTCCTCCTCCTCCTCCCCCTCCCCCTCCCCCTCCCCCTCCCCCTCCTGCCTCCCCCCTCCCCGTCTGTGGGCCCCAGGGACCGTCACACTCCCAGGGCCACAAGCCAGACTCAGTGCGGGCCGTCGGGCGCAGAATCTGTCGAATTCGAAGCCCGACAAGCACGCATCCTTAAGGCACAGGGGCTAGGACACCACCTCGTGTTTCGCCCCGATTTTGTTTTCTGCAGGCGATGCGCTTCCTACGCTCAGTGTAAGTGGACGAACCTTGTGAAGGAGGGCTGCAGGCCCGCCCGAGCTCGGACGGCCAAGGGTCGACTGACGCGTTTGTGGGAGTGCCGCCATCCATCCACAGGGAAGCCCTTGTAAGTCTTAACTTGCACGGCGAAGGCGGCTTGCGTGGTGCTCTCCATCTGCGTAAGTCCTAAGTAGCACAATCCTAGCACAATCCCCCTCCCCCTTCCCCCTCCTCCTCCTCCTCCTCATCCTCCTCCTCCGCCTCCTCCTCCTCCGCCTCCTCCTCCTCCTCCTCCTCCTCCCCCTCCTCCTCGCCCCCCCCCCCCAGCCACGTCATGCTCCGCGCTGGCGCGGTGCGGGAATGAGCCGTCCTTGGGCATTCCCAGACGGCGCCATCGCGAATCGTGACGCGACCGGCTCCCATCCCCCCCTCCCCCGTTGCAGTCGGACCTCAGCCAGAAGAACCTCCTTCAAGAACATGAGACTCTCGGTCGGCCAAGAAACAAGCAAGCACCCCCCCCTGGTCTCACGGCCGTTATCGCCAGGGGGAAGACAAGTATCCTCCAGAGGAAGGCTCACGTACTCGACGACGAGAACTAAAGAAACCATTGCCCCGAGAGGTGGCCTCCAGAGGCAGGCTCACGTACTCGACGACGAGCAGCACAAGGCAAAACTGCGTGCAGAGGCCAGCCCTCGGGGGGCGGCGGGGGGCCTCTTTGGTCGGCGCGGGTCCTCGGCGCCCCTCTCACGGGGACTCCACGAGCCGGTACGTTGGCCAGTGGCCCGGCGACCCCAGTCCTCCCCGGCGTGGACAAGGCTACAGTGCCAGAAAGAGGCCCCAAAATGGCAACGCTCGGCAATCCTCCAGGAAGCACCCGTCAGCGCGTGCCCGTCACGGTGCCGCTAAGCGGCGCCCTCAGGGCGTCCCCGCCGCGCTGAGCGCAGGGCGGGGGGTGGCGCCAGGAGAGGCGCAGCCTGGGCATGCGCGGGCGAGGGCTGGCTAGGGCAGGTTCGCGCCGTGTCGACCCCGGCGCTGGTTCCTGACAGCGCGGGGATCGTTCAAACTTGAACGATCGGCCGTTCCGTGAACGCCGGATCGTTCAACGGCGGGCCGATTCTGGGCCACAGGTGGATTTCAATCTTAAACGCACGCGGTGGGGTCGCCGCCGGTCGGCACGACGCGAACCTGCCGCACACGCGTAAGAGGTGATCCTGGGCAAAGGTGCCCTTCGGCTAGGTCGGGCATGCCCTCCCACAGGCGGGCTGTCTAAGAAAACTAGGGAAATTCAGGAATGCTCAGAGCGTAGCCGAAAAAGCGCACGAAAAGTCGTCCCCAGACTGTTGAGTTTACTATCCTTGAGTACTCCTGCTGTAGAGTTGTGGATGCCACGACAATGGACACCCTAACAGTCCTATAATCGAATTAAAATTGTGTTTAAAATGTCGGAAACATGTCCTGGAAATGTTTAAAACATGTGTTTCACATGTTTAAGACAGGTTTCACACATCGTTAGACATCTGGAAACTCTTTGGCAACATGCTTCCGCTCCTTTGATCGTCCTTCACAACTGTTCAGCAGGAACCGACCGTCCCGGCATTCCTATAGTCCTACCACGGAATGTTCTTAGAACACAAAAATGTTCTAAGAACTCCAACAACGTTCTTAGAACATAAACCGATGTGATAAAACAAGACAGCCCCAACCAGAAATGTTATCAGAACACCTCGTGGGAACCACAAAAGGTTCTTAGAACATTGCTTGGTAGGGCTATATAGGCACGCCAAGACGCTTCGCCACTGCTTGAAGCTGCAGAGGGGCCTTCCCAGGCTTGGACCTCTGGTGCGCGCGGCACCTGGAGGGGGTGGGGGGGGGGGGGGGGGGGGGGGGGGGGGGGGAGGGGGGGGGAGGGGGTGGGGGGGGGGGGGGGGGCGACGCGGGGCCCGCGTCCGGGCACGCGGGCCGCCGGCATCGCAGCGCACCTCTTCGGCGGCAGCCCGCGGGAGCCTCCCGCGCCGTCCCGTCGGCGCTCGCGAACCGACGCCGAGCGACGCTGCATCGACGCAACGTCGGCGCTGACTCGACGCTACGTCGGCGCTGAAACCGACGCAGGATTCGGCGCCGTCTCGTCGCCTCCAGACACGCATCGACGCCGACCGACGCTGAAGAGAGGGGATTCAGAGGGCCTACCAGGCTCCCATGACTTGCCACCGAAGCACTCCGTGGGCGGGAGACCCCCAATGGGCCCGCACCAGAAGTCGCTTCGGCGTAGGGTTATGTTGTTCCCATCCTACTTAAGGCCCACATCCCAGAAATAATTCCGAGCACCCGGAGAAGTGTCAACAGAGTGTCGAAACAATGCCGAAACAGCGTCGGGCGAGGGTCTCCCAGGGCCCGGCACGTGAAAACCCTCGAGCTTCGGCACTTTGGGAAGCCCTCGAAGCTCTTCCTGGCGATCCAGGCTAAAGTAGGCTGGAGCGTCATGAGCGTAGGGGCACCCTCGCCTGCCGTCGAGGTGCGTGCCTGCCTCGCTCCGCTCTCGTCCCCGCCCGCGACCGCGAGGGGCCCGCCCGAACGACCCGCCCGCGAGGGCCCGAGCGCCATCGGCCCGCAGGTCGCGGGGAGGGCGCACGATGAGGGTGCAGCTCCTCCTCCTCCTCCTCCTCCTCCTCCTCCACCTCCTCCTCCTCCTCCTCCTCCTCCTCCTCCTCCTCCTCATTCCTCACCCCTCCTCCCCACCCCTCCTCTCCCTCCTCCTCCCTCCTCCTCCTCCTCCTCCTCCTCCTCCTCCTCCTCCTCCTCCTCCCTCCCTCCCTCCCTCCCTCCCTCCCTCCACTCCCTCTCTCCCTCCCATCCCCTCCCTCCCTCCCTCCTCCCTCCCTCCCTCACCCTCCTCCTCCACCTCCCTCCTCCTCCTCCCTCCTCCCTCCTCCCCCTCCCTCCTCCCTCCTCCCCTCCCCTCCTCCCCTCCTCCCCTCCTCCCATCCCTCCTCCACCTCCCTCCCTCCCTCCTATCCTCCCTCCTCCCTCCACCCACCTCCCTCCTCCCTCCTCCCCTCCCCTCCTCCCTCCTCCCTCCTCCCTCCTCCTCCTCCCTCCTCCCTCCTCCCTCTTCCTGCCCTCCCTCCTCCTCCTCCTCCACCTCCTCCTCCTACCTCCTCCTCCTCCTCCTCCTCCTCCTCCTCCTCCTCCTCCTCCTCCTCCTCCTCCGGGGCCTTGGAAGACCACGTCGACACTCTGCGAGCGGGGCGCAGCCAAAGGAACGCGGCCAAGGATGGGCCGACGGGGGAGGATGCAGGGCAGGGCTGAACCTAAACAGTGTTTTTCGTTTTCGTGCTGTTTTCGCAAAACGAAATCGAAACGGAAACGGCCCACGAAATCGCCAAAACACCGTTTGGGTCCAGCCCTGACGCAGGGGGGGCCTTGGAAAGTGGCGCACCCCTCCTGCGCGGGTCGACTGTGGATGGCTGATCCAGGTCACGGCCCTCCATCGTTCCGGGGTCCACCCGCCCGCTCGCTCGGAAGCCCCCTTGGACGAGCCCTGGCCCGCTGGGGACCTTGCTGGGGGAACGATAGGGGGGAGCTGGCTCGGGGGGGTGGGGTGGGGCATTGACCTTCGGCGGCGAGCCCAGGGGGGAGGTGAGAGGAGGGGGGGGCATTCTCAGAAGACGGGGGGGCTTCTCGGATGCCCTGGCGCTTTCTGAGAAGCCTTCCGGGCCATCGGGGGAGGGGGCCTCGGGGGGGGAACATTGGCCCGAGCGACGAAGAGAAAGAGGTCTTGCGCACGATGGCATAGCGATATGACACAGCTTACGCGATCCCCCAGCGCGGGACGCTACATCGGCATCGGAAACAAGGGCGTGTACGCGCCTTACGCAGGCAACTGACGGGCGAGAGTCCGAGCAGTCGAACCCGTCCTCGTGGAATCGGCGATACATCGCCAATAGATCGGCGATAGGCCCCCGATCGCGAATCTGCGCGTTCCTGGGCAGGGCGATCTATCGGGCCGCTATCGGCGATCCATGGGCGACTGGGGGTCGTTGCGTCCCACTGTGAGCCTGTCCCCCCAACACTGCCCCTGAACGACGGATGGCCCAGCGACGACCCAAGAAATCTGCGGGGATCTGGCAGGATCCTGCAGGATCTTGCAGGATCCTGCGAACCCTGACTGACCCGGGTTTGCATTGGCCCGAGTCAGTGCGTCCCCGACGAAATGGGCACGACGCCCAGCAGCAGCTCCTAAGACGAAGCCAGGACGAGGATAGAAGCGGGTGAGGATAAATCGAGAATCTCTGAGATCCGGCGGCTATGGAGGATGTCTCGGGCGCCGTGGCCTTCTCAGAGCGTTGCGGGACGCTCGGAGAGCGTTCCAGAACGCTCTGGAATGGATTCATCCTCGCCCTAGCCCCGTCCGAGTTCCTGCTCATTTTGCACAGGACTCGCTGTCCGCGCCGCCGCGGACGTTGCCCGCTCAAGACAAAGAGCCGCCTGGCGGCCGCTTCCGGTTTTGGACAACTTGTGCGGTTGGGCATTGTACCCATGTGTGTCCGTACCCATTTCCGGCGTCCGACGGAAAGGGTAGGGTCGAGGG
Source organism: Prorocentrum cordatum (assembly GCA_963575745.1). Lineage (NCBI taxonomy): Eukaryota > Dinophyceae > Prorocentrales > Prorocentraceae > Prorocentrum > Prorocentrum cordatum. The sequence continues at coordinate 74,403 of CAUYUJ010015699.1, read as the reverse complement.
CTCTGGGGTCGACGTTGTGAAGCAGTCAAGACGTCGGGGGTCTCGCCCGATCTTTGTGGATGCCATGACAATGGACACTCTGACAATCCCATCATTGAACTAAATATGTGTTTAAACTGTGTAAAACATGTTCTAAACATGCATCGGGCATGTTGAGAACATATTTAAGACATGTGTAGAACATGTTCTGGACATCTGGAAATGACTTGGCAGCATGCCTCCACTCCATTAATCGACTCGGGCGTTGGCAGAACTGGGTTTAGTGGAACCTGGTTTAAGGATTTGTATCGGGGGCGCCCCCCCGCCCCATTTCCGCCAAGCGGAACTGCCGTCACCCGAAAAACACCGGTCAAACGGCAAACCTGGTCTGGTGAATCTGGCCACTTGAGGGGCCCCAGGGCCCTACCACTAACCGGGTCCCCTTACCCGGGGTCCTGGCTATACCCGATCGACCTCCACAGCCCGCTCTTCTTCCTCCTCGTCCCCCGGTGCTGCTCGCCCCCCTCGTCGCCTCCGACCCGCTCCCCGAGGGCACGTCCTGCCGCGGCGGCCGGCGCGCCGGCGCCCTCGCGCGGCGCGCCACGGGTGGCGGCGGAGAGGACAACGTGGGCGACGATCGACGGCGAGTGGGCGAGGATCAATCGGGGATGGACAGGCCTCCCTTTAGTAAGACGTGGTTTAGTGAAAACGACCTCAGGCCCAAACCTGGCGGGCGCAAGCCTGGAAAATAACGGCCGCGGCGCTCTCTCGAGAACCGAAAACGGACAATTCACTGATCGACGTGTCAGGGTAGGAGGTCTGTCCACCCCGAATCAAAAGGGCTCTTCCGCGAGAGGACGTAGAGGCGGACCCGACTGGGCAGGACACGCGAGAGGACACGAGACCCTTCCGGGGGCCACGTCTGCCGCAGAAATGCAGGAGGCATGGGTCGCAAGACACAGGACACGAGGGTATCCTTGATCTGGCAGGGTCGACCTACTCATCCGGGCCGCCTGTAGCGACCTGAGGCCGCGGCTTACGCGGGCCGCCAGCGCGGCGCGCTACACTGGAAACGAGGGCGCTTAACGCGCGACCTCAGGCGGGGAGCTTGCGCGCCATTGTCGGCGCCGCCGAGCCCGTGTCTTGGGGGGGGGCGCCGCTCCAGTGAACGCTGCGCGACGCCTGCGCACTCGCCACGCCTGTGCTGCTGGGTGCGAGGTCTGGGGGACTCCGTGCAAGCACCTCGTCTGCCGCCGGCGCCCCTTGCCGCCTGCTCGTCAGGACGCTACGACAATGCTCGATTTAAAACGAGAACCCAACAGCGGAGGGTCGGAACAAGCATGGAATAATGACGTCCCGCGGGACTCACCGAGGCAAGTGTTGCAACCCGTTGCAATGTGGATGTGGGGACAAAAATAAATCAACAAAAGGAGACGCAACAATAATCCACGCACACACACAAACACACAAACGCACAACGAAACAATCAACCACCTGTACAAACGGAGACAACAAGCAACCCATACAACAATGTTTCCCTCTCCTCCTCCTTCTCCTCTCTCTGCCGTTTCTGTATGATGTCTCTTTCCATCTCCAGCTCTTTCTCTCCCTCCCTCTTTCTCCCTCTATCCCTCGTTCCTCTCCCTCTCCCGCTCCCTCTCCCCTTCCTCTCCCTCGCTCTCGCTAGATCTCTCTCTCTCTCTGCCTCCCTCTCCCTCTGCCTCTCTCGGTCTCTCCCTCTCCTTCTCTCTCACTCTCTCTCTCTCTCTCTCTCTTCCCGGGGCCTGTCGTTTCATGATTCGCAACAACAGGCGTGATTGCGGAGGGGAGCTCGCCCCCCCCGATCACACTACGGCGCGGGGCCTCTTCGAGCACGCCGAAGCGCCCCCTGCGCGCACCGCCGGGGCCCCCGACCACGACACAA
>CAUYUJ010015699.1:45000-67500 GCA_963575745.1 Prorocentrum cordatum | reverse complement strand
CCCTCCGCCAGCCAAACTGAAGAACATTCGAGGGCACCCTCCCCCCGGGATGCACAAAGACATCCAACAAAACGAAGAACAGTAGGGTTGCCCCCCCGAACCGACCTCGATCTAATACCTCGGTCCCACTGTACCAGCAGGACAAGACCCGCGAAGATGAAAAGGTCGCAGGGATGGGGATCGGGAGTCCTGGCGCCCGCGTCGTGACCGGCGGCGAGCGAGGGGGGAAGTGAGAAGGAGAAGGCCTCCTCAGAAGGCGGCGGGGCTTCTCAGAAGCCCTCGGGCCTTCTGAGAAGCTCTGTGTGTCTTCAGGGAGGAGGCTCGGGAAACCTCTCAGGAGGCTGGGGGGCGTCCGAGCCTTGTGAGAAGGCCCGCCCCTTCTCGCTACCCCCCTCGCTCGCCGCCGAGCGAAAAGAGCACCAACGTGCTTGTCACGATGGGGGCCTCCCGATGCGACGGGGGGGGGAGGGGGGGCGGCGAGGCACGCAGAACGATGCGCGGCGAAAGGCTCTCTTCGGGGAGGGGCGGCGAGAGCTGAGGGCCGGGGGGGGGGGGGGCGGCGGAGGCGGAGGCGAGGGGATCCAGGTTCGAGGATCGAGGGGGGGTTGAGGATCGAGGAGGTTCGAGGATCGAGGAAGTTCGAGGATCGAGGATGGGGAGAAAATCGAGGATCGAGTCGGGGCGAGGAGACGCGAGGGGATCGAGGATCGGTGGAGCAGGCCTAGACATGCAGCGTCTTTGGGCTGCGGTACGCAGAGCGAGCATCGAGGTTTTGGACTTCGTTCGCTCTTTCTGGGCCTCCGCACGGCGTCCCGTTGCCGCAGCTGCACTCCCTCGGAATGATGGTCAAGACGCGCCGCAGGGGGGGGTGTGCCATGACTGAATAATGAAGAAAAGGGGGTTGGCGGATCGCGGAGCAAGGTCCGCCAGAGCACGACACCGAGCGAACAAGGCAGTCCCCAGCAAGGGGACGAGAGGTCGGGAGACCGGGTATCATCACGCGAATACAAACACTTCGGAGAGCCGGGAACCTCTTTTTTACCGTTGCACAGACATGGATCGGATACCGTTGCGGTCTTAGCCTGGAGACCTCCTCATCCTCTTCCTCCTCCCACTCCTACTCCTCCTCCCCCTTCAAATCCTCCTCCTCTTCTTCCTCCTCCCCCTCCTGCGACCAGATGGCGAGCGCCTCCTTTAAGAACGTGCACGCTCACGCGCGGATCGACGCCAAGGATTCATCAGCATCTACCGAATCGGAGGTGCGCAGGCAACTCGCAAAGATCTCTCTGAGTTTGAGATGCGGATCCCCAGAAATGGCCGAAGACGACCACCGAAAACTCGCGCTGGGATGACGTCGGCGCCGGCTTCTGGCACCGCGCCGGCCGTCCCAACTTGGAATGATCTCGGCCCTCCGATAGCGCAGATCGCTCGATGCCGGACGGTTTCGAGCCGCTGGCGGCTCCGGGCCCCAAAACCGTTTGGTGACGGGCCGCGTGGACACCACGGAATCCCCAGCAACCCAGACCTCAAAACTATGCGGTGACCCCAACTCCCCACCGACTCACCACGCGGCGTGGCGAACGTTTTCTTATTCGGCGTTTCGACATGGGGTGGAAGGAGGCGGGGAAGGGAAGGGTCTGGCTCCGGACCCCTGCTTAGTGCGATTGTTTGCAGTAGTGCGTCGTCCTGTGGGAGAGGGACCCCACCTGCTTGAAACAGGCGTCAAAAACAGCCAAGATCTACTCCATGGGGGGGGGGGGGGGGCCGGTGCGAAGGCTGGCGCCGATCAGCAAAACAAGAAAACGGAAAACGATCGCCCGAGACGCCCCCGGAGAACGACCCAAGTCCCGAAACCGTGCGGCAACCCCAGGTCCCCACCGACTCACCGCGCGGCGTGGTCACCGCAACAGTTGGGGGCCCCCGCGCGGCGCCCAAGACCTTGGGGGCCCGCGACGGGGCCGCAACCGCGCCAGCGCGGCGCGAGCCCTGCAGCACCCGATCGGCTGTGGGGGGGCGCGCCTCCTCCGAGAAGGTGCGCTGGACCTGAGGGGGGGCGAAAGTCCTCCACCTCCTCCTCCCCCGTCCTCCCCATCCCCTCCTCGTCCTTCCGAAGTGAAAGCAGCAGGGCGACTTTGTCCTGGCTGCTTCTAAGGAAACGCAAAGTGCCGCTGACACCTGGCAAAGCCCCCGGGCAGCAAGAGGCCCCGGCGCGGGGCGGGAGAAACGCCAGGTGGCGTCAGGCCAGGGCCGGCGGGTCACGGGACCGAGCCAGAGCCAATTAGAACGGCAGCCGGCGGCCAGGAAGCAACCGAAACCCCTAACCACCACCACCACCAGGAAGAGGGGGAGGGAGGTCGTCAGCGTCGTCGTCAACCGCCCCGCCGCCCGCGACGCCGCTGCCAGCCGGGGGGAAGGGGGCAAGGAAGGGAGGGGGGCAGGGCCCCAGAAACCTCTCGGTGAAGGGACCGCTTCCCGAAGGCCCACCCGCAGCCGCGGCCAGCCGCAGACAGGCCAGCCAGGGCCTGCATGATGGCGATGCCGAAGCGGCACGCCATCACCTGTAACTGAACCCGCCGCCAGACCGAGCCCCCAGCCGCCATAGTGATCCACCCCGACTTCGACGTGACGCGGGGCTGGGCCCCCCACCATCTCGGCGCGATCCGCATGTTCTCCCCGAGCTCGAGCCGACGTCTGGCAACACGCGGGCGCTCGGCCCAGAAGTGCCGAGACGAGGTCCGTGCGTGCCCGCACCCGAGAGGGCAGACACACGCGCCGCCAGGCGACGAAGAGCCGCGCATGCGGGTAGGCGTACTCACCGCCTCGCAACGCCAGATCGAGAGCAAGGTGGCCTCGAATCGGCCCAAAGACCGGCAGAACTGGGCCCGAGGCGGCGCAACTGGCCCTGAGCGCTCCTCCTCCCTCCTCCTCCTCCTCCTCCTCCTCCTCCTCCTCCTCCTCCTCCTCCTCCTCCTCCTCCTCCTCCTCCTCCGCCTCCGCCTCCGCCTCCGCCTCCGCCTCCGCCTCCGCCTCCGCCTCCGCCTCCTCCTCCTCCTCCTCCTCCTCCTCCTCCTCCTCCTCCTCATCCTCAACCGCCGCCGCCGCCTCCTCCTCCTCCTCTTTCTCCTCCTCCCTCCTCCTCCCTCCTCCTCCTCCTCCTCCTCTCCCTCCTCCTCTTCCTCGTTCTACTCTTCCTTTTGACGTTAGACCGACATGAGCTGAAACGTCCTCCTCCTCCTCCTCCTCCTCCTCCGCCTCCTCCTCCTCTCCTCCTCCTCCTCCTCCTCCCGCCTCCTCCTCCTCCTCCTCCTCCCTCTCCTCCTCCCTTCTCCATCCTCACTGTTCCCTCCTCCCTCCTTCCTCCCTAATCCTCCCTCGTCCTCCCTCCTCCCTCCTCCTCCTCCTGCTCCCCTCCTCCCTCCTCCCTCCTCCCTCCCTCCTCCCTCATCACATCCTCCTCCTCATCCCTCCTCCTCCTCCCTCCGCCTCCTCCTCCTCCTCCGCCTCCTCCTGCTCCTCCTCCTCCTCCTCCTCCTCCTCCTCCTCCTCCTCCTCCTCCTTCAAATGCTCCTCCTCCTCCTCCTCCTCCTCCTCTCCTCCTCCTCCTCCTCCTCTTCCTCCTCCTCCTCCTCCGCCTTCACATGCTCCTCCTCCTCCTCCTCCTCCTCCTCCTCCTCCTTTTCCTCCGCCCTCCTCCTTCGCCTGCTCCTCCTCCTTCTGCTCCTGTCGCCTTAGGGGGGAAGCATCGACCCAGAATCGGCGATACACCGCCGACAGGTCGGCGTCGGCCCTCTGGTAGCGAGGCCGCCGCACGTTCCTGGGCGGGATGAACCAACCGGGCCCCCGTCGGAGACGAATGGGCGATCGGCGGCCGATGCTTCCCAGTCTGGGCCAACCTAAGACGAAGCCAGGACGAGGATAAAATCCGGTGAGGATAAATCAAGAATCTCTGAGATCTGGCGGCTCTGGAGGACGTATCGGGCGACGCGGCCTTCTCAGAGCGTTCTGGAAGGCTCTCAGAGCACTCTGGAACGCTCTGGGACGGATTTGTCCTCGCCCTTTCCCCATCCAACACACGCCCCCGGGAGCAAACTGACCTGTATTAGGCACCCGTGAAAATTGCAAGTTGGCGCCAGATCCAGGGCTTCGGGCAGCAGCCCCCGAAACCGTCGGAGGCCAGAGCCGCCTCCTTCGGCGGCGCATCGCGCCGACCCCGCACGGCAACGGGGCCCGTCGCCAATCCATGCTGAGAAGCGGCTGGGGGGGTCGGCGCAAGGACGGGCTCCGAGAAAAAATCTGCCAAGAGCGACAAGGACAAAGCCGCTCAAAATCGGTCCGCCGACCCATCGTGACCGTTTCCGTTCTTTCCCGGGTAGCGGTTGATACCAGGTGGGAGCGGGGGGAGGGCGGGACGGTAACGGTAACGGCGGCCGCGGCATGCACCCGTTAGGGTGCGTCCGCGCCACTGGCGCATCAATCGCCTGTGTGCGCCACAGCACGTAGGGGATGGGGGCCTACGCCGACCGCCCCTAGTACGATCGTGAGCGTTACACCGGGGGAGGGAGGCGGGGGGTCCTGGGTAACGAGCGCTCCCCAGGGGAAGAAAAAACGCTCCCAAAGCCGCGGAATCTGTCCACGGACCCGTCCCGGGATCGGAACGGGCAGATTTACGCGCCCAGCCGTGGCGACGAAGAGGCCCCTTTCTCTCCCCTCTCTGCTGACCCGAGCCCAATGCTGGGCCACTTCAGGCCCCCCATCTGGCTCCAAATCCACGCGCATCATGCTGGGCCAGTGTTCCACCACCACTCACGTATCTCAACTCGCCCTCTGACCGATCCATGCTTTCGTTTCTTCCTGGGCAGGTCCCCCCCCCGCTTCAGGCCATAGTGGTGGGCCTGGCACGGATGGGTCGGCAGAGAGCGGTGCAGGAGTACTTTCAGTAGTTGGCGCCTGGATGCAATCGTTCGCGCACAGGATGCAAGTGTTGCGCGTGAATGCAGTTGTGCATCTCATTTCTATGACAGTACTTGGTGCCCGTGCAACAGTCCGTGCCTCCCATTACCCACAATCAAAGCACACTGCAGCACGCAACTGCACAGTGAATGAATCATTGCACCTCTCACCACCGACCCATCTGCGCCAGACACACTGCTCCAGCTCATCTTATGGGACGCAGAAGGACATGTTACTAGCACTATGGGTTCTCCTCGGAGGCACGCGTCCGAGCGGCATGGCCGAAGCGCCCGCCACGGAGCATCTACTACAAGATTCCTTGGCGCATGCGCCGCCACTTTGGGGGCGAAGGGCAAACGGCGGCACAGACATCAACGTTCGAAGCTCCGCGCGGACTTTTTTTGGAGCGGCGCTGGTCCCCCCCCCTGGCGCGCGGAGAGCGCCCTGGGCGGCGCCTGAGGCGCCGCCCAGGGGGCCCCAGCGCCCATCCCAAAACTCCGGGTGGAGCTCCAGACATGCAGGCCCGTGCAGTCGTTTTTGGTCTCTGGGGGAATGAAAAGGCACCGATGCCGCTGCTCCTCGGACCTCTCCCTGGGCGCATGCGACTGGGATACCGCGGCGAACCCAGCGGTGGCGCAGAGAAGAAAACGGGCGGAGGGTAGCGGAATGGGTACAGTCGGGGCGTTGAGCTGAGGAACCCTAAATAAGGAGCGAGGCCCCTTTTTGTTCCATAAGTTAAGCTTCGAATTCCGATGGAAGACCAAGGAAAACCTAAGGCGAGCTGAAAAACAACTAAGGAGCACTGAGCCCCTCCCAAACGAAAAGAATTCCTTCTTCAGAGCCCCGACTGTACCTGTTCCTGCTCCGAGCCCCTGCTTCGATGACACTCCCGCCGCTGCCTCCCCCCCGGAGGGCCTCCTCCAGCGCGGGGGCGCAGAGAACCCAGCGATGGCGCAGAGAACTAGGACTTCGAGGCGAACCCAGCGGTGGCGCAGAGACGAACACGGGCCAAGGGCAGCGGTATGGGTACCTGTTCCTGCTCCGAGCCCGTGCCTCGACGAGACCCCCGCCGCTGCCTCCCCCGGTGCTCCGAGACCCTGCTTCGAGGAGGCTAAAACGACGCGAAGATCGGGACAAAATCGGATCGGGATAACTCGAAATCTCTGAGAATCGGCGGGTTTGGAGGATGTATTGGGCGCCGCGGCCGCTCCAGAGCGTTCCGGAACGCTCTGAGAGCGCTCCGGAACGCTCTGGAGCGATTTATCCCGATCCTATAGCCCCGTTTTGGAGGCCCCCGCCGCCGCCTCCCCCCCCGGGGAGGGCCTCCTCCAGCGCGGGGGCCAGCCTCCCCGCGCGCTCTGCGTCGACGAGCAGGCCCGCGGCGGAGGCGCGGAGGCTGCGCGGCGACGCCTGCGTCGGGGCGCGCCGCCGGCCGCGGGGCCCGCGGCGGCGTAGATCGGCGGTGGACGGGCCTCCCGTTCGTATAGACGTCCCCTCAGTGAGAACGGCCTGGGACCGAACCCGACGGACCTGGACCTGCAAAAATGACGGCCGCGGCGCCCTCTCGCGAACCGAAAACGGCCAATTCCTGAATCGCAGTCGGGGCCTCGATCCCAGGAACGATGAATCGGGAGCCAGTCCAATGCTTTCCACGAGTTGAACTTCGGTTCCCCATCGAATGCCTACACAAGCCTCGTCAAACATAAGCAGCAGACTTCTCGATTCGGCGAGTGTGGGGTCAGCGCTGCTCCGTTGCTGACGGATGCACGTTGACTCGGACGCGGTGTTGTCCAGAAACCGACCCCACCCCGTCAGCATTGAAGAACGCGCTTTGTGACCAGTGCCCGAAAGCATCGTGCTCCAGGATTTCAACTTCCATGTCTGGATATGTTTGTCGAGGCTTGTAGGGAGAACCTCGGACAAACTAGGAAACAGTCGAGAGAAATACTGAGCCCCTCCCTGACGGAAAGGGTTCCTTCTTCACCGCCCCGACTGCAGGAGGGGAAGTATCGACCCGGAAGGCGGCGATGCGTCGCCAACAGATCGGCGATAGGCCACCGATAGCAACTCCCCACCGTTCTGAACGGGGTGGGGCTTCGTCAGACCCCTGTCGGCGATCAATGGGCGATTGGGGGCCGATGCGTTCCCCCCTGAGCCTATCCCCTCCTGTTGTTCGAATAGGAGTTCGACTACAGAGCTGATGTACCCCAAACTTGAATGTCTCGTCGAGTCTACAGAACAGAGCATAGAAAGGTCCGCAGATCTACGGAGGGCATCCTGCATATCTGCCACAGCTTCCACGAACCGACAACCACTGAAATTCTGGCATACATCGATCCTGTAGCCGAACCTCTACTCTGAGCGCCGCGCCCGGGAAGAAGTGAGAAGGGGGCGGGCCTTCTCAGAAGGCTCGAAGGTCCCCCGCCTCCGGAAAAGCTTCCCGACCTTCCCCGGAGACGCAGAAAGCTTCTCAGAAGGCCGGAGGGCTTCTGAGAAGCCACGCCGCCTTCTGAGAAGGCCTTCTTCTTCTTCTTCTTCTCGGACGCCTGATGGTTTTGGGGTTGTGACTCAGCTCTCCGATTCGGGGGCGGCCAAGAGGGGGGCATCCAAGAGGGGGGGTGCAAGTCATGGCCCGCGGCACGTGCGCGGCCCCTTGGGGGGGGCCAGGTCTGTCATGAAACAAGAAGAGGCGCCATGAAATCTGGGGAAAGATCATGGCCCACGCCATGATATCCCCCCGCCTAGTCATCACCCCCCTCTTTGCCACACCCGACCGATGGCCGTTCGGGACGATCTGGGCACCCCCCGAACGCCCTCGGCGAGGCGCAGCCGCTGGAGCGCACCCCGAGGCTGGAGAACCGCCGAGAACCGACGAGAACGCTCGAAGACCTCGAGCCTCGAGCCCGAAACGCCGAGGACCGGCCGACGGAAACGTCCGAAGACCAGGAATCTCGAGCACGAAACTTCCCCTAAGTCGGGCGTGTCCCTCTATAGGAGGAAAATTCAAAAATAGTCAGAAAATTGTCAGGGGACGGTTTTTGAATATGTTTCGATCTGTTTGAATTTGTTTGACTATTTTTTTGTTCTCCTCCAAAATCCACCTGTAGGGGGGCATGCCCGACCTAAACTTCCCCTTGCTCGACGCCGCCGAGACTCGAACCGTTTCTCCTGGGTTTAGGTCGGGCATGTCCTCCTACACGCGCATCTTGGAAGAACAATAAAACATGGTCACGACAAACAATCCAACAACAAGTGAAAAGAGCACGAGAAAGTGTCCCCAGACTACTTGTTGTAACTCTCCTTGCATACATACTCCTCTAGAGGGACACGCCCGACGTAACCCCAGGAGAGCCCAGAATCAAATTGATAAGTCAAATCGGCGATCGAAATGAATCGGATCGGCGGAAATCGGCAGCCGAGTCGGGAAAAGTCGAATCGGTAGACATTGGCAGGCTAGTAGGCCTCCATTGAGAAATCGGATCCCGAATCGGATTCCGATGTCGCATCAAATCGGAAGATCGGAACCCATCGAGATCGAATCGAGTCGAATCGGAGGAATCGAAATGAGCCCTGTTTTACCCTGGGTGCCGTCGACCCCCGAAGGTTAGGTCGGGGATATCCCCCTCGAGGCGGATTTTGGACGAAACATAGAACATCTCAAACAACTACTCGAAAAATAGTCGAGAAATCGTCCACATGGGTTCTTTTACTATTTTTGAATATTCTGCGAGGCGGGGATTTATCCATATCCACCGCCTGGGAACCGACGTCCTGGTGCCCCAGCGGGCGGTGGATATGGAGATAGTTCGGCCCCCGGGGGCCCGAATATGTCCGTATCCACCAACTGCCGAGGCTCCGAAAACTGACCCTCCAGGCGGTGGATATGGATAAATTCCCGCCTCGGATAGTACTCCTGTAGAAGGGCACGCCCGACTTAACCCGAAGGACCTCCTCCGGCGCGGAGGGCCGCGCCCCCTTGAGCATGCAGGGACCGACCGTCCCGGCATCCCTGTAGTCCTACCTCGAAGTGTTCTTAGCTAAGAACCCAAACATGTTCCTAAGAACAAAAACACTGCTCTTAGAACAGTCGCCCGAGGTGTTAGAACAGGGCAGGCTCGACCAGAAATGCTCTGAGCACATCCCGTGCAAACCGCGAGAGGTTCTCAGAACCTTGCGTCGTATAGGACTAATAGGCACGCCGGGACGCCCCGCCGCTGCTCGACCCCCCGCAGCCTCTTCGCCGGCGGGCTGGCCCACGGCGCGCGCGGCGGGGCTCCGCGGCGGCACCTGGCGAGGCCGAGCGCGCCGCCGGCCGGCGGCCGACGCCGGCCGCCGAGCGCAGAGGCCTCCCCGGGGTGGAAGGAGAGGGCACCACACAAACGTCAGAAAGGCCAGGGTCAGCCAGGGCCCGAGCCCCATCGACCCGGAGGTCGCGGGCAGGGCGCACGATGAGGGTGCAGCTCCTCCTCCTCCTCCTCCTCCTCCTCCTCCTCCGGGGCCTTGGAAGGCCACGTCGACACTCTGCGAGCGGGGCGCAGCCAAAGGAACGCGGCCAAGGATGGGCCGACGGGGGAGGATGCAGGGCAGGGCTGAACCTAAACAGTGTTTTTCGTTTTCGTTTCGTTCTCGTTTTCCCTCGCTGTTGTCTCGAATCCGCCTCTCCCGCAAGACGATATCGAAACGAAAACGGCCAACGAAAGCACCAAAAACACCGTTTAGGTCCAGCTCTGAGCTAGGGATTGGCTTCCTTTCGAAACCGTCTAAACCCTCCCCAAATTGTCCGAAAACCCTCTGGGAAGGGCTCCGGGAGGGTTTTAGGTCGGGCAAATCCTCCTGCGGGCGGATTCTGAGCAAAGAACACAGAAGTACCCCCCAAAAATGCTCAAAGATAGTCAAAAAATCGAGAAATCCTCCCCATACCTTTCCTTGACTATTCTTGCATATTCCTCCTGTGGAGGGACGTGCCCGACTTACGAGTAGATGGGGTCTCGTCGAAAGATCGCGCCGTATCGCCAATGCATCGCCGATGTATCGGCGATGCGTCGGCGACGCGTCGGCGATTTACCGGCGACGTCGACGTGGCATCGATGCATCGGCGATGCGGCGCGATGCTCCGACCCCATCTACTCGGAACCCATCTAGGAGGCCTAGAGATCGACCCAGAGTTCCAGTGCTCCAAAATAATTGGAGCGGGCGGTTTGGGGCTGTTTTTGCCTCGGGGGGCCCTCGCCAGGCCTCGGGAGCGTCAAGCAACGACTCAGGACGAAAAAACCGGCCACATATGGGCGCTCCGAAAAAATTGGAGCGGGCGGTTCTGGCCTGCCGTCGGCCTCTGGGGGCCCTCGCCCGGCATCCGAAGCGTCCAGAAGCGACTCGGGAGGAAAAACCAGCCCTGGGGAAGTGGTCCAGAGCTCTGGGACCCACGCATCAGCAAAATCTGAGCAGCCCGATGCCTGGGGATGGAAGATCGATCGACCGATCGTCGAAGAAGAAGCCCCCTCCGAGATTCGTCCTCGGCCGATGTTCTCCTCGCCCTGGCTTCGCCTCAGCTCAGCTGGAGCAGGGACCGACCGTCCCGGCATTCCTATGGGCCTACCACGACATGCTCTCAGAACCCAAAGATGTTCCAATAACAAAAACCAATGTTCTCAGAACATCAGCCCGACGCCTCAAAACAAAACAGTCTCAGCCAGAAATGTTCTGAGAGCATCCCGTGGAAACCACACGAGGCTCTCAGAGCATTGTTCGGCAGGCCTCTAGTGAAGGGGCCCTGGGACACACAAACAAATACACACACACACACAAATAACCGGATTCCCCATGGTTTCCCAAATTTGTAGGTTTTTGTCTTCCCCTCCATTTCCTATAGTTTCCATATTTTCTGGGGAATCGTCGATTAATTGTGTCTGTGTGTGTGTTTTCCCTCCTACTGCGCTGAGCCACTGCCTGAGCCCCGCAGGCCCCGAAATGGGGCCTGCGAGACGCCGGCGGGGGGCCCGGCCGGCCCAGGCCGAGGATGGAGGTGCGCAGAGGCCACGGCGTTTTGTGGATGCCATGACAGCCTTCGGGCTGACCCAAAAGGGGGTCCAGCGACGAGGGGGTGGTGCAATAGGTTTGGTGCAATAGATTTGTGGGGCTGCAATACATTTGGGGCGTGCAGTACACTCCGGGGCGCAAATGTATGGCCGGTTCTTCGCGTGCAATACATGAGTTGCAGTACAATGCAATACAACTCTCAGGCGCAATGCGTTTGCAATACAATTGCCCTGAATCTATTGCACCACCCCCTTGCAGCTGGACCCCCCTGTGGGTCGCCCAGAACAGTGGACACTCCAACAACCCTAGCATTGAGCTAAAGCTGTGCTTCAACTGTGGAGAACATGTTCTGAAAGTGTTGCAGGCATGGTTTTGACACATTTGAAACGGTTTTAAGCCCACCCGCTCCCGACTCGTGAATTCTTGCAAATGTTTAACGGATGTGCGCGGCGATAAGGCAAAAACCACATGTTGGTGTAAAACATGTTCTGAAAGTGTTCTTAAACTGTCAAACTGTGACATCAAACCGGTGAGCTAAAGCCGTGCTTAAACTGTGTAGAACATGTTCTGAAAGTGTTGCAGGCAAGGTTGTAGCACTGCTGATACATCTTTGAAAGATGTTGTAGACAGCTGGGAATTATTTGGCAGCATGCTTCCTCGCATCGGCGTCTCTCTTTCTTCTCGTCCTCCTCCTCCCTCCCTCCCTCTCCTCCCTCCTCCCACCCTCCCTCCCCCCTCCCTCCCCCCCCCTTCCCTCCCCCCTCCCCCTCCCTCCCTCCCTCCTCCTCCTCCTCCTCTGCCCCCGAGAACCACTTCGCCAGAGGCCCGCTTTGCCGGCGGCCGGCCCCGCCGGCGGACCGCTCCGCCAGCGGCCCGTCCCGCCCGCAGGCCACTCCGTCGGCGGACCGCTTCGCCACCACCCAAAGGATGCGTGGTGGAGCCGACGGGCGCGCCGCGGACACGATGCGCGGCGGGGATCTATTCATATCCACCGCCTGAGAACCAGCGTCCTGGTGCCCCAGCGGGCGGTGGATATATATATATATATATATATATATATATATGCATGTACACATATATATATATATATGTATATATATACATATATACATATATACATATATATACATATATGTATATATACATACATATATATATATATATATATATCAGCCCCCAGGGGCCCGAATATGTCCACATCCACCGCCTGCCGGGGCTCCGAAAACTGACCCTCCAGGCGGCGGTCATGTAAAATTCCCGCCTCGCAGGGAGAGAGCGAAGCGGAGGAGGGAATCGCCCCCGATGTGCCGCGGCCCGCGGGCGGCAGCGGGCAGCGGGCGGCCAGCGGGCGGAGCGACACCCGGCGAAGCAGTTCTACCCCCCCCTGATGATGATGATGATGCTGATGATGATGTTGATGACGATGACGATGACGATGATGATGATGATGATGATGATGATGATGATGATGATGATGCTGATGCTGATGATGGTAATGGTGATGGTGATGGTGATGGTGATGGTGATGGTGATGGTGATGGTGATGGTGATGGTGATGAGGTCGAGGAGAGTGATCGTGATGGTGAAGGTGAAGGTGAAGGTGGTGGTGAGAAGGGTGTTGATGATGATGATGATGACCACGCTGATGATGATCATGATGATGGTAATGATGATGATGCTTATGATGATGATGACTATGCTGATGATGATGATCGTGATGATGATGCTAATCATGATGATAATGATACTGATGGTGATGGTGTTGGAGATGCAGATGATATGATGATGACGATGATGATGCATATGATGATGATGATGATGATGATGATGATGATGATGATGATGATGATGATGATGATGATGATGATGATGATGATGATGATGGTAAGGATGATGCTGATGATGATGCTGATGCTGATGATGATGCTGATGATGATGATGGTGATGGTGATGATGAGGAGAAGGAGATGGTGATGATGATATGATCAACTGCACCGCTGAAAGCTCGACTCGAGCAATCGTGACAAAAAAGGAGCTCCTCGCTGCCCGGGAAGCGTCTGCCCCGTCCCAGGCTGGTGGGCTCGCTGGCTTTTGGCCTCCTGGGCCCCCGAGCGAACGGGCCGCCGAGGGCCAAGGTTTGGGGCCCGCCGCCGAGGGCCGCCGAGGGCGGCCGCGAGCATCGCGGGCGGCCAAGAGGGGGGGGCCCAGGAGGGGGGGGACGCACACCATGGCCGGCGGCACGTGCGCGGCCCAAGGGGGGGGGGCGCCAGGGAAGTATTGGAGTAGGAAGCGGCGCCCTGAGATCTGGGGAGACGTCACGGGCCTCCGCCAGGAGATCCACCCCCCCCGGTCACCACCCCCCTCTTTAGGGGGCCACACGCGAACCCTACCCCTGCCCCCCACGATTTCTGAGGGTGCGGGTGGGGAGCGAAGCGAACCCCACCCTCCCCCTCAGAAATCGTCGGGGGCCCCCTGCTCTCCTGGCCGCCCCCACTCTCCTGGCCCCCTACTCTCCTGGCCGCCCCCGAGAGCAGCCGACGGGCCGCCGAGGGCCACGCCGCCGCCCGCCGCGGGGGGGCGGCGGTCTCCAGCGGGGCGAGGCCGGGCCCGCCGGCGGGCGGCGGCGGGCCGTCGGCAGGGGCGCGCGGGGGCGGCGCGCCGCGCAGGCTGCGCGCCGAGCTGCTGGCGCTGAGGGGCGCGCCGCCCTTCGGGGAGCCGCGGGCGGAGGCGCCGAAGTCGCCTGGGCTCGTCGTCGTCGTCGGCGGCGAGGGCGGGGGCGAGGGCGAGGGGGAAAACGGACAAGGGCAGGAGGACGAGGACGACGAGGACCAGGATGGGGACGGGGACGAGGACGACGACGACGACGACGAGGACAACGACGACGAGGACGTTGTCGTAGTCCTCATCCTAGTCGTCGTCCTCGTCCTCGTCGTTGTCGTCGTCGTCCTCCTCCTCCTCCTCCACATCGTCTTCCTCCCCCTTCTCGTCCTCGTCCTTGTTCTAGTCGTCATGTTCCTCGTCCTGATCGTTCTCCTCATCCTCGTCGTCGTCGAGAACCGTCATCGACGTCCAGTCGTGATTGTGATTATCCTCGCCGTCGTCCTCGTCGTTGTGATCGGCGTCGGCGTCGGCGTCGGCGTCGTCGTCGTCGAGGATCATCGCCGCAGTAGTCCTTGCCTTCGTCGTCGCCGTCGTCGTCGTCGCCGAGGGTTGTCGCCGTCCTCCCCCTCCACCTCGTTGTCGTCGTCCTCGTCCAAGTCGTCGCAGTCGTCGTCGACACGAGCACCGCCCTCGTCGTCGTTACCGTCGTCGTCGTCAGGGATCGGCCTTGTCCTCGTCCTGGTCGAAGATCGTCCTCGTCGTCGCACTCGGGTTCATCGCCGTCTTCGTCCTCCTCCTCCTCCCCCTCCTCCTCGTCCTCGTCGTCGTCCTCGCCCTGGTCGTCGTCCTGGTCCTCGTCCTAGTCCTCGTTACAGTCTTCGTCGAGGATCGTCCTCGTCCTCGTCGTGGTCGAGGGTCGTCGTCGTCGTCGCACTCGCATTCGTCGCCGTTGTCGAGTATCCTCGTCGTCGTCATCGTAGTCTGGTATCGTCGTCATCATCGTCGTCCCCGTCCTCGCCCTAGTCGTCGTCGTGGTCGCCGTCGTCATCGTTTTCGTCGTCCTCGTCCCCGTCCTCGTCCTTCGTCCTCGCCCTCGTCGTCGTCGTCGTCGTCATTACCGTACTCCTCGACGTCGTCGTGGTCACGGCCGTGCTCGTCCTCGCACCCGTCGTCGTCGTCGTCGAGGATCGTCGTCGTCCTCGTCCTCGTCCTCGTCCTCGTCCTAGTCGTCGTCATCATCATCGTCCTCGCCGTCCGACGCCATCGACGTCGAGGATCGTCATAGTCCATGTCCTCGTCCTCGTCGCTGTTATCATCGTCGTACTCGACGTTGTGGTCGTCCTGGCACTCGTCGTCGTCGCCGTCGTCCGCGCCCTCGTTGCCGTCCTGATCGTCGTCCTCGTCCTCATCCAAGTCGTCGTCTTCGACGATCGTCGTCGTTGTCTTCGTCTTCGTCATCGTCGTCGTCGTCACCCTCGTCGTCCTAGTCGTCCTCCTTCTCCTCGGCGTCGTCCTAGATGTCGTCGTCGTCTCCTAGTCGTCGTCGTCGTCGTCGTCGTCGTCGTCGTCGTCGTCGTCTTTCTTCTCCTCCTCCTCCTCCTCGTCTTCCTCCGCGTCCCCGTCCGCGTCCTCGCCGTCGTCGTCATCGTCGTCATCGTCGTCGTCCCCGTCCTCGTCCTCGCCGTCGTACTCGTGGTCGTCGTCATGGATCGTCCTTGTCCTCGTCCTAGTCGGCATCCTCGTCCTCATCGTCCTCGTCGTCGTCGTCGAAGTTCGTCCTCGTGGTGTTATGTGTCGTCGTCGTCGTCGAGGACCGACGTCGTTGTCCGCGCCCGCGTCGTCGGCGTCGTCGTCGAGGATCGTCGTCGTCGTCGAGGTTCGTCGTCGTCGAGGGTCGTCGTCCTCCTCCTCCTCCTCCTCCTCCTCCTCATCCTCCTTCCCCGCCTCCGAGTCGTCGTCGAGGATCGTCGTCGTCCTCATTTTGGAGTCCCGAAACTGTGCGGTGACAGACCGTGCGGTGACCTTGGAACCCCAAGAGACCTCACCGCACGGTCCGTTACTGCACGGTTTTGGGACCCCGGAGGCCCGTCGCCCGAGACGTCCCCGGAGAACGACCCGAGCCCCAAAGCCGTGCGGTGACCCCGAATCCCCACCGACTCACCGCACGGTGTGGTCACCGCCCCGTTTAGGGGCCCCCAGCTGGTGTTCTGTGTCGTCGTCGTCGAGGACCGACGTCGTTGTCCGCGCCCGCGTCGTCGGCGTCGTCGTCGAGGATCGTCGTCGTCGTCGAGGGTCGTCGTCCTCCTCCTCCTCCTCCTCCTCCTCCTTCCCCGCCTCCGAGTCGTCGTCGAGGATCGCCGTCCTCCTCGTGGCCATGACGCGCAGTCGCCCCCTGGAGGGCACCGCGTGGGCGACGAGAAGCGGGGGCCCTGCTGCGAGCGGGTGCGGGGCGCCCGAGCGCGGGGGCTTCCGCAGCGCCGCCAGCGCGGCGCGAACGACGACGACGACGACGACGACGACGACGACGACGACGACGACGACGGCGGCGACGACGACGACGACGACGACGACGACGACGACTAAGACAATGACGACGACGACGACGACGACGACGACGACGACGACGACTAGGACGACGACGACGACGACGACGACGACTAGGACAATGACGACGACGACGTCTGGGACGAAGACGAGGACGACGACGACGACGAAGACGAGGAAGGGGGCGCTGGATTGCTGGCTCCCGACACTCAAACTCAGGTCCAGCAGGAGTCAGGGCAACATGAACAGCACCTTCACCCTGGAGGTCTCGGTTCCAGGCGTTCCAAGACAAGCTCGGGAGCAGAGTTCTGGCAACACGGAGAGCACTGAACGTAGGAGGGTCGGCTCCAAACGATCCGAATCAGGACCACGAGTTTAGCACTGGCAGCACGAGGAATCGGCCACCTACAAGGGTTGCATCTGCACCGTCAAGATCAAGCCCAAGATTGGGACTATAGCAACACGAAGATCTGGCCAGCTGTAAGGGTCGCGCCCTGCTCGGACTCGGGCCCAGGGACGAATGGACTTCCTGTATCACGGAGAGCCACCAAACGCCTGTGAAGGTTGCGCTTGGATGAGAATCATAATCGGGATCTCCAAGAGACCAGTCTCGACCAACGGCCCACCCCCAACCTGAAGTGGCCTTGTTTGGGAATAGCGTTTGACTTAAACTCCTCACCATATCCGCGGGTCACTCAGGTTTAGCAGCTGTTTGACGTTCCCGATGTCGGCGGCGAGCGGGGGGGAAAGTGAAGAGGAAAAGGCCTTATCAGAAGGCAGCGGGACTTCTCGGAAGCATGCTGGCCTTCTGAGGAATCCTCCGTGTCTTCGGGAAGGCTTGTATGACTTCTCGGAAGCCCAGGTGTGGCTTCAAGACTTCTCAGAAGGCCCGGCCCTTCTCACTTCCCCTCCGGGCTCGCCGCCGAATATCGGAGCAGGGTGAGTTGAGACAACAGCAGCTAAGTCGGTCACCAGATCCCTCCTTGGAACCAAACGCACCAGTTTTCCGAGTTGCGTCCAGCCGTGGCGACGAGGGGGCCACCCGAAGGCCAGCTAGCGCTGTCTCAACTCGCATTCATCTGAGGTGCATAGTGATGGCGCGCAGTCCCCGACACCCACCGATATGAGTTCTTTTCATGCGCGCCCCAGAGGTCCCGACCCCTTCCCCAGGATCAACGTTTCGCCCCGGATCCATTGTGGATGGTGCCGGGGGCGCCCCGGCCCCAGTAACGGGCCCCCGAGGGCGAAATCATAGAAAAACACCTGGGTCTAGAATTAGCCAGGCGAAGGACCCGACCATATGCTGTAGTGAATACCGTAGTTGTATGCACCGCAGTCGGAGGGCCTCCCCATGGGACCACGAAGCGTATGAGGGGTGTGCCGAAATAGGTGCGGCAACCACTGGGGCCGTCGGAGGAATCCCCTGTGGGGCCACGAAACGCGTGAGGGGCGTTGGGGTCGCGAAACGTGTGCGGGGTGTGCCGAAATGAGTGCGGTGGGCGCATGCGCACGCAGCCACTGGCGCCTTCGGTGGAGCTCCCTAGGAGGCCACAGAACGCGTAAGGGGTGTGCCGAAATTGGTGTGGGTGACGCATGCGGACGGTGGCACTGGGACCTTCGGTGGAGCTCCCCATGGGGCCACGAGACGTGTAAGGGTTGTGCCGAAATCGGTGTGGGTGACGCATGCGGGCGCAGCCACTGGAGCCTTCGGTGGAGCTCCCTATGGGGCCACGGAGGGGCGTTCGGTGAAGCTCGCTATGGGGCCACGAAGCGAGGGGCGTGCCGAAAAGGGAGTGGGTGACGCATGCGGGCGGTGGCACTGGGGCCGTCGGTGGAGCTCGCTATGGAACAACGAAACGTGTGAGGGGTGTGCCGAAATGGGTGTGGGTGACGGATGCGGGCGCAGCCACTGGGGCCTTCGGTGGAGGTCCCTATGAGGCCGCATAACGCGTAAGGGGCGTACCGAAATTAGTGTGGGTGACGCATGCGGCCCGTGGCACCGGGGCCTTCGGTGGAACTCCCTATGGAGCCACGAAGCGTGTGAGAGGCGTGCCGAAAGTAGTGTTGGTGACGCATGCGGGCGGTGGCATTGGAGCCTTCGGTGGAGCTCCCGATGGGGCCACGAAGCGTGCGAGGGGTGTACCGACATGAATGGTGGGGGGCACGCGGGCGCAGCCACTGGAGCCTTCGGTGGAGCTCGCTATGGGGCCACGGACCGTGTGAGGGGTGTGCCGACATGGGTGGTGGGGAAGCATGCGGGCGGTGGCACTGGGGCCTTCGGTGGGGCTCCCTATGGGGCCACGAAGCGCACGAGGGGTGTGCCGAAATCGGTGGTGGGGAGGAATGCGGGCGCTGGCACTGGAGCCCTCGGTAGAGCTCCCTATGGGGCCACGAAACGCGCGAGGGGCGTGCCGAAAGCTGGGGGGAAGGCATGCGGGCGCGGCCACCGGGGCTTTTTTCCCACCCTTTTTAAAAGCTGTGGCCAGGCTCGCGCAGCACGAGCTCAGGTTCAAGCAGCCGCAACACTGGCGGACGTGGCTGGCGGCAGGCGCAAGCCTAGGGGGGCCGAGCGGCAAAGGGGCGAGCAAGCCGAAAGGGCCGACTCGCCGCCGGCAGGCCAAGCCCCCAAATCATCATCGAGCCTGCGCCTTCGGCTGCACCGCCTGCGGCGGCAGCCCGAGCCTGATCCTTTCGACCTTCTCGAGGCGATGCTGCAAACCACGAGCGCTCTCTGGTAGCTTGCATTATGCGGACAATCCCCTGTGCTTGCCTCCGGACACTCTCGCATAGCAATGGCAGCGCGTGCAAATGCGATATCCAACGATGGTCGTGAGAACATGCTCGCCGCTCGCCACTCCTGGAACCCCAGCGCCAACGCCAGCGGTCGACGACGCAGCGCTGAGGCCAGAGGGGCAATCGAAAGCCTTCGGCCAAGACCGATCGGGCGAGCCCGAGCGGCGAGACGAAACAACGCAACCTTGCGAGGCCACCAGACTGCTGGCCGCACTGCGAAAGCAGGACAAATCGGCGGGCGCACCCTCGCCGCCGCGGGCCCCCCCCCAGGGCTTCTGCAGCGGGGCTTGGAGGAGACCCGAGGGACCCCGAGGGGAGAAGCGAAGCAGGCCCACCCACAATGCTCGCGCCGCCAGCCGAACCCAAGCCACACGGGGACTCAGCCGCGGGCCCCACGGGAGCGCGCGTGCAAGGTCCGACTGGGGCGTCTGCAGGGGGGCCTACAGGAGCCTCACTAGCACTGGCAACATCTTTCTCAGCCGATGTCGAGCGCGCAGACCCGCTCGAGCTCGCTCCAGACGCTGCCGACAACAGGTAGTCGATCTTCTGCTGGGCTGTCTTGAGAGCCTTGGCCTTCGGCAACTCGGTGCTGCCGTCGCCAGTAGCCCCAGCAAAGGTCGTCTCCTGCTGGGCCCGCGCCAACGCGGCGAAGGCCGCCGCCGCCGTGGCCGCCGTCGCCATGGCTGCTCGAGCAGATCGCTTCTTCGAAGTACTGCCAGAGTGCGACGGGGCGCACGGCTTGGGCACGCAGGGCTTGGCCCAGAAGTGCGCTTTGATGTTGCTGATGTACGCGGCCCTGAGGCAGCGCAAACAGCGAATGCCCCCATTCGGGACCACGATGACTTCGTGAGCCGCGAGGTGTAACTGAATATTGCTGGCCTGCTTCGTGACCTTCTCGTCCGAGATGTCAGCTCTGCCATCGGCAGCCGTGCCGCAAGCAATCGAAGCCCAGAAAAACGCGGCGTCGAGCATGGTCTGCCTCGCCTGGATGGTCTGCCGAAGGGCGTCGGGAGCGCTGATTTGAGCAACAATAAGCTTGGCACACCGATCAGCTTCGATGTTGCCTCTGCGCGCTCTGGCCGTGACCTGGCCCTAGACGTGCTGAACAGAAGCGTGCGATTCGACCTTGACAACTGCGAGGCCGCCTGCGCCCAGCCCCCCAAAGTGCTGCACTGCGTGCCAGACGCGAACACACAGTTCCGCCCAGGCTGCCTTGCTGCTGGGTGACAACGGGCCCACGAATATTGATGCCATTCACCA
The DNA here is from genome assembly GCA_963575745.1 of Prorocentrum cordatum. Lineage (NCBI taxonomy): Eukaryota > Dinophyceae > Prorocentrales > Prorocentraceae > Prorocentrum > Prorocentrum cordatum. The sequence goes on along the minus strand of CAUYUJ010015699.1, from coordinate 47,316 downwards.
CAAACCCAGCGTCAAAATGAGCTGTCACTGGCGGAATGGTGTTCTTGAGAAGCAGAAGAAGTGCCAACAGCTCGCCGCCGTCAATGGACTGCAAAGCACCAGCCAAAGGGGAGGCCAACGCACGCGTGGCAGACCTTGGCCCAAAGTCGATGTGATCGCCGCCGCTAGGCAACGCAATAACGGAACATCCTGCACAGGCAATCCTGGCGCCACCGTCGATGTAGGCTCCATCTGCGAACAGGTCGGGCTCTGCAAACGGCAAGCCCCCGTCGTAGCCCTCGATCCACTGCAGGTGCGCCAGGAAGTCGTCACCTGGCGGCCTCCACTCCGTGAGCGGTTCTGGCAGCCACTACCTCTCTAGCAGAGTCCTGATCGTGACGGGGCCGCCCTTGCCCTTGAAGCGCTCCGGCCCCTCTGGAAGGGTCGAAGACGGCCAAGCACCTTGGCGCCCCACGTGCCTATGCCGAAGCGCCCACAACTTGCTGGGACACACCGAGCAGAGCGAGTAAGAGCTGAGGCCTGCCGCACAGCGCCGCTCGTTGAGGCACTGACCGTCGACCAGGCATGATCTGGCATACCCAGCTTCACTGGGCGCCAACGTCCCAAAAACCTTAGCGACCTTGGCGGGGCCTCGACCCGACGTTACCCACCGCCTGACCTGCGACAGGAAGACGCCGCCAGCACCGTAGATGTCGTAGTGCGTACCCTTGGGCAGCTGAGCCAACTGCCACCGCTCGACGCCCCACGTGACAATCTGCGTGACCGCCCAGGTTGAGCGCACCGCCAAGTTGAGCTTCCCGCCCGCGTCGGAGACCCAAACAGTGAAGGAGCTGAGTGTGAACCCGATCCTCTGCAGAGACACCACTGCTGCAACGAGCGGACCACGCACGTCGCCCCAGTGCTTGGCGACCTTCACGTGCCACCCGAACATTGAATGCAAAGTGGACGTCGGAATCCACTTCTCCCATACAGCCTTGGCCAGCATCATGGCAGGCCCCAGCGTGGCAGTGATGATGGGGTCGAAATTCTTGGCCCCCGAGAGCATCAGCACAGCGGTGGTCTTTTTGCCTGCTGACCGTGGCTCAACGGCTCTGACCGCGATGGAACACATCCTGGACAACCCGCTGGAGTGGAGGCCAGCGCAGCTGACGCCGCACACCGCCGCAAGGTGGAGGCCTGTGAACGCACCCTTGGCTGCAGCAGTGCGCCCGCGCCTCAGGTCCAAAAAGCTCTGCATCTTGCCCAGGCGAAGCTCGACGTTGGCTAGGCGTTGCTGCCGAAGGGCCCGAGCAGCACGTCGCCCCTTCTGCGTGATCAATGCCCAAGTTGCGCGCGTGACGCCACCCTTGGACTCCAGCAATATTGAGCAGGCGCCCCGATATGCTGCTGCGCAAGCCTGGTGAGTTACCCATGACCTTAGACTTCTTCACCGCGATCTTGAGCTAAACGTTCCTCAGCTGCTGCACCAATACACGAGCAGCGCCCACTAGATCGTCTTCCACGCGCTTGGCCCCGCCCCAGCGCTGGAGCACCAGGTCGTCGACCACGATGGCTGGCGCGACGGCCCCGAACTGCGCGACCATCTCGCCGAGCGGCTGCAACAGCATGAGCTGCATGAAGCCCGTGGCGAGGGCGTCTCCAGCGAGCACCGTCTGGACTACCTGCGCCTCCTGCGAGCAGCACCCGTCGAGGTGCAGCACCCTCGGCGCACGGTACAGACAGATCTGCAGCTTGGCCAGCCAGGGCGGGAACCGAACATAATGGCTGCCTGCACAAGGCACCGATGCGAGACCTGCTCGAATGCCTTCCAAAGGTCCAGCATGATGCTCGCAGAGGCCCAGTCTTGATCGGGGCGAAGTTCAGCCATCATCGCAATTCACTGTGATCTCGTCTGCTGCTGCCACACCGCTCTGTCACATGTGCGCCCTGCGCACGCCCACCAATAGGGCCTGTCACTGGCCTTCTCCCAGTGCTGCATGGTGAGCCCGCGAAGCCTGCCGTGAACTCTGACCACCGCTGTCAACGACGCAATGGGCCGAAGGCCGCCATGTGCCATGGGAACGAAGGTCATCTTGATGATGAAACTGGGCCAATCTGCTTGCTGCTCGATAGCCACAAGCAAATCAATGAGGGCATCAATGCCCAAGTCATCCACCAGATTGGATTCACTTGGACGGATGCTGTCGAAGTTGGGCCCAGACTGCGGCTTGCAGGGCGAAGTCACTTTCCGTAGCTCAGCCACAGTGGGCCTGCCAGGGCGCCCTCCGAAGTCCTCAGGCCAAGGCAGACGGCGCCTCTCAGGCTCGAGCTCCCTCG
>CAUYUJ010015699.1:0-40000 GCA_963575745.1 Prorocentrum cordatum | reverse complement strand
GCCTCAACACAATGCCAATCTTTGGGATTCCCGCAGTTTTTCAGGGCGCATCCCTAAGATTGTCATCGCCCTTTGGCGGGTCAATCTTAGGGATAGGGATACGTTCGAGGCTGGTGATGGCGCCCCCCCCCCCCGAGGGGGCGTCGCCGCCGCTCGCCGGGGGCACCCGCGCGGGGCCGGCCGGCACCCACGGGAGGCCGCGGGCGCTCTGCGGCCGCAGGCTGCGCAGCGAGCTGCTGGCGCTGAGGGCGGGGCTGCGCGCGGTGGCGGGGGTGAAGAGGTGCTGGTCGAGGAGGCCCAGAGCAAGGCACCGAACTCCTGGCCATCGCTCGGACGTCCATTCCCTGTTTTTTTGCTCGGTTCCGTGCGTGTTTTTTTCGCCAAATGGTCAAGGATGCTCCTCGATGGTCCTCGCCGAAGGGAAAATGCACAGGTCCGAGCGATGCCAAGACTCTATACACCGCACCGACGCTTGTGCCGGCTCTGCGCTGGAGCTCTCACGAGAAGGCGGGCCCTGGTGTATATACGGGGTCCTGGTGTGCACATTTGTCGTTGTTTCCCGGGGGCAACGGGGTTGGTTGAGGAGGCCCAGAGATCCGGTAGAGGGAGACAAGTAGTAAACACCCCTCTGCCCCCCAAACTCAAAGCTGGCAAGCGCGGGGGGGACTGCGGTCGCGGTGCAACTCATCAGACCCACCGCCAACTTTGAACATTGGGGGGAGGGGGAGGCGTTGACAGATGAATGTGGTATGAGTGTTCGCTATTTTTTTCCGAGGCCTGTCCGAGGGTACCGTCGGACCCAGACCAGAAGAGCATCCCCGAGTGCTGGTCGAGGAGGCCCAGAGATCCGAAGGTACCGTCGGACCGAGACCAGACCGGGGGGCCCCAAATATACACCACCACCACCTCCCTCCCCACCTCCCCCTCGCTGGAAACAGGAGAGGGGAGGGATCGACGTGGTGGTGGTGTCTGTTCTTTGGGCCCCCACAGAAGAGCACCCCTAGAAGAAGGAGAAAGAAGGCCATGAACGTGAGCTTGTGGCGCTCCGCGCGGAGCTCTCGGATCGGCGCTGCCCCCCCCCCCCCCTCCCTGGCGCATGGAGCGCGCCAGGGGGGCCCAGCGCCGATCCAAGAAATCCGCGCGGAGCGACAAAAGTGTACGTTTATGTGTGTTTTGTTCTTCGTCGAGATCCCTCAAGAGCATGACACCTCCATCGGCCAAAGCACACGGAAACTCCGAGGGTAACCTCCCCAGGATGCACAAGAAGATCCAGCGAACACGAAGATATAGCTCGGTCCGACTGTATGATTGCTCAATCTAGCGTTTTCTCCTGGATGTCGGCCTCCCGAGCCCGTCATCGGGCCCGGGGGCCATCAACAACGGATCCAGGACGGAAAACCGCTCCCTGTGCAATTCACAGCCCCGAGCCTGCCTCACTAGAGCCTACTTACGACAGATGGCCTCTAGAGGCCGTGCGTGATATAAGCTTCAGGCTCCAAAGGAGCCCCATGTATGTTAGCCAAGCGTTTCCCGGCGAATCGGGTCCCTTAAGACTCCAGGTTTCAGCAAGCCTTGCTTAGTAGGCACTCCGTTTCCCTAGCAACAAGTTGCAACAGATAATTCAAACAGAACAGGTTCATCCGAAACCGTTCTGGCTCAAGCCTTTGCAGCGTCTCAGCGACGCTGGACTTCTGGTGTGCGTCTGAGAGACGCAGGACAGCGAACTGCCCGCTGATAAACAGATCCTGTTCATCACCATAGTGCGATCAGCATCGCACAGTCACTGCCCTCATATTCGACCCGTCTTGCGACGAGTTCAACACCGCCAACGGTACCCTCGACACGTTGTCAGAGCAGAGAAGAGAGTAGCATCATTCAGGATTGCTATCAGGGCAGTGGTTCTAAGCGGGACCATTGCATGGTAGCGGAGCAATCAAGCTCCACGGACTACAGATTCACGGATATAAGTTCATCGTTTGAGCCATGGCGAAGAACAACAATAACAACGATGACATCGTACCGAAGTGGAACGGAGATCTCACCACGGTGGACGATTACGAGAGACGTCAAAGCTTACATCCGAGGAACCCGTCGAGATGAACGATATGTATGCGGCCCTCGTTTGTGGAGACGACTGGAAGGTCGAGCACGACAAGCAGCCAAGGATGTGGACTGGGACCGCATTGAGAGAGACGACGGTGCAGCTGAGCTACTGCGACACATTCGTGCCAAGCTCGGAGCTCAGCCCATCCAGGATGCAGGCAAATATCTGGCCCGATGGATCTTCGATCTTCGTCGAGACACTGGAGAGCCAATGCCGAGCTATATAAGCAGAGACGATGAGGCCTACCACGACGTGGTCAAGGGTTTCGACACCGAGTATTTCAAGAAGCAGCGCACGGCCCGGCTGTCGGAAAGGTCAAAGGAGTGGAACACCCTCTACTCGGAGCTCAACTGGTTCTTGTACAAGATCGAGCAGGAGGGCCCGGAGGACGCCGCCGACAAGGCCAAGGAGTTGAACTACCAGCTCTGGAACTTCATCAAGACTGGACTTGAGGAGATCCCCGAGCATCCAGATTTCGGAACCGACTTCAACCAGGCGATTCCTCTTGACCAGCTGCGCGGATGGCTACTGCTGCAGAGATCAAGACTTTCCCCGACGGAGCGTGCGGCAGTTATCAGCGCAGTCAAAGGCAACTTCGACTACGACAGCATCGGCGAGCAGCTACGAGTATCTTGGCCAGATGACGAGCTGACGAACAGAGATAAGAAGCACGGCAAGGACAACCATCGCCATCGCGAGCGAGGTCGGATCCATGCCGGCTGGGAGGAGAACAGCGAGGACGACGACGACTACAGCTACTACGATGGCGACCAGTCGGAGGCCACCTATGAGGACGCGGACGGCGACGAGGACGAAGGAGATCCCGAGGAGCCGCTCTACAGCGCCCAGGAGATCGAGGAGGCCGAGACCGCGTTCGCCGCCCAGCAGCGCAGTTTCGAAGAAGCTCGAGATCTACTCCGACGAGTGAAGACCGCCAGGAAGTTCTACCCCGTGGATGAGAACAAGAAGCGAGAAGGACGCGGAGCACAGCGCAAGTTCCAGGGACCTCGAGCTGGATCCCGAGGCTCTGGATCATCGAAAGGACGAGGCCGAGGGAGCGGACAACGACGCGATGTACCACCCCGACGTGATGGAGATCGCTCCCAGGGCCGGCCGCCCCGTAAGGGACCCTGTCTGAAGTGCGGCGGCAATCACGAGACTAAGGATCACCGAGACCGCGCTTCCTCCACCGGCAGCAAAGATCGTGAACGACCTAAGCGAGGTTTCGGAGCCTACGTGTTCTTCGGCGCCGAGCAGGACGCCGAGATGGAGGCGAATCTCATCAGGAACGAGACCTCGCGCCTGGAGCTGGAGACGACGCTCAACAATAAGCCAGTGATCAAGATTCGACCGAAGCTTCCGAAGAAACAGCTCGAGAAGACGATGTACCTGGAGGCGGAGAAATCCATCGAGAGGCGAGGGCAAGTCCATCATGTGAAACTACCGAGCTGGCCAACCCTGGAGAAGCTAGACGACTGGATCCTCATGAGTGTGAAGCAGAGCTCCTCCAAGGGCTTCGGTATTCTGGACATCGGCGCGACCTCCAGCATCATGGGCATCGAGGCTGCCGAGAATCTACGCGATATCATCTATGAGCAGACGGGCAAAAACATCAAGATGGACGTTAGCCAGAAGAGTACCTTTATCTTTGGAGATGGCAACGCCAAGACCTGCACCGGCAAGGCAACCTTCCCTCTTATGATCGCCGGTGGACGGCGAGCTCGAGATAAACATCCTCGACGCAGATGCCCCGCTCTTGATCGGAGTGGATGTTTTGAGCCGCCTAGGAGCTGTGATCGACTGCGAGGCGCATTCTGTCTACTTCAAGAAGCTCGGGCGCCGAGCTGAACTGCTCGTCCTTCCGAGCGGTCATCTTGCACTGCCACTTGTTCGACAAGCCGATTTTGGCTTCGTGGCATCTCTCGAGTAGGGGTCCACGCCCTCGACACCCGAGACTGCTACGGTGCCGGAGGGAAAACATGAAAAAGAGCAGCCGATCAAAAGCGAGAACGATAAACCGTCTGCAGTGGTGCCCCAGGAGTTCCACGACGAGGTCCCAGATAATGGAGCCCTACAGGCCCCAGGTACATCATCATCATTTACGAGTACGGGGGCACCATCACCAATTACGCCTACAGCAACGACATCATCAATTACGTCGGGGACATCATCACTTACGTCAGGGACATCATCCGTATCAGCCCCGACTCCATCACCTACGGCATTATCGGGGTTATCTCCAGAGGCCTTCCCTGAGATCCCAGAGTTTCCAGAGCTCCAAACAGAAACATCCCCGTCTCCAAGAGCCATTTTTGGTGCGAACGATTCGAGCTCAGAGCTCCGATTTCAGCAACCAGCTATTCTTCCATATTCGAGCCCTGAGCTCCGACAACATCCAGTTTGTCCTACATATTCGCATGAGCCTCAACCGCGAGGCGAAATGTCGCAAAGCAGAGAGCCAGCAGATCAAGCTGGAGAACGAGGAGATGGATGGCCCATGGGAGCAGGTGGATGTTCGGGCCCCGCTACTGGACTCGGGATCATCGGCGACGACCTTCACGTCGACGTCGGCAAGGCCTACACTACAACGGATGCAGCCGCAGGGGCGACTGATCGCTCATCAGGACGTGAGGGGTCACATCTTCTACACGGTCGAGGGCTCGGAGCTGGACAACAGCATGAAGCGGATGACGGACACCTTCCTGCAGGAGCACCTACCGAACTGGGAGATGTGGTCCAGCAAGCTCCTCCAGCAGTGGACGCAGTGCCGTCGCTGGGGACGAATCATCCAGAAGGTCTTCATCAAGACGATCGACCGTGTGAACTGGAAGCTGGACAGCCTCGGACTACCTGTGCAGTTGCTACCCGAGAGGTACCCGACCTGGCCGGCGGACATCGAGCATCGTGCGAAGATCGAGCCGTGCCAGCCGTGCACGGAGCCGAAGCAGCGCCCCCTGTCCCAGAAGTCAGCAGCCTCAGCAGCCGCGCGCGAGCAGAATCAAGAGCTGCGAGCCACCATCGAGACCGCAAAGTCAGATTTCTTGACCAAGTTTGCGGAGGTGGATGCGTTTGCAGCGCTGAGCTCGGAGCAGATCCACGAGCAGCTCAGCATGGTCACGTTGGTCAACCATCTCAAGCCGCTGTGCAAGATGTGGGGACTGACCCAGACTGGCAAGAAGGAGGAGGTGATCGACAAGATCATCGCGTACATCATCGAGCAGCGCGGCACGGCGGCAGCGACTATCAAGATCAAGAAGGAGACGGAGACCAAGAAGATGGAGACGACGGCCATGCCCGTGGGCCCGGCGATCTCAGCTCACTACACTCAGATGTGCCAGCACCCGGACTGCAAGCTACGCCGAGGCATCGCCAAGAACGAGCCGATCGTGAAGGTGAGGCCCTACGGTTGGTGCCACCAGGCGTGTGCGGTCAAGACGAAGGCCTGAGTGAGGTTCAGGCCGAGAGGTCTCGGTGGCGCGGCGACGAGAGCAGGCCGCTGAAGGGCCACCAGCGCCAGGCGATACGGGCAGCTACACATACGACGAGGTCGGCCATTTTCGGAGCTATGTGCGCCCTCGCAACCTTCGGCCGCCTGACGATGGTCGAAGCGTGCACCCACGAGGACTCGAATCTCGGGAAGGTGTGCGACGAGAAGGGCTACCACTACGAGCGGCTCGGCCTCTTCAACGAGAACGACCTCAGCAAGCCGCAGGGCTACCACAAGGCGAAGTTCCTGCTAGACGAGAAGCGCCCGGAGCTCTTCGTCAGTACACCACCCTGCGGTCCATGGTCGATAATGCAGAACGTCAACCAGCGCAACGATCAACAGAAGGAGAACCTTCGCAGGAAGCGGCTCAAGAGCCAGCGGATCTTCGAGAACAACAAGAGGCTCATCGAGCACCAGGTGCTCAACCTGAACGGCTCGGCCCTCGCCGAGCAGCCCCACAACAGTCGGTCGTGGCAGAAGACCTGCTGGAAGGATCTCCACAAGATCCTACCGTACGAGGTGATCGTGGATGGCTGCGCCTGCGGACTACGAGCCCCTGACACGGGCGAGCTCATGAAGAAGCGCTGGAAGTTCCTGACGAATGACAGGAGGATCTGGGTAGCCCTACAACCTCTACAGTGCCGTGGAGGACACTACCACGAGGAGATAGAGAGCAGCTTGAGGACCGAGGCCTCGGGCTCCTACCCCAAGATGCTGTGCCGCCGGATCCTCAGGGCTCTGACCAAGAGCCAGAACCAGAACTACTTCGAGGACGAGGTTGTGAACTGCCTCTGCATGGCAGCTACCCAGCAGCCACCGACAGAGCCTACGCCAGAGGAGGACGAGCCGTCTCTTCCACCACAAGACGGCAAGGAAGCGCACAACCTCACCAACGAGACGGTCAAGAAGCTCGAGAGCTACATCAGATTGGTCCATACCAACCTCGGACACCTACCTCGAGCTCATCTACTACGATACCTTCGCGACCGTGGCGCTCGACCAGAGGTGCTACGTCTGGCCAGAACCTTCAAGTGCGACATCTGTGACGCACATCGACCACCTACTAAGCGGCCACCAGCCTCATCAGCAGAGCAGCCCCAAAACGGTCACGAGGTGCTTTTCGACGCTTTCTCGTGGATCCGTCGCAGCACGAACACGAACGTGATGGCGCTGGCGATACTCGACGCCGGCTCGGACATCCTCTACGTGCGGCTGATCGACGAGAAGCCGATCCCGGGTACGACTCGACAAGTTCGTGCCGGCGACCTTCGGCATATCTTTGCTACAAAATGGTTCCCCTGGATGGGACGCCCGAAGGTCATGCGCTACGACCCTGCCGGCAGCGCCATCTCCGACGAGTTCCGCGAGTGGATCGAGGGCCAGGGAGTCTACTGTCTCCCATGCGCGGCCGACGCCCACTGGCAGATCGGCAAGATCGAGCGCGCCATTGAAGCCTTCAAGGAGGCCCTCGACGCTTTCGACGAGATGGTCTCAGCCGAAGTACCCACCAGCGAGATGTTCGGACTCCAGACAGCGGCCAGGAACGACCTGATCAGGATCGACGGGTTCAGCCCGCTGCAGCGCTACGCGGGACGGACGCCGACTGGGACGACAGTCAACCTGTCGGACGAGCCGAACAACCTGCCGCTCATCAGTGCCGAGCTGCAGGACGGTACCTTCAGCAGGGACGCCCAGGTACGACGGATGGCGCGGCTGGCTCACATCCAGACCGAGAACTCTGACCGAGTTAAGCGAGCGGAGGCCGCGCGCTTCAGGTCCTTCAAGAAGTACGAGACGGGCGATCTGGTTTTCGTCTACAGGCGGCTCCCACCAGGGGCCTGGCGCAAGAAGGGACAGCCTCGCTCAATGCCTGGGCGAGGACGCTGGTACGGACCTGGACGAGTACTTTGTCACGAGCCAGCGAGCTCGGGACACCGACCTGGTCTACCTGGGACGGTGGTCAATATCACACTGGCTGGCCGCCTCTACCGAGTTGCCCCCGAACAACTTCGACCTGCCACGCCTTCTGAGGAGGCGATGGACTCCCTACGCTCGCGCCGCGAGCAGCCGGGGACCTGGACCTTCGGCGATGTCCAGAAGCAGCTCGACACTAACGAGGTGATCGACTTGTCGAACGAGTCCCCGCCCACTGGCGAGGATTTGGCCGCTGATGACGGTGAATCGGTCAGCGCCCGCACCTTCGAGAGCAACGCGAGCGGACCCTGGGCCATTTCTGAGGACGATGATCTTCCTGTTCCACAAGGAGACCCTCGTAGTCTTGACCCAGGAGGCGGCGGAGGTGGTGGAGCCTTGGCGGCGCCACCCGGACTGGAAGAGCGACCTCTACCTGGACCGCGACCTCCCAAGCGTATGCGGAAGAAGGGTAATCCCTGGAACGAGGCGACCGAGGTCCAGGAACCTCTCATCCAGCCAGCTCAGCCAGAAGTTCCACCAGGCATTCCACAGGAAGACGGCCACGAAGCTGGACTACCCGAAGAAGCTGAGCAGCCCATCGAGGAGGAGATCGTCATGGAAGCCCCTCCCGGCGACGACCAGGAGGAGCGCGCGTCGCAGCGGCCCATCGAGGTGGAGACTGACGATGACCTCGACGATATCTCGGCGCCCGACGTGAACGATAAGCGCCGGATCCGAGAGCCCGGCTCAACCGAGCCCCCGGCTAAGAAGCAGCGGGTCAACGCTGCGACCCAGGAGGCCTTCTCCTACTACCTGCAAGAGGGTAACTTCTACAGCGACTATGCCTACAGTGTCCAGCAGTACGACGATATGAAGGAGAACGACGAACTCATCGTGCTGGACATCCCTGTCAGCAACGAGCATGCGTTCATGGCCTACATGGACGACCCCAGCAACTTCGTGGCATCGCAGGCCCGCAAGGGCCGAGTGGAGGTCTCATTTAAGAAGGCGACGCCTGAGGAGAAGAAGCTGCTACTCGAGGCCCAGCAGAAGGAGTGCACCTCAGTCCTCAGCACGAAGGCCGTCAGGATCCTCAGCCGACAGGGGATCGACCCGGCGCGCCTGCTGCGCTGCCGCTTCGTGCTGACCTGGAAGAAGGATGACCAGGGGAACGTGCTACGAGGCAAAGCCAGACTGGTCGTGCTCGGCTTCAGCGACCCCGACCTGCTGCACCTGCGGACAGAATCACCAGTTGCCTCCAGACGTGCACGTCAACTTCTACTGGCCATGGCAGCTAGACACAAGTGGAAACTGGAGAAGGCCGATGCAGTGACAGCCTTTCTCCAGGGCGAGACGGACGAGGAGAAGAGGAAGATCTACGCGGACCCGCCTAAGGACGTGCGTCAGGCCTTCGGCATGAAAGACGACGAGGTCCTGCAGTTCCTCAAGCCTATGTACGGATTTGTACATGCTCCTCGCAAATGGTGGCTCCATTTCAAGGACACGCTCAAGACGCTGCAGCTGGAGGTGGTACAGTGCGAGCCGTGCGTCTGGGTCATTCGAGACGGCACGAAGCTGGTCGGCATGGTTATCCTACACGTCGATGACATGATGATCGCCGGCGACCATCACAACTCGGCCTTCCTCAAGAAACGACAGGAGATACAACAGGCCTTCGAGTGGACACCTTGGGAGAGCCGAGCGTTTGTGCAGTGCGGCATCAGTATTCGACAGAATGAGGACTACACCTGCAGTCTCGCACAGGACAGCTACAGCCTGAACGTGGAGCCCATCAAGATACGACGTGGACGCAAGCCCACGGAAGGAGTTTCAGACAAGGAGAGATCAGATCTACGAGGCCGACTTGGTACAGTCGGATGGCGAGCTCAGCAGTCGGCCCCGTGGCTCAGTGCAGAAGTCTCTCTACTTCAAGCGGAGATACCTACGGCGACGGTCTCTACCATCCAGAAGATCAACAAGCTGATCCGCACCATGAATGACACTGCCGACGTGGTCATGCTCATCCCGGCCATCGAGCAGATCGCTGTGGTTGGCTGGGGCGATGCTGCCTGGGCCGCTCGTATCACTGGCGAGTCCCAGGGTGGCGAGATGATCGTGCTGGCACCACTGTCTTTCCTGAGTGGCTCGACAGAGACGGTAGCGCCTATCTCATGGAGATCATGCAAACTACCGCGAGTGGCCAGAAGCAGTACGAGTGCGGAGGTTCAGATGATGACAGAGACCCTCGACGAGATCAGCTACGTGCGCCTGTTCATCTACGAGCTGGAGTGCGGCCAAGTGGACTACACCAACAAGCAGCACGTGAACGACGCCATCTCATCCTGCCCTGGCAAACTGGTCACAGACGGTAAGTCGGGCTACGACGCGATCGAGAAGAGCGAGTCAGCTGGTCTCGGCCTACGCGATAAGCGGACGAGCATCGAGTGTCTAGGCATTCGACAGCAGAAGGAGCAGACGGCCCTCCAGATACGCTGGGTCCACAGCGATGCCATGCTAGCCGACGGCCTCACCAAGGATCGAGCCGCCAAGGTCTTGCTGGAGTTCTTCAGGTCAGGTCAGCGCTGGAGACTCGTGGACGACCCCCTGCACCGCAGTGCTAGGAAGCGCAAGACCGAGGGCATGGACAAGCTGGACCACGGCAAGCCGTTATCAGCAGATGACGATGAAGCTATGCTGGAGGCCCTGATCTACTTCGCTCGCGACAATCCCTACGAGCAGGAGACCCCTGCCGGAGATATAGCCCTTTGGGGCACTGTGAAGCCTCTCACGCGCTCTGTGCGTTCTGTGAATTCAGTTGCCAGAGGCAGGTCTCGATGCCGTAACATCGATCTTTAGCTTTTGGGCATGAATTCACAGCCCCGAGCCTGCCTCACTAGAGCCTACTTACGACAGATGGCCTCTAGAGGCCGTGCGTGATATAAGCTTCAGGCTCCAAAGGAGCCCCATGTATGTTAGCCAAGCGTTTCCCGGCGAATCGGGTCCCTTAAGACTCCAGGTTTCAGCAAGCCTTGCTTAGTAGGCACTCCGTTTCCCTAGCAACAAGTTGCAACAGATAATTCAAACAGAACAGGTTCATCCGAAACCGTTCTGGCTCAAGCCTTTGCAGCGTCTCAGCGACGCTGGACTTCTGGTGTGCGTCTGAGAGACGCAGGACAGCGAACTGCCCGCTGATAAACAGATCCTGTTCATCACCATAGTGCGATCAGCATCGCACAGTCACTGCCCTCATATTCGACCCGTCTTGCGACGAGTTCAACACCGCCAACGGTACCCTCGACACGTTGTCAGAGCAGAGAAGAGAGTAGCATCATTCAGGATTGCTATCAGGGCAGTGGTTCTAAGCGGGACCATTGCACCCTGGGGGAGGGGTCAGGACCCACTGGGGCTGCGGATGGAAAAAAAACATCTCGGCAAAGGTCTGGGAAAACTGCACTGACACACACTCTGGGAACTCCGTGCAGCTTTCTGGGCTCTCTGGCCGCCAGAGAGCCCAGAAAGCCGCACTGAAAAGGCGCCTCAGGCGCCGCCCCACAGCCCTCCCCAGACCGCTGGCGGCGCCTCAGGCGCCGCCCCTGGCGCGCTCCGCGCGCGCCAGGGAAGGGGGGGTGCAACGCCGATCCGAGAGCTCCGCGCGGATCTCCGAGAAAATTCCCCAATCAGCGCTTGCACTGAAGGGGTCTTCGCGGATGTTGAAGGATTTGGCGAAAGATCCCCGCCGATTTTGGTCGCACGCTGGGTTCCCGGGTTCCCGGGTTCCTGGTTCCGGGTTCCCGAGTTCCGGGCCGATTTCGGAGGGCGGCGAGGTTCCCGGGTTCCTGGGTTCCTGGTCGATCTTCTTATCGATCAGTCTCACCATCGATCTCACTACCGACTTCTCGATCGATCTCACCATCGATCTCACAATCGATATCACTATCAATATCACAAGCGATCTCACTAGAGATCGCATGAGCGATCTCGCGATCGATCTCACGATTGATCTCATTGAATCGATTTCACTCTCGGTCTCACGATCGACCTTACAATCGTCCTCACTATCGATTCCACTATCGATCTCATGATCGATCTCAAGATCCATAGTATCGATGTTCAAATCATCCACTGATTGGGGTATTCTCAGGTGTAATCTATTCCTGTGCCGTTCTGTTCCTCCTCGAGCTGGAAGGTGCCGTCGCGCACGAGCAGCTGCGCCATCGGGGAAAGCCTGGGCGAGAAGGTACAGTCCGCGTCGACGTCGGCGTCCCGCCTCGCCCTGCAGCCCATGCGGTCCCTGCGCACGTGCTGGGGCTGGAGGCGGCTGTGCCACTGGGCGCCCGAATGCAGCATCGTGGCGTGCATCTGGCGGGTGCCCTTGCACACCTGGGGCCGGAAGGTGCACTCGCTCTCCTCCTGTGAGCGGCGAGCGAAGGGGGGAAGCGAGAAGGAGAAGGCCTTCTCGGAAGGCGGCGGGGCTTCTCAGGAGGCCTCCGGCCTTCTGGGAGGTGAGTTCTGTCTTCGGGAAAGGCTCAGAAAACTTCTCAGGTGGCTGGAGAACTTCCGAGCCTTCTGAGAGGGCCCGCCCCTTCTCACTTCCCCCCCTCGCCCGCCGCCGATCCTTAGCCCTCGCCTCCTCGATGCGTCGCCTCGCACGCTCCGCCATCGGGGGCGGGCCAGACTTGTAGCTGGTCGCGAGGAACTTCGACTTCTCGGTGATCTTCGGGTTCCTGAGCGTGCTCAGCTCTGTTACCAACTTTGACGGGCGCGCAACACACACCCATACCCATAGGGGGACGGAGGGTGCGATGGGTGCGTGCTGTCGGACGGGGGTCCTCGTTCGAACGGGAGCATCCAACCCGCACCTATCCCCACAGCCTTTCCTCTTCCCTCCGACCCCCCCTACGAGTATGGGTGTACAGTCGAAATCCATAGTAAGGACGGGGGGTACGGACGAAAGGGTCTTAGACGCCGAAGTTGGCACTTTTTGGGCGGCGGACTGCCAACACCCTGAAGGGCTGGCCAGTGAAAACCGCGAAGGACGGGCCGTAGAGGCAAGGACGCAAGGGTACGCTGAGGACATCCGTGCGTCCTTACTATAAGCTTTGGCTGCATGTGTGTTGCTCGTTCGTGAACCTTCTCCTTCGCGCGCTGCTTGTTTTTCTCCTCCTTCTTCTGGTGCCACGCCAGGGCCCTCTCGTACGTCTGAGCCTCGGAGGCCTTCACGGTCAGCCCCTCGGGGGGGGCCGGCAGCGTGCGCTCGGGCGGCCCGAACAGGGAGTGGCCCTGGACGTCCTCGAGAAGACCAGAGAGCTACACAAGCAAGCATACCCATCGGTCGGAAGAAAAGGGTAGAAACATGAAGCAAGAGAGCGTTGAAAATGGATTGGGTTCCGTCCGCCCCCTCGGGATGGCGGAAAACGTGAAGCCACTCGATCGTTATAGTAGGAAGGCGCCTAAAGTAGGTGAGGATATAGGAATCCAAAAATACCATCTACTTTCAACGACCGATGGGTAAACGTTACGAGGTCCGTGCGGGCTTCGGCGACTCCGAAGGGTGTGATTTGCAAGTAGGCTTCGCTTCATTCATGGGGGGCAGGGGCGAGAACTGGAGGGGGAAGACAGGTGCACTTTTCGGGCCCTAGGAAGCCCCCGTTCTGGGCCCGAGAGGGCCACTTCGGTGGGCCTACCGGGCCCCTGTTCTGCAGCCCACGCTGTCCCCCCCCTTTGTGTCGCCCCCCCCCATGACATGACGCGACGCCCAAGTCAAAGGGTGTGGTTTGCAGCTAGCACGCTGGGGGGCACCCTGCGGGGCGGGCGGGTAAAAAGTTCTCCGCCGCGCCCCGAGGAGGCCCGACGAGGACAGTGTCGTGCCCCCCCAGGCCCCACCGGCGCCGATCGCAAGCCACACCCACGCGGAACCACACCCTGTTGCTGGCAAGACTTGTGTCCATATCCACCGCAGCTTGGAATGTCGGGCTCCCCTCCCCGGAAACCCGAGGCGCCCCGGACATGGATAAGAAGCTGGCCCCAGAGGCTCGATTTTTATCCATATCCAATGCGCCTCGGCCTTGCGGCACTACTTCCATGAAAGCCCAAGGCTCACTGGGTACGGATATACATCTTGCCCGCATGTGTAGTCGCCGATCTACAGTCAAAACCGGTAGTAAGGATGCGCGATGAGGATGCAAGCCCCTTGGATGCCCGTGTTGAAGCTTTCGAGCGCGGCGGGCCATCGACAGAAGTCAAGGATGGACCGATGAGGCAAGGATGCAGGGCTATTCTTGGGAAGGTAGCCCATTCTTACTTGGTGGCGCGCAAAAGGGCGAAGGGGCAGGGGGGAAGGCGTCTTGGAAGGAGGCTGCTTTCTCAGAAGGCGCCGGCCTCACAACTACTGAGAAGGCCCGCGCGTCTTCAGAAGCAGAGGTGTTTCTAAGAAGCCTTCCCCCCCCCTACAACCCTCCTCGAAATCAAACACAAGCTGTTAATGTTGATTGACGCGCGAAACGCGGCCCGCGGGGTCAATCAAATGTTTGTGCCTGCAGTCGCCAGTTCCGGTGCGAACACTGACAAAGTTTGGGGTCCTCGGGCGGGAAAAACGTACGTTTGATTTCGAGGGGGGATGTACCCTCAAAGCGGGCATGTCCTCCTACAGGCGGATGTTGGAAGAAGCATGATAATAGCCAAACAATTCCCAAACATAGTCACCAAAGAGCATAGTCACCAAAGAGCAACGGTGTTACATTATCGCATGTTCCTCCTGTAGGGGGACGTGCCCGACTTCAGAATGTAGCCCCCCTTCTGCGCGTGGCTGATGGCTATCGATTTGGACTGCAGCCTCCGAGGGCTTCTTTGAAGGCCTCCTATTATGGGGTCCGAGCACATGGGGTCGAAGTATCTCGCCGCATCGTTGACACATCGGCGATGCCATCGGCGATGCCTCGGTGCTGCACTGGCGACGTCGGCGGTGCCTCGGCGACGTCGGCGTGGAGAAATTCGGTCCCACATCGAACCGCGTCGCCGATGCATCGGCGATGCGGCGCGATCCTCCGACCCCAGCTAGGAGGCCTAGACATCGGGGGCGGCCAAGAGGGGGGCGTCCAAGAGGGGGGGGCGCAAATCATGGCCCGCGGCGTGTGCGCCGCCCAGGGGGGAGGCCCGGCCATGAAATCTGGGGAAGCATCATGACCCCCGCCATGCATGATATCCCCCCCCCTAGTCTTAGGTCGGGCATGTCCCCCTACAGGCGGATTTGGGCGAAAGCTTCGAAATACTCAAGAAAGACCCCCCAAATGGTACAAGCATGGCCAGAACAAATCGCTCCCTGCCAAATGTTTTTATCTATCTTTGAGTACTCCTGCTGTAGAGGGACAGGCCCGACTTGACCCTAGTCTTTTGGATGCCATGACAATGGACACTCTAACAATTCTATCGTTGTGTTTAAAATGTATAAAGCATGCTCTAAACTGTTTCACATATGCTTTTAGCAGATCTAGAACAGGTTTGGAACATAGTTTAGACATCTGGGAACTATTTGGCAGCACACTTCCTCTCCATTAACCGACTTCTACAACCCCAATCCTCACCCCCCTCTTGCCTGGCCCGCCCCCCGAAAAGTTCAGCAGGGACCGACCGGCCTGGCAGTTCCATAGTCCTACCACGACATGTTCGTAGTACCCCAACAAGTGTTCTCAGACCAAAAACAATGTTCTTAGAACATAGACCCGAGGTGTTCAAACAAGACAATCTCAACAAGAAATGCTCTAGGAACATTTCGTGGAAACCACAGACGGTTCTCAGAACATCGCTTGGTAGGGCTCTGGGCGAGCCAGGACGCTTCGCCACTGCTTGAGGAAGGCAGCCCCCGCGCGGGCTGCTCGGGCCGGCGCCGGGCCCGGCGCCCCACCCGAGAGCGCGCGCTCCGCGCGCCCGCCCGCCGAAGCGCGCGCTTCGGCGCGCGCTTCGGGGGCGGCGCCGCGGGCGGCGCGCGGAGCCACCTCGGCGCGGGGCCCGAGGCCTCCGTGAGCCCAAGCGCCCCAAGCCGCCCCCACATTGCTCCAAGACGCCCAAGACGGCTTCAGGATGGCCGACGCGGCCTCTAAGACGCCAGGAGAAGCCTCCAAGAGGCCCTCCACGAGGGCCCCAGCTCCCCGAGCCGAGTCCGACCGTGGCGACGCTGGCAAACAACGGCAGGCCGAAAAACGCAACGGCTCCTCATCTTGGCCATCTCGGCGCGGGCCTCGCCATCACTCGCACGTCCATTCCAGGTGCATGTTTCGGTGTCGTGCGTGCTTTCGTTCCGCAGGGTGAGCAAAATGCTCATCGACGGTCCTCGCTGAGCAAAGAATGCACACGCTCGAGCGATGCCCAAGGTGCAGGCCTTGGGTGAAGGGGCCCCAGGACACACAAATAAATACACACAAATAAAAATAGTCCCCATATTTTCCCATATTTTCTGGGTTTCTGTCTTCCCCCCCACTTCCCATATTTTCCAATATTTTCCTGGGAATCGACGATGAATTGTGTCTGTGTGTTTTTGTTCCCCTCCTGATTGGGGGCGCCCACGTGGTGGGGAGCCGTGCTGCCCGGGTGCTGCGCGCAGCCGGCCCCGGCCCCGCCGCCGGGCGCCTCCCCTCGACGCAGCACGCGCCTCCGCGCCAGGAAGACCATTCTGGCCATCGCTCGGGCGTCCATCCCCTGTGCTTTTTGTCCGGTGTCGTGCGTGGTTTTGTTCGCCGAATGGTCAAGGATGCTCCTCGATGGTCCTCGCCGAAGGGAAACTGCACACGTCCGAGCGATGCCAAGCCATCGGCGTGAACCGACCGGACCACCCCTGCCCATCCCAGAACCCCCCATTCCGGGTTGACGGGGGGGGGGTGCGGGTTCCGCACGTGTTTGCTCAGCGTCCCCCGACCTCCCCCCCCCCCTCTCTGGAGATGAGGGGCAAATGGAGGCCTTCGGGCTGGGTTGGGGTGGTTTGGTGGGTGGTGACACGCGGGGTCCGAGCGGAGCGGGTGTTTTCATTCGCGGCCCGAACGGGCGCTATTTAAAAAAAGGGAAGGGATGGGGGCGTGGGGGGTGGGGGGGCCAGAAGGTAGCGCCCCCCCGCCCGCAGGACTGTGGTGCCAGACGCACTGCGGCGGTGCCGGGGACGCACTGGGTGGGGGAGCGTCACGTTATGTGGGGCCGGGCAAACATGGATTAGCGATCCATGGATTAGGCGCGCGGTCGCCTAATCCATGGATCGAGGGAGGTGCCCTCCCCAGAATGCGGCCGGTGCCGCCTCGCTCGGCGGCGAAACTCCGCGATGTCCCATGGGAACGGGACCCGTTGCTAATCCACGCTCCCTTAATACATGTTTGCGATCGCCTGATCGTGACGGGGGGGGGAGTAGGGGGCATAGCGCGCGTCATGGCCCAAGGGTCACGAAATCGCAAAAACACCGTTTAGGTCCAGCCTTATGTCCGGAGTGTCCCCCTACAGGGGGATTTTCGATGGAAAAAAAACCCAAGAAGGTCAAAAAATACTCAAAAAATAGTCCCCCGACTATTTTTTGACTATGTTTTGATTATGTGTGGGGTATTGTTTATTTTTCGTCCAAATCCCCCTGTAGGGGGACAGGCCCGACTTAAGTCCAGCCCTGGATTGAAAAACGTCCTGTAGTAGACAGCCCGCAGAGGGCGTGCGCGCGCAGCCACGCGCGCGAACACGGCAACCCCAGCCCGTGAGGCCACAGCCGCGCAGCGCGAGGCGATCGCGCAGGGCGCGCTTTCGAGACCAGCGTGGGTTCATGCAGGTGCACGCTTTAAGTCGGGCGTGTCCCCCCTACAGGTGGGTTGTGGACGAGAGATACACAAAGACCCCAAAAATAACCCCAGAGAGCCAACAAATAGAGTCGAAAGAATCGCCCCCCGAGTGTTTTGTTTACTATGTTTGAGCATTCCTCCTGTAGAAGGACACGCCCGGCCGAAGTGTACGCCCTTCATTCGCTCCTGAAGTTAGGATGCGCGATCAGGATGCAATCGGGGCGCAGAAGGACATAGTAAAACTGTGCGTCCTACTCGGAGGCGTGCGTCCGACCCGAACATTTAGGACACCACGGAGCTTGTACTGTAAGATCTCTTAGCGCGCGCGTCCCCCTTGGGGTGCAGACTCACACATAGTGTTAGCATGTTTGGGTGATGCCGATGCACGGGCCTTGGACGCCCATGCCGACACTTTTCGAGCGGAACTGGCCATCGAAAGTGGTTGAGGGTGGAACGAAGTTGACAGAAGAGGCAAAAATGCAATGGTACCCTTGGGAAGTCGCTCATCCTTACTATCGGTTTCGACTGTAGATGGGGTCGGAGGATCGTGCCGCATCGCAGATGCATCGGCGATGCATCCGCGACGTCGGCGATGTATCGGCGGCATCGGCGCGGAGAAAATCGGTCTCCACGTCGATCCGTTGCGGTGCAATCCTCCGACCCCGTCTATTCAGACGCCTTTTGCGAGGCCCGCAATCTCAGCACGGACTTCAGAAGACTGGCACCTGTGCTATTTTTTGCCCTTGGTCCTTGGAAGGCATCTTGTGCTTCACCCACTCCTCCGCAAGCTGGCGCGGTGCTTGTTGCCTCAGCGACGACGACGACGACGACGACGACAACGCTGGCGTTAGGAAGGGCCTGTCCCCCTACAGGGGGATTTTGGGCGAAAAATCAACAATACTCAAAAAATACTCCCCAAATGACCGAAAATAGTCAAAAAGTCGTTCCCATACTATTTTTTGACTATTTTTGAATATTCCTCCTGTAGAGGCACAGGCCCGACTTAACGCTGGCGGCAGGCGACGACGGCGGCAGCAAAAATGGCAGCCGTTCGAGGGACGAGAAATTGCATGATCGCAAACTTTCGGAGGTCAGCGCGGATCGGCGCTTGATCCCCCTCCCTCGACTACGCGCAAGAGTATAACCCTGGGTAAGAGTGACCCTTGGAGCGCGGCTGGGGGGCCGCGGGGGGACCAAACACGAGCGCGCAAGACGCTACTACCGCATCGCGTTCGGCGATCGGGGGACCCCATTGGGCCCGCACCAAAGGTCACTCCGGCGAAAGGTCACTCTTACGTTTAGTCGACGGGGCGGTGCTGAAGACGACGCCAGGGGGGGCCAGCGCCAACGCCGGAGAAGGTAGCGCGGACCCTCGGACATTACCAAAACCAGTGCTGGCACGTGTCCGCCGTCGCCAGCCCCGTATCCGCCTCGTCGCCGCCCGTCGTCTGGGCCAGTGTGCCGGTCTGGCGGTTACGTGCATGCCGTCGCCGCCCCGTCGCCGCCCGTCGTCTAGGCCGACGTGCTGGTCGGTCCAGAGGCTATGTCCCTTCCGTCGCAGCCCGTCGCCAGCTCGTCGCCGTCGTTAGTGGTTTGTCTTGCTTTGCCTTTCTTTGCATTGCGTTGTTTTGATTTGCATTTCACCACTCTGATGTGAATGGCGTTGCAAAGCGTTGCCTTATCTTGATATGCAGTCAATTGTGTTGCGTTGCTTTGCGTTGCCCTGCAGCGTTTTGATTTGCATTGCGTCACTTCGCTTTGCTTTGAATTGCCCTTCTTGCATATCGAGGTTCTTCCTTCTTTTCTAATGAACTGGGCCAATGCGTCGGTCTGGCGGCTAGATTGTCGCCGTCGCCGCCCCGTCGCCGCCCCTCGCCGGCCATCGTCTGGGCCTGTGCATCGATCTGGCGGCTTTGTTGTCGCCGTCGCCGCCCCGTCGCCGCCGTCGCCGCCGTTAGCTTGCACCACGTAGATTGCTTTGCATTGCCTCGCATAGCTGTGCAAAGCGTTGCGTTGTTTGCCTTGCTTGGCATTGCTATGCATTGTTTCGCTGTGCTTTGCAATGCTTCGCACTTCCCTGCGTTGATGTGCATTGCGTTGCTTCGTTTGTTTTGAAATGATTTGCGTCGCATTGCTGTGCATTGCGGTGGTTTGCCTTACGTCGTGTTGTTTTGCATGGTTTTGCATGGTGTTGACTTGATTTGGTCTGCACTGCCTTCTATTGATGTGTTCCCGCTGCATCACCTACATTGCGCCAAAATCTACACCACGAATATTGCACAACATAGATTGCACCACATACGCATCAAAATGTATGTTATGATATGTTTTGTTTTGAAAAATGTGCGCCAGCAATGTATTGCCATATCCAGTGCTGGCGGGGATTTCACCTGACAACTCCTCGAGCGGCAAGGCTGGCTGCCGCCATGGCCTGAGTGCGTGAAAGGACCGGAACTTTTAGGGCCAAGCGCTAGCAAAGACGCGGCCAAGCAGGAACCATCTGCCCCTTGCCCCAAAAAAAACGCGATCCACCTGCAGGGCCGCCCAACGACCCTGAACGCCAGACCAAAACGCGAGTTTTTACAAAGGCCCCCCCAGACAGCCAGCAGTGGATATGGATGAAAACGAAGGAAAAACCAAGAGAGAAATATCCACATCCAGTACTGAGACAAGAAAATATCACAGGCGACTGGGGCCTGCGATACTTGGCAACGCCAAACCGACTTGGAATCGCCAACCAACTGGAATCGCTTGAATCGACGCCCCGACCTGGGGGCAGCACAGCACCGCGCCCGACCTGGGGGCAGCACAGCACCGCGCCCCCCGAATGATGTGACACGATGGCGTTTTGGAACACGTAGGGACGACAATTTGAACCGGATCAGGAAAACAGAAACCCAACTCCGAAAACAAGTCGTCAGCTGGTGTAGGTGTCATACATGTATATATATACACATATATATACACTTGCGGTGCAAAATGCACGCTGCATTTTCCGATCCCCCTTCAAAAACAAAACGCGCGCGCAATTGCTGGCACTTGTGGAAACCGTTGGTTTTCCAACATATCCGTCGCAAGTGATCACGCGGCCCTGTCGCGCCGCATGTCGGGAACATTCGAGAGCCTTTTGCGCGCTTCCTGCGGTGGAGGATCCCAATCTAATAATACCACGCGGGCCACTCGCGCGCGATGGCCGCGCGCACCTTCATCAACGGCACGTAAACACCATCATCGTCATCGGCGTGGCCAAAATCGGCGCCATTGGCTGCACCGTCGCCACAGGCCATCGTCGCCACCGTCGTCGCTACCATTATCACCGTGCCCGCCGTTGTCGACGTCACCATGATACCGCGCCCGCCCGAACCACCGACTCGCACTGACGCGCCCGCGCGCCAACGCGGCCTGCGAGACGCGCTGGAAAGCCCCCAACGGTCAGCGCCGCCGCGGCCGCGTGTTTCGCGACAAGTTCGTTGGCCCTTTTGCGCGCGAGCTTGCGCGCGCCAGCGCGGCCGCACCGACGCGCCAAACAGCGCCAAACAGTCATCGCAATCGCCGCCGCATGAGTTTTGCAAACCAAGTTGCGGGTGGGATGTGTGCGCGAACGCGGAGCTGCCAACTCAAAGATATTCAATCGTTGAGTATCCTCTCGAGCAGGACACCGGGATCTACCACCCATCCCCCTTTGGTCTCGTCGACCCCCCTGGGGTGAGCAATTTACATGATTGTACCCCGTCGCTCGTTTTAACAATGAGCCCATACCGTCCCAGGCAGGCCGTTATCACCCCCCCATCGCCCACTTCAAATATTACGATACGCGCGCACCCGTTGATCACAACCCATCGGTTACCAACAACCCCTTGCAACAGGCATGGGCGAAGTCGACACGCGCGCGTCGTCGCGCGCGGGTGACGGACGCCATCCAATACCTGAGACGTAAGACGCCGTGCGGATTTCAAGATCGGAGTTCTCAACACATATGACAGCAACGCATGGTTCTGCAACCTGGTAAAACAACTGCGCGCTTTTGCGAGGTCATACGAAAACAGTTTGACGTCCAACATGTTCATCACATGCGACCAAGCGGGCCTCTCGCGCGCAAATGTCGACGCCATTCGGGCGCCCTTGTGCGCTTCCCTGGGGGGGGGCACGAGCCGCGTCAAACAATAACGCGCGGGCCACTCACGCGCGATGGCCGCGCGCATGTCAAAATCTGCCCAACACCCTCATCACCGACACATGGACACCATCATCGACATCGGCGTGACCAGTATCGTGTTATTGGCCTTGCCATCGCCACCGTCATCATCGCCACAATCTTCGCTACTAATATCAGCACGCCTGCTGTTGTCGACGACACCATGATCCCGCGCCCGCCCGCGCCACCAACTCGCACCGAAGTGCCCGCGCGTCAGCGCGACCTGCGCGACGCGTTGAGAAGTCCCCAGCGGTCAGCGCCGCCGCCGCGTCTTTCGCGCCAAGCTAGCTGGTCGATCGTCGCGCGGGCCCGCACGCGCCAGCGCGACCGCACCGACGCGCCAACCAGCGCCGAGCAAGCATCGGAATTGCCGCCGCGTGGGTGCTGCAAGCCAACTTGGGTGGGTGCGTGGGATGGTTGCGCGAGCAGTGGAGTTGACAACCCCAAGTTCTGCAAATGAATTGCACCACGTAATTTGCACTACATTTGCCACATCGGTTGCCTTACATATCCGCCAACGTCCCGTCAGCACGTAGCGGAGTGCCACAAGGCTCGAGCAGCCCTGAGAGGTGCAAGCTTTGTCGAGTCCGTAAGGTCCAGCTGGGGTGGGTCACGTGGGCCTTCGGGACGGCCCCCTCGCCCAGGAGGGCTCCCAAACTGTCCAACGCAGCCCAAGGAAGCCGCCCACACGGTCAAAGAGAGCCCCGACTCGCCGAAGGACCGCTCCAAGACGCCCAAGATGGCCGCCAAACTGCCGAAGAAGAAGCCACCAAGACGCCCCCAGAGGCATCCAAGGGGCCTCCCAAGAGTTCCCCCAGAGGTAAACATCAATGATGTTCCTTTGGCTGTCAAGCGACACGTGTTTGCTTTCTCGCCTGTTCGCCTCTCCGACGCTCCAACACGGTTCAGGAGGCCCCCAAGATCGCCAAGAGGCCCCCAACAGGGCTCCAAAATAGCCTCAGGCGGCCCCAAGACGGCACACGAGGGCTTCAAGACGGCCCGAGAGGCCGCCAAGACTGCCCTAAGAGGGGACCCAACGAGGCCTGCAAGAGGCCCCAAAGAGTCCGCAAGAGGCACCAAAGAGGCTTCCAGGAGGAGTCAAGAGGCCCCAAGGAGGCTCCCAAGAGGCCCCCAAGAGGCCCCCTAGAGGCCCCGAGATGTCCCCAAGAGGTCTGAGAGCGCTCCGAAGAGGCCGCAAGAAGCATCCCTGAGAACTCGAACCCACAATCCAGGCACGGTGGCGGGATGGGCCGACGGCCCTGCACCACGCATCGCCTGCACCACGTAGCTTACCCCACACAGAAGGCACCACATATACGACACCAGACGTACATAGTGTGTATGTATACAAATACATACTCGCAAGCATATATGATATGTATAGATAGAGATCATATAACATATATATATATGTATATATATGTATGATACATATCTGCGTATATACATTTGTATCTAGGTGTATGTGCAAATGTGTGTGCATGTATCTGTTTATGTATACACACATTGGCGACAAACAATAGTGACCCTAAGCAAGAGTGACCGTTGGTGCGCGGAGGAAGGGGGCGCAACATGGCAGCATCCCAGCGCACAACCAGCCGCTCCCGCATCGCGCTCCACGATCGGAGGGGCCCGGTGCGCCCGCACCAGAGGTCACTCAGGCGAAGGGTCAACCTTACGTGTAGAGGGATCCATACATGCATACATGCATACGCGCATACATTCATACATGCACACATGCATACATGCACACAAACACGAATCCATCAATACATGCAGAGACTCGTACATGCATACATACATTCGTAACTACATGCATGCATGCATGCACAGACATGCATACATAACACATGCATGCATGCATGCATGCATGCATGTCTATAAATACATGAATGTATGCATGCATACATACATACACGCACATACATACATGCATACATACATGCACAAATTTATATACATACTATCACAAACACACATATACTCCTATACATACATACATACATACATACATACATACATACATACATACATGCGTGCATGCATGCATACACATACATGTGCATATCCAAACATGCATACATACATGCATGCACGCATGCGTACATACCTACATACCTACACACACGGACATACATGAATACATTCATACATACATACATGCATACATCCATACATACATACCCTCATACATACATAGATACACAAATACATACAGTCATACATACACACATGCACCCATTCTTCCATACATACGTACGCACATTCTGGCAAACCTGCTTACACGCGCGTACATACATACATACCTGCATACATGCATACACACATACATGCAGGCTTACAAACATGCTTACAAACATGCAGGCGCACATCCACAAAGACATAGATACATACATGCATGCATGCATACATACAGACACCCGTACATACGCAAATACACATAAACATACACACAAACGTACATGCATGCATACATACACATATACACACATACACACATACGTATATACATATACATGCATGCGCACATACACAACCATAGCAACATCCGTACATACATCCATACACGCATACATACATACGCACATACATGCATACATGCATTCATACGCACCTACACACGTACATACATACATACATGCGTAAATAACCATACACACATACACATACACACGTACCTACAAGCATGCATGCACATTTTCCTATGTACTTAGATGCGCATATATACATACATGCCCACGTACAAGCATACATACATACATGCATGCATACATACATACCTCCAGACATACACACGCACATGTACATATACATGTGTGCATACTTGCATATACAATTCACATTCGGACATCCGTGAACACAGTCATACATACAGACTCGCATGCATAAAGACACACACCAACACATACATACATATATACACATACACATATACAGACATACAGACATACGTGCATACATGCATGCGTAAAGGCATGCATAGTCATACGCACGTGCGTACTATCATACATACACACATACATAGATACGTACACACGTACACAAATACACACATAAATGCATACACGCATATATAGACATGCGTACATACACACATGAATGTATGCAGTCATGCATACGCACATACGAACAGCAATAAATCCATACGTATTCATGTACATCCATACATGCATACATACAGGCATGCCTGCATACATACAGACATACATGCAACACATACACACATACGAACATACATACATACATGCACGCAGACGCCCATATACACATACATACGTACATACATGCGTACATACTTGTATACATACACACAGACATACATACTCACACACACATGCACACATACGTGCATGCATACATACATACGTACCAACCTGTAAACATAAATTATCCTGGCGAAAGACCCAACCATAAGCAATTGTTGGTAACGCGTTGTGGGTGCCGCTTTCGGTGGGGCTCCATATGGGGCCACGAAGCGCTGCCTTGGATAGGGGGAACCGCATGCGGACTGCGCCACCGGGGCGGGCCTTCGGTGGAGCTCCCTATGGGGCTACGAAACGCTGCCCTGGGTGGGGGAACCGCATGCGAACTGCGCCACTGGGGCCTTCGGTGGAGCTCCCTATGGTGCCACGAAACGCTGCCCTGGGTGGGGGAAGCGCATGCGAACTGCGCCACGGGGGCTTTCGGTGGAGCTCCCCATGGGGCCACGAAGCGCTGCCCTGGGTGGGGGAACCGCATGCGAGAGCAGCCACTGGGGCCTCCGGTGGAGCTCCCTATGGGGCCACGAAGCGCTGCCCTGGGCGGGGGAACCGCATGCGAGAGCAGCCACTGGGGCCTTCGGTGGAGCTCCCTATGGGGCCACGAAGCGCTGCCCTGTGTGGGGGAACCGCCAAATAAAAAAAGAAAAAAAACAAAAAAAAATGCGTGGGACCCCCCAGCTGTAGCCTTCGCCCCTCTCCCTAATGGGCCACAAACGACTGCCCGTGGGTGGGGGGAACCGCTGCGAACTGCGCCACTGGGGCCTTCGGTGGAGCTCCCTATGGTGCCCGAAACGCTGCCCTGGGTGGGGAAGCGCAATGCGAATGCGCCACGGTGCTTTCGTGGGAGCTCCTCGCCGCCACGAAAACGCTGGGCCCCAGATAAGGGAACCGCATGCGGAACACCCCCACTGGGGCCTTTCGGTGGAGCTCCCTATGGGGCTACGAAACGCTGCCCTGGGTGGGGGAACCGCATGCGAACACCCCCACTGGGGCCTTCGGTGGAGCTCCCTATGGGGCCACGAAACGCTGCCCCGGGTGGGGGAACCGCATGCGAACACCCCCACTGGGGCCTTCGGTGGAGCTCCCTATGGGGCTACGAAACGCTGCCCTGGGTGGGGGAACCGCATGCGGACACCCCCACTGGGGCCTTCGGTGGAGCTCCCTATGGGGCCACGAAACGCTGCCCTGGGTGGGGGAACCGCATGTGGACACCCCCAATGGGGCCTTCGGTGGAGCTCCCTATGGGGCCACGAAACGCTGCCCTGGGTGGGGGAACCGCATGTGGACACCCCCACTGGGGCCTTCGGTGGAGCTCCCTATGGGGCCACGAAACGCTGCCCTGGGTGAGGGAACCGCATGTGGACACCCCCACTGGGGCCTTCGGTGGAGCTCCCTATGGGGCCACGAAACGCTGCCCTGGGTGGGGGAACCGCATGTGGACACCCCCACTGGGGCCTTCGGTGGAGCTCCCTATGGGGCTACGAAAGGCTGCCCTGGGTGGGGGAACCGCAATGTGGGACACCCCCACTGGGTCCATTCGGTGGAGTCGGTGGAAGCTCCCTATTGGGCCCACGAAACGCTGCCCTGGGTGGGGACCGCATGTGGACACCCCCACTGGGGCCTTCTGTGAGCTCCCCTATGATGGGGCCACGACAACGCTGCCCGGTGGGTGAACGCATGTGGACACCCCCACTGGGCCTTCGTGGAGCTCCATAATGGCGCTATCGAAACGCTGCCCTGGGTGGGGTAACCGCATGTGTGGACACCCTCCCACTTGGGCCTTCGGTGGAGTTCCCTATGGGGCTACGAAGCGCTGCCCTGGGTGGGGTAACCGCATGTGGACACCCCCACTGGGGCCTACGGTGGAGCTCCCTCTGGGGCTACGAAACGCTGCCCTGGGTGGGGGAACCGCATGTGGACACCCCCACTGGGGCCTTCGGTGGAGCTCCCTCTGGGGCTACGAAACAGCTGCCCTGGGTGGGGGAACCGCATGTGGACACCCCCACTTGGGCCTTCGGTGGAGCTCCCTATGGGGCCACGAAAACGCCGCCCTGGGTGGGGGAACCGCATGTGGACACCCCCACTGGGGCCTTCGGTGGAGCTCCCTATGGGGCCACGAAACGCTGCCCTGGGTGGGGGAACCGCATGTGGACACCCCCACTGGGGCCTTCGGTGGAGCTCCCTATGGGGCCACGAAACGCTGCCCTGGGTGGGGGAACCGCATGTGGACACCCCCACTGTGGCCTTCGGTGGAGCTCCCTATGGGGCCACGAAGCGCTGCCCTGGGTGGGGGAACCGCATGTGGACACCCCCACTGGGGCCTTCGGTGGAGCTCCCTATGGGGCCACGAAACGCTGCCCTGGGTGGTGGAACCGCATGTGGACACCCCCACTGGGGCCTTCGGTGGAGCTCCCTATGGGGCCACGAAACGCTGCCCTGGGTGGGGGAACCGCATGTGGACACCCCCACTGGGGCCTACTGTGGAGCTCCCTATGGGGCCACGAAGCGCTGCCCTGGGTGGGGGAACAGCATGTGGACACCCCCACTGGGGCCTTCGGTGGAGCTCCCTATGGGGCCACGAAACGCTGCCCTGGGTGGGGGAACCGCATGTGGACACCCCCACTGTGCCTTCGGTGGAGCTCCCTATGGGGCCACGAAAAGCTCCCTTGGTGGGGGAACAGCATGTGGGACACCGCCACTGAGGGGCCTTCGGTGGAGGCTCCCCATGCCCCGGCCACGAACGCCCTGCCCTGCTGCCCTTGGTGGTGTAACCGCATTGTGGACCACTCCCCACTGAGGGGGGGGGTGTGGGGGGGGAGGGGGGGGGGGCCTGTTCGGCGCTTCCCGGTGGAGCTCCGCATGGGGCCACGAAACGCTGCCCTGGGTGGGGGAACCGCATGTGGACACCCCCACTGGGGCCTTCGGTGGAGCTCACTCTGGGGCCACGAAACGCTGCCCTGGGTGGGGGAACTGCATGTGGACACCCCCACTGGGCCTTCGGTGGAGCTCCGTATGGGGCCACGAAACGCGTGAGAGGTGTGCCGAGAGCAGAGGCAAGGAGGGGGAGGAGGGAGGAGGGGGAAGAGGAGGAGAGGAGAGGACGCGGGCACCGTCTCTTCAAAACGAGGACCCAACACCACAGGATGGTTGGGAAAAACACATACATACATGCATCAACGCATACATACATACACGCATGCACACCTACACACATACAAACATACATACCTGCCACCACACATAAACACATACATAAACCTGTACATGCATGCGTGCATGCATGCATACATACACCCATACACACATACACACATACACATACACGCATACATACATACATACATACATACATACATACATACATACATACATGTATGCATGCATGCATGCATGCATGCATGCATGCATGCATTACATACATACATACATACATACATACATACATACATACATACATACATACATACATACTTTCATGACTTACATACATGCATGTAGAACCATCGCGCGCGCTTCGCGCGCGCTTAGGTTCTGGCTGATCGAGTGCTGACCGCATCGAGACAACAAGGCGGTCATGCATAATGAGGCCAACATTCTCTGCTTCCTCCTGCCTCTTCCTGATCCCTCGTCCTCCGCCCTCATCGACCGGTCGACCGGTGATCTGTCGCCAAGCTTCTTGGGGACCTCTTGGCCCCTCCTGGGGGTCTCCTGCGGCCTGCGGCCCACCCCGCCAGCGTGCCTGGGTTGTGGGTTAGAGGCCTCTTGGACGTTCCCTTGGAATTCGTGGGGGGGCTTCCCGGGGGGCCTCTTGAAGGCAGTTTTGGAGGCCTCTTGGGGTGCTCGTGGGTCGTCTCTCTGGGCCCCTTCGAGGCCTCGTGGGGCCTCGAGGGGGCCTCCCGGGGGCCTCTTGGGCTCTGTTGGGGGCCTATTGGGGCCTCCTGGAGGCCTCCTGGGGCAGAAGGCTCGAATTGTCATTGTCGGTTCGTGCTCCCCCTCTTGGGCCCCTCTTGGGGGCCCTTTTGGGCGATCTTGGGCGCCTCCAGGGCCGTCTTGGGGCACTCTTGGGCCGTCTTGGGACTCTCTTGCGCCGACGTGGCGCCATCTTTGGGTGCCTCTTGGG
Organism: Prorocentrum cordatum; assembly: GCA_963575745.1. NCBI lineage: Eukaryota > Dinophyceae > Prorocentrales > Prorocentraceae > Prorocentrum > Prorocentrum cordatum. The sequence goes on along the minus strand of CAUYUJ010015699.1, from coordinate 11,120 downwards.
CCGTCTTATGCTGATTTCTGGTGCCTCTTGGGCCGTCTTGGACCGTCAGAAGCACGAAACAGCGAGAGCACGAAGAACCTTCAAAATACATGGAATAAGACATACTTGTTTCGCCTCCTGAGTGCCTCGTGGGGGTCCTTTTGTGCGCGTCTTGGCCGTCTTGAAGCCCTCTTGGGCTGTCTTCAAGCTGTGTTGGACCAATCTTGAAACGCTCTTGTGCGGTCTTGGGCTCTCTTGGAGCGCTCGTGGGCCATCTTGGCGCCCTCTTGGACGTCTCTCGGCCCCCTTTGACGTTTTTTGGCGCCCCCCACCGGGCCCGAAACGACCGGAAGACAAATCAGTGCACTTTGGGGGCCCTGGGACCCCCTAGCCATTCATAGATATAGAGATATGAATAGATAGATGTATACACAAATACATGCTCAAACAGACATACATGCATACGTCCTGGCATGCGTGCATGCATACATGCATGCGTACATGCATACAGCCATACATACAAACACATACAAACATACACACACATACATCCAGATTTGCATACATACATGCACACACGGACACCCATGCATACAGACATACATACATACATGCATGCATACATCCAAACAGACACCCATACATACATACATACACGTTGTCAGGCCAGCATACATACACACGTTAATGCATGCATGCATACATGCACACATACACACATGCATAAACATACATATATACATACAGGCATACAGGCACAAATGCATACATACCTACCTCCCTGCCTACATACACACATATACACACAGTGGCACTCACATACCTACGTACATACATACATGCGTGCATGCATGCATGCATACACACAAGCATACATACATACACATCGATACGTACACAAAGCAACAACACATACATGCATACATACATATATACATTCATGCACACATACCTGCCTACACACATGCTCTCATGCATGCATACATATGTACATGCTTACGAACATGCAACCGAACACACATACATAAATACGTACGTACGTACATGCGCACACACATGCACGCATGCATGCACACATACATTCATCATACACACACATGCACCCGTAAATACATACATACTTACGTACGCATATACATACAAACATGCACATACACATACACATACGAACATACATGCAGACATTGACATACATACATAAATACGTGCAACCATGGATAGATGCATACACACATGCACACACATAGATACCGTCATGCATTCATACATGCACACATTCATACATACACATACACATACATACATACATACATGCATGTGTACGCATACACACATACAGTCGTACATACAGACGTACATACACATACATGCATGCATGCACAACCATATGCATGTATGCATGCATGCATGCATGAAAGCATATACGCATATACATACATACACATACACATACACCTACTCATGCATGTACATGCATGCATGCATGCATCAACTCATGCAGACATACATACATACATACTTACATACATACATACATGCATGCATACATACATACATTACGTTACATCGCATTACATTACATCGCATTACATTACATTACATTACATTACAGTACATTACATACCATTACATGACACACATACATACATATATACATACGTGCATGTACGTATGCACACATGCATACATGCAGACACATACACACATACATACAATGCACACACGTACACACATGCATGCTTACCCACATCATACATACATACAGACAGACAGACAACATACATATCGAGAGACAGACAGAAATGCATGTATATACACATACATACACATACGCACATCGCACACCATAACATGCTAGAACAAACTGCTCGGGGCCCATGCTGGCAACCGTTTACGCTCACGCATCTCACATGTTGGCGCCCTGGCATTTCACCCCCCGGGCCCGGGGCAACCCAAAAAATGTGAGATGCGTGAGCGTAAACGGTTGCCAGCATGGGCCCCGAGCAGTTTGTTCTAGCATGTTATGGTGTGCGATGTGCGTATGTGTATGTATGTGTATATACATGCATTTCTGTCTGTCTCTCGATATGTATGTTGTCTGTCTGTCTGTATGTATGTATGATGTGGGTAAGCATGCATGTGTGTACGTGTGTGCATTGTATGTATGTGTGTATGTGTCTGCATGTATGCATGTGTGCATACGTACATGCACGTATGTATATATGTATGTATGTGTGTCATGTAATGGTATGTAATGTACTGTAATGTAATGTAATGTAATGTAATGCGATGTAATGTAATGCGATGTAACGTAATGTATGTATGTATGCATGCATGTATGTATGTATGTAAGTATGTATGTATGTATGTCTGCATGAGTTGATGCATGCATGCATGCATGTACATGCATGAGTAGGTGTATGTGTATGTGTATGTATGTATATGCGTATATGCTTTCATGCATGCATGCATGCATACATGCATATGGTTGTGCATGCATGCATGTATGTGTATGTACGTCTGTATGTACGACTGTATGTGTGTATGCGTACACATGCATGTATGTATGTATGTATGTGTATGTGTATGTATGAATGTGTGCATGTATGAATGCATGACGGTATCTATGTGTGTGCATGTGTGTATGCATCTATCCATGGTTGCACGTATTTATGTATGTATGTCAATGTCTGCATGTATGTTCGTATGTGTATGTGTATGTGCATGTTTGTATGTATATGCGTACGTAAGTATGTATGTATTTACGGGTGCATGTGTGTGTATGATGAATGTATGTGTGCATGCATGCGTGCATGTGTGTGCGCATGTACGTACGTACGTATTTATGTATGTGTGTTCGGTTGCATGTTCGTAAGCATGTACATATGTATGCATGCATGAGTGCATGTGTGTAGGCAGGATTGTATGTGTATGTGTGTGTATGTGTGCATGAATGTATATATGTATGTATGCATGTATGTGTTGTTGCTTTGTGTACGTATCGATGTGTATGTATGTATGCTTGTGTGTATGCATGCATGCATGCACGCATGTATGTATGTACGTAGGTATGTGAGTGCCACTGTGTGTATATGTGTGTATGTAGGCAGGGAGGTAGGTATGTATGCATTTGTGCCTGTATGCCTGTATGTATATATGTATGTTTATGCATGTGTGTATGTGTGCATGTATGCATGCATGCATTAACGTGTGTATGTATGCTGGCCTGACAACGTGTATGTATGTATGTATGGGTGTCTGTTTGGATGTATGCATGCATGTATGTATGTATGTCTGTATGCATGGGTGTCCGTGTGTGCATGTATGTATGCAAATCTGGATGTATGTGTGTGTATGTTTGTATGTGTTTGTATGTATGGCTGTATGCATGTACGCATGCATGTATGCATGCACGCATGCCAGGACGTATGCATGTATGTCTGTTTGAGCATGTATTTGTGTATACATCTATCTATTCATATCTCTATATCTATGAATGGCTAGGGGGTCCCAGGGCCCCCAAAGTGCACTGATTTGTCTTCCGGTCGTTTCGGGCCCGGTGGGGGGCGCCAAAAAACGTCAAAGGGGGCCGAGAGACGTCCAAGAGGGCGCCAAGATGGCCCACGAGCGCTCCAAGAGAGCCCAAGACCGCACAAGAGCGTTTCAAGATTGGTCCAACACAGCTTGAAGACAGCCCAAGAGGGCTTCAAGACGGCCAAGACGCGCACAAAAGGACCCCCACGAGGCACTCAGGAGGCGAAACAAGTATGTCTTATTCCATGTATTTTGAAGGTTCTTCGTGCTCTCGCTGTTTCGTGCTTCTGACGGTCCAAGACGGCCCAAGAGGCACCAGAAATCAGCATAAGACGGCCCAAGAGGCACCCAAAGATGGCGCCACGTCGGCGCAAGAGAGTCCCAAGACGGCCCAAGAGTGCCCCAAGACGGCCCTGGAGGCGCCCAAGATCGCCCAAAAGGGCCCCCAAGAGGGGCCCAAGAGGGGGAGCACGAACCGACAATGACAATTCGAGCCTTCTGCCCCAGGAGGCCTCCAGGAGGCCCCAATAGGCCCCCAACAGAGCCCAAGAGGCCCCCGGGAGGCCCCCTCGAGGCCCCACGAGGCCTCGAAGGGGCCCAGAGAGACGACCCACGAGCACCCCAAGAGGCCTCCAAAACTGCCTTCAAGAGGCCCCCCGGGAAGCCCCCCCACGAATTCCAAGGGAACGTCCAAGAGGCCTCTAACCCACAACCCAGGCACGCTGGCGGGGTGGGCCGCAGGCCGCAGGAGACCCCCAGGAGGGGCCAAGAGGTCCCCAAGAAGCTTGGCGACAGATCACCGGTCGACCGGTCGATGAGGGCGGAGGACGAGGGATCAGGAAGAGGCAGGAGGAAGCAGAGAATGTTGGCCTCATTATGCATGACCGCCTTGTTGTCTCGATGCGGTCAGCACTCGATCAGCCAGAACCTAAGCGCGCGCGAAGCGCGCGCGATGGTTCTACATGCATGTATGTAAGTCATGAAAGTATGTATGTATGTATGTATGTATGTATGTATGTATGTATGTATGTATGTATGTATGTAATGCATGCATGCATGCATGCATGCATGCATGCATGCATACATGTATGTATGTATGTATGTATGTATGTATGTATGTATGTATGTATGCGTGTATGTGTATGTGTGTATGTGTGTATGGGTGTATGTATGCATGCATGCACGCATGCATGTACAGGTTTATGTATGTGTTTATGTGTGGTGGCAGGTATGTATGTTTGTATGTGTGTAGGTGTGCATGCGTGTATGTATGTATGCGTTGATGCATGTATGTATGTGTTTTTCCCAACCATCCTGTGGTGTTGGGTCCTCGTTTTGAAGAGACGGTGCCCGCGTCCTCTCCTCTCCTCCTCTTCCCCCTCCTCCCTCCTCCCCCTCCTTGCCTCTGCTCTCGGCACACCTCTCACGCGTTTCGTGGCCCCATAGGGAGCTCCACCGAAGGCCCCAGTGGGGTTGTTCGCATGCGGTTCCCCCACCCAGGGCAGCGTTTCGTAGCCCCATAGGGAGCTCCACCGAAGGCCCCAGTGGGGGTGTTCGCATGCGGTTCCCCCACCCAGGGCAGCGTTTCGTGGCCCCATAGGGAGCTCCACCGAAGGCCCCAGTGGGGGTGTTCGCATGCGGTTCCCCCACCCATGGCAGCGTTTCGTGGCCCCATAGGGAGCTCCACCGAAGGCCCCAGTGGGGGTGTTCGCATGCGGTTCCCCCACCCAGGGCAGCGTTTCGTGGCCCCATAGGGAGCTCCACCGAAGGCCCCAGTGGGGGTGTTCGCATGCGGTTCCCCACCCAGGGCAGCGTTTCGTGGCCCCATAGGGAGCTCCACCGAAGGCCCCAGTGGGGGTGTCCACATGCGGGTCCCCCACCCAGGGCAGCGTTTCGTGGCCCCATAGGGAGCTCCACCGAAGGCCCCAGTGGGGGTGTCCACATGCGGTTCCCCCACCCAGGGCAGCGTTTCGTGGCCCCATAGGGAGCTCCACCGAAGGCCCCAGTGGGGGTGTCCAGATGCGGTTCCCCCACCCAGGGCAGCGTTTCGTGGCCCCATAAAAAAAGGATCTCCCACCGCAAGCCCCGTGGGGGTGTCCGCATGCTGGTTCCCCACCCAGGGCACGTTTTTCGTGGCCCCATAGGAGCTCCACCGAAGGCACCAGTGGGGGTGTCCACATGCGGTTCCCGCACGCAGCGTTTCGTAGCCCCAGAGGGAGCTCCACCGAAGGCGCCAGTGGGGGTGTCCACATGCGGTTTCCCCCACCCAGGGCAGCGTTTCGTAGCCCCAGAGGGAGCTCCACCGAAGGCCCCAGTGGGGGTGTCCACATGCGGTTCCCCCACCCAGGGCAGCGTTTCGTAGCCCCAGAGGGAGCTCCACCGAAGGCCCCAGTGGGGGTGTCCACATGCTGTTCCCCCACCCAGGGCAGCGTTTCGTAGCCCCAGAGGGAGCTCCACCGAAGGCCCCAGTGGGGGTGTCCACATGCGGTTCCCCCACCCAGGGCAGCGCTTCGTAGCCCCATAGGGAGCTCCACCGAAGGCCCCAGTGGGGGTGTCCACATGCCCGGGGGGTGGGGGGGGGGGGTTTTTTTGTTGTTCCCCCCAACAAAGGGCAAGCTTTCGTAGCCCCAGAGGGAGCTCCACCGAAGGCCCCAGTGGGGGTGTCCACATGCGGTCCCCCCACCCAGGGCAGCGTTTCGTAGCCCCAGAGGGAGCTCCACCGAAGGCCCCAGTGGGGGTGTCCGCATGCGGTTCCCCCACCCAGGGCAGCGTTTCGTGGCCCCACAAGGAGCTCCACCGAAGGCCCCAGTGGGGGTGTCCACATGCGGTTCCCCCACCCAGGGCAGCGTTTCGTAGCCCCAGAGGGAGCTCCACCGAAGGCCCCAGTGGGGTGTCCACATGCGGTTCCCCCACCCAGGGCAGCGTTTCGTGGCCCCAGAGGGAACTCCACCGAAGGCCCCAGTGGGGGTGTTCGCATGCGGTTCCCCCACCCAGGGCAGCGTTTCGTAGCCCCATAGGGAGCCCACCGAAGGCCCCAGTGGGGGTGTTCGCATGCGGTTCCCCCACCCAGGGCAGCGTTTCGTGGCCCCATAGGGAGCTCCACCGAAGGCCCCAGTGGGGGTGTTCGCATGCGGTTCCCCCACCCAGGGCAGCGTTTCGTGGCCCCATAGGGAGCTCCACCGCAGGCCCCAGTGGGGGTGTTCGCATGCGGTTCCCCCACCCAGGGCAGCGTTTCGTGGCCCCATAGGGAGCTCCACCGAAGGCCCCAGTGGGGGTGTTCGCATGCGGTTCCCCCACCCAGGGCAGCGTTTCGTAGCCCCATAGGGAGCTCCACCGAAGGCCCCAGTGGGGGTGTTCGCATGCGGTTCCCCCGCCCAGGGCAGCGTTTCGGGGCCCCATAGGGAGCTCCACCGAAGGCCCCAGTGGGGGTGTTCGCATGCGGTTCCCTTACCCAGGGCAGCGTTTCGTGGCCCCATGGGGAGCTCCACCGAAAGCCCCCGTGGCGCAGTTCGCATGCGCTTCCCCCACCCAGGGCAGCGTTTCGTGGCACCATAGGGAGCTCCACCGAAGGCCCCAGTGGCGCAGTACTCATGCGGTTCCCCCACCCAGGGCAGCGTTTCGTGGCCCCATAGGGAGCTCCACCGAAGGCCCCAGTGGGGGTGTTCGCATGCGGTTCCCCCACCCATGGCAGCGCTTCGTAGCCCCATAGGGAGCTCCACCGAAGGCCCCAGTGGGGGTGTTCGCATGCGGTCCCCCCACCCAGGGCAGCGTTTCGTGGCCCCATAGGGAGCTCCACCGAAGGCCCCAGTGGGGGTGTTCGCATGCGGTTCCCCCACCCAGGGCAGCGTTTCGTGGCCCCATGGGAGCTCCACCGAAGGCCCCAGTGGGGGTGTTCGCATGCGGTTCCCCCACCCAGGGCAGCGTTTCGTAGCCCCATAGGGAGCTCCACCGAAAGGCCCCCGTGGCGCAGGTTCGCATGCGCTTCCCCCGCCCAGGGCAGCGTTTCGTGGCACCATAGGGAGCTCCACCGAAGGCCCCAGTGGCTCAGTTCGCATGCGGTTCCCCCACCCAGGGCAGCGTTTCGTAGCCCCATAGGGAGCTCCACCGAAGGCCCGCCCCGGTGGCGCAGTCCGCATGCGGTTCCCCCTATCCAAGGCAGCGCTTCGTGGCCCCATATGGAGCCCCACCGAAAGCGGCACCCACAACGCGTTACCAACAATTGCTTATGGTTGGGTCTTTCGCCAGGATAATTTATGTTTACAGGTTGGTACGTATGTATGTATGCATGCACGTATGTGTGCATGTGTGTGTGAGTATGTATGTCTGTGTGTATGTATACAAGTATGTACGCATGTATGTACGTATGTATGTGTATATGGGCGTCTGCGTGCATGTATGTATGTATGTTCGTATGTGTGTATGTGTTGCATGTATGTCTGTATGTATGCAGGCATGCCTGTATGTATGCATGTATGGATGTACATGAATACGTATGGATTTATTGCTGTTCGTATGTGCGTATGCATGACTGCATACATTCATGTGTGTATGTACGCATGTCTATATATGCGTGTATGCATTTATGTGTGTATTTGTGTACGTGTGTACGTATCTATGTATGTGTGTATGTATGATAGTACGCACGTGCGTATGACTATGCATGCCTTTACGCATGCATGTATGCACGTATGTCTGTATGTCTGTATATGTGTATGTGTATATATGTATGTATGTGTTGGTGTGTGTCTTTATGCATGCGAGTCTGTATGTATGACTGTGTTCACGGATGTCCGAATGTGAATTGTATATGCAAGTATGCACACATGTATATGTACATGTGCGTGTGTATGTCTGGAGGTATGTATGTATGCATGCATGTATGTATGTATGCTTGTACGTGGGCATGTATGTATATATGCGCATCTAAGTACATAGGAAAATGTGCATGCATGCTTGTAGGTACGTGTGTATGTGTATGTGTGTATGGTTATTTACGCATGTATGTATGTATGTACGTGTGTAGGTGCGTATGAATGCATGTATGCATGTATGTGCGTATGTATGTATGCGTGTATGGATGTATGTACGGATGTTGCTATGGTTGTGTATGTGCGCATGCATGTATATGTATATACGTATGTGTGTATGTGTGTATATGTGTATGTATGCATGCATGTACGTTTGTGTGTATGTTTATGTGTATTTGCGTATGTACGGGTGTCTGTATGTATGCATGCATGCATGTATGTATCTATGTCTTTGTGGATGTGCGCCTGCATGTTTGTAAGCATGTTTGTAAGCCTGCATGTATGTGTGTATGCATGTATGCAGGTATGTATGTATGTACGCGCGTGTAAGCAGGTTTGCCAGAATGTGCGTACGTATGTATGGAAGAATGGGTGCATGTGTGTATGTATGACTGTATGTATTTGTGTATCTATGTATGTATGAGGGTATGTATGTATGGATGTATGCATGTATGTATGTATGAATGTATTCATGTATGTCCGTGTGTGTAGGTATGTAGGTATGTACGCATGCGTGCATGCATGTATGTATGCATGTTTGGATATGCACATGTATGTGTATGCATGCATGCACGCATGTATGTATGTATGTATGTATGTATGTATGTATGTATGTATGTATAGGAGTATATGTGTGTTTGTGATAGTATGTATATAAATTTGTGCATGTATGTATGCATGTATGTATGTGCGTGTATGTATGTATGCATGCATACATTCATGTATTTATAGACATGCATGCATGCATGCATGCATGCATGTGTTATGTATGCATGTCTGTGCATGCATGCATGCATGTAGTTACGAATGTATGTATGCATGTACGAGTCTCTGCATGTATTGATGGATTCGTGTTTGTGTGCATGTATGCATGTGTGCATGTATGAATGTATGCGCGTATGCATGTATGCATGTATGGATCCCTCTACACGTAAGGTTGACCCTTCGCCTGAGTGACCTCTGGTGCGGGCGCACCGGGCCCCTCCGATCGTGGAGCGCGATGCGGGAGCGGCTGGTTGTGCGCTGGGATGCTGCCATGTTGCGCCCCCTTCCTCCGCGCACCAACGGTCACTCTTGCTTAGGGTCACTATTGTTTGTCGCCAATGTGTGTATACATAAACAGATACATGCACACACATTTGCACATACACCTAGATACAAATGTATATACGCAGATATGTATCATACATATATATACATATATATATATGTTATATGATCTCTATCTATACATATCATATATGCTTGCGAGTATGTATTTGTATACATACACACTATGTACGTCTGGTGTCGTATATGTGGTGCCTTCTGTGTGGGGTAAGCTACGTGGTGCAGGCGATGCGTGGTGCAGGGCCGTCGGCCCATCCCGCCACCGTGCCTGGATTGTGGGTTCGAGTTCTCAGGGATGCTTCTTGCGGCCTCTTCGGAGCGCTCTCAGACCTCTTGGGGACATCTCGGGGCCTCTAGGGGGCCTCTTGGGGGCCTCTTGGGAGCCTCCTTGGGGCCTCTTGACTCCTCCTGGAAGCCTCTTTGGTGCCTCTTGCGGACTCTTTGGGGCCTCTTGCAGGCCTCGTTGGGTCCCCTCTTAGGGCAGTCTTGGCGGCCTCTCGGGCCGTCTTGAAGCCCTCGTGTGCCGTCTTGGGGCCGCCTGAGGCTATTTTGGAGCCCTGTTGGGGGCCTCTTGGCGATCTTGGGGGCCTCCTGAACCGTGTTGGAGCGTCGGAGAGGCGAACAGGCGAGAAAGCAAACACGTGTCGCTTGACAGCCAAAGGAACATCATTGATGTTTACCTCTGGGGGAACTCTTGGGAGGCCCCTTGGATGCCTCTGGGGGCGTCTTGGTGGCTTCTTCTTCGGCAGTTTGGCGGCCATCTTGGGCGTCTTGGAGCGGTCCTTCGGCGAGTCGGGGCTCTCTTTGACCGTGTGGGCGGCTTCCTTGGGCTGCGTTGGACAGTTTGGGAGCCCTCCTGGGCGAGGGGGCCGTCCCGAAGGCCCACGTGACCCACCCCAGCTGGACCTTACGGACTCGACAAAGCTTGCACCTCTCAGGGCTGCTCGAGCCTTGTGGCACTCCGCTACGTGCTGACGGGACGTTGGCGGATATGTAAGGCAACCGATGTGGCAAATGTAGTGCAAATTACGTGGTGCAATTCATTTGCAGAACTTGGGGTTGTCAACTCCACTGCTCGCGCAACCATCCCACGCACCCACCCAAGTTGGCTTGCAGCACCCACGCGGCGGCAATTCCGATGCTTGCTCGGCGCTGGTTGGCGCGTCGGTGCGGTCGCGCTGGCGCGTGCGGGCCCGCGCGACGATCGACCAGCTAGCTTGGCGCGAAAGACGCGGCGGCGGCGCTGACCGCTGGGGACTTCTCAACGCGTCGCGCAGGTCGCGCTGACGCGCGGGCACTTCGGTGCGAGTTGGTGGCGCGGGCGGGCGCGGGATCATGGTGTCGTCGACAACAGCAGGCGTGCTGATATTAGTAGCGAAGATTGTGGCGATGATGACGGTGGCGATGGCAAGGCCAATAACACGATACTGGTCACGCCGATGTCGATGATGGTGTCCATGTGTCGGTGAT
>CAUYUJ010015698.1:202469-317632 GCA_963575745.1 Prorocentrum cordatum | reverse complement strand
GTGCAGCGGATCTGCTCCTCCTTCGGTGGGGCTCCCGGAGGCCAAGACAGCCCGCTGTATGTAAGGGGCCCTTGAGCCTTCAGAACACCAGATCTGCTCCCCTTTGCGGGGGCCTCCCGGGGCCCCAGACAGTCCGCCGTGCTTCAGGGGCCCTTAGGGTTTAGGGTTTAGGGTTTAGGGTTTAGGGTTTAGGAAGTCTCGAGCGACAGTGCCCGAGTTGTGAGGACGTCTCGAGCGGCGGCGCTTTCTGCGGACACCTCCAGAGAGCCCAAAGCCGTCCCCCCCTTCCTTCCTGCCGACCCGTCCGGATCCAAGGGGTAGGAAGGAGTGGACGAGGAACCGATGGAAGAGGCCTCCCCCCAGCCTGAGAGGCGCGTCCCGGAGGCCTCCCCCTAGCCTGCGGGGGGGCCTCCCGGAGACCTCCCCCAAGGCTGGGGGGAGGCCTCCCAGGGAGGCCTCCAGGAGGTCTGGGGCAGGCCTGGGGGAGGCCTCCCCCCAGCCTGGGGGGAGGTCCGGGGGGGGAGATCTGGTGGAGGCTTCCCCCAGGCCTCCCAGAGGCCTCCCCCAGCCTGGGGGGAGGTCTCCGGGAGGCCTCCCCCAGACCTCCCGGAGGCCTCCCCCAGGCCTGGGGGAGGACCAGGGGAGGCCTGCCGGAGACCTCCCCTGGTCCTCCCGGAGACCTCCGTCGTCCACGAGCCCTCCTCCGACGGCCGCGACCCCAGACCTGGGGGAGGTCTGGCGGAGGCCTCCCCCCAGACCTGGTGGAGGACCAGGGGAGGCCTCCTGGAGGCCTCCCCTGGTCCTCCACCAGGCCTGGGGGAGGTCTGGTGGAGGACCAGGGGAGGTCTGGTGGAGGCCTCCCCTACCTCGCCGGAGGGCCTCCTGGGAGGTCTGGTGGAGGACCAGGGGAGGTCTGGTACCAGACCTGGTGGAGGACCAGGTAGGTGTGGACCCTTACCGAAGCAGACGGAAACACCAAACTAGGCCGGGGCACCCAGGCTTACAGGAACAGAGAGACAGCGAGAGAAGGCGACAGAGACAGACCGAGAGAGAGAGAGAGAGGCAGACAGGGAGAGAGCGACAGAGACAGACAGACAGAAATCCAGACAGACGGACCGACCCAGTCTGATGATTTCCCCACCCGGCTGCTTCCAATAAGAAACAGGCGGGCTCTCCAAATTAGGTCGGGTCGCCCTGAACAGAGGGATATAGAGAGGGGGGGGGGAGAAGAGAAAGAGCGAGAGAGAGAGAGAGAGAGAGAGAGAGCGAGAGAGAGAGCGCGACTGAGACACAAACACACACACACACGCGCACTCTCGCTCGCTACCTTGCGGACCGAGTCCTGCCCCACCGCCGACGCGATCTACGGCCGAGGTCCGAGCCTCGCTTGCCGGGTTGTGGGGTCGGGGTCGCAGCTTTCCATGGAACGGGCTTCCAGGGTGCAGCCGATAGTTTCCAGGGTTGGGCCGAGCGTTTCCAGGGTAGGGCAGCGCGTTTACTGGTTATTGGTTGCGGATTCCGGTGTGCGGACAAAAATTCCAGGGTTCACACGTTGGCCCAGGAGGAGCAGGAGGACGAGGGCGCGGAGGAGGAGCAGGAGCGGGAATTGGGGGAGGAGGAGGGGGCAGCATAGTACTCCCTGTGTCCCGTATCCCTGACCCCGCCTGGGCCACAGGCGCGCGGACTGTCGACGGCGACGTGTCCTTGACGCTGAACTCCTCCCAGGAGTTCAACGTTTACAACCAGCACTCCCTGGTCAAGAAGCTGGTCGAGAACGTTGTGCCCCAGGACTCGCACTCCCTGTGCGCGTGCAAGGTGCTGACCGAGTTCCTCCCGGGGGATTCGAGCATCGGCGTCAAGCGCGCGGTGGGGAAGGGCGAGACGGTCACCTTGATCGAGGGTCTTCTGAAGGTTCCCAGGGCACCGCCACACTCCCCACTCGGGATTAGCGAGGGCGAGGCCCCCTTCAGCCGTGCCGCAGTAACAGGACACGCAGTCGTTCGGGATTTGGGGTCGCATGTCTGATTTGCGGGGGGCGCGGTGCGAGTGGGGACTGCCCGGCGTTGCGCCGTTAGTGACCCTCGCACCGTTGCTCCCCGCATGTCTGCTTTTGTTTTTGCGCCCAGGCTAGACCTGGTCTCCGCACGCCTCGTCAGTCAGTCAGTCCTCCTCCTGTTCCACCTCCTCCTCCTCCTCCTACTCCTCCCTCCCAGGGGCCCAAGGCGCAATCCACAGAGGAGCTCTCAGTCTCCCACGTCAGGTCGTCGACCGTTTCAAGACACTGGAATCAGGGGGTGAGCAGGATTGAAGAGGGGAGGAGGAGTTAGCGGAGCATGAGGACGAGAAAGACGAGGACCACGATTAGAGGATCTAGGGGGGTCTGTTCCAGCGGGCACCTCCTCGGAACTCCAGAAGCACTCGCTCCCTCCCCGCCCCAACGGATCGCCCTGCGCTGGGAGAGGCCGGCCCATCCCTCGTCACTGCCCCCATGTCCGTTCTGTCTTGTCAGGGTGGTGGGCTCGATTTGTGGGCCCTTGAGGGTAAGCCCCCTCCACGACCAGAAGACACCGCGTCGCTTGGCGACATGTACGAGCCTGGCAGCAAGCAGGCCAGACTCTTCGAGTTATTCCATGCGAGCTTCAGGAATATCGGAGCTGGTCTGACAGGCAGCGCGCTTGCTGGTGGCTCTGAGGAGTTCTTAAGTGAGTTGCCGGAGCTATCTGATGGAGACAAGTCATTTCACAGCGACGGTTGTGAGGACGCTGCAGGCGTGGCATCTTCTGAGGGGGCCCCAGATGCGTCAGATTTGTGGGCTCACGTCTGTGTTCCTGTAGCTGCAGATCCTTTGGCTGAGCCCCCTGTTCCTGTAGTCCCAGCCCCCCTGGCTGAGCCGCCTGGACCTCCTGCTCCTCCAGCGCCCCCGCCGCCGCCAGACCCTCACCCGGCCCCTCGCCGTCAGAAGCGCAAGGAGGACTGGGGACCGTTTCAACTTGCGCCAGTTTTCGTGGCTGGAGTTCAGGACGGCTGGGGGGCCAAGTGTGGTTTACATGTGAATTCGACTGATGCGACGCGTTGTCAGCGTCGATTGGGCTATAATGGAAGAGGCGCTGGTGCGCTTCGGCTCGACGACGCTGCCTGCATCAGGCAATTGAAGCGTTGGCTCATCGCAGGTATGCACATCAGCGCCCACGAGGCGAATCCTCGGGACGTGCACATGGCGATGCCGATCCGCGATCTCGGCCCGCAATCCTTCCCAGAGGACCTCGAAACGCCGCCTCGCCTGGGGTAGGCTCACGGCGATTCGGAGACAGCGGGGGGAAGGAGGTTAGGACAAGAGGTTACAGGCGAGTCGATTGATCAAGTAATGCTGCCCAACGCACCTGTTCAGCCCTGTCATGGCCGCGCCGCTCCAAGGAGCTCGGGGTGCTCCGATCTGCGCGGGCAGGATGAAAATATGTGATACGCAAACGCTTCGCGTGAGCATGGGAAGGGGGCAGGGCTGGCGAGGGGGAAGGAGCGCCGAGGAGGAGAAGGCAGAGGACTGGGGGGGGGCGTGCATGTCCGTCGTTGGCCTTGCAGGCTGCGAGGGGCATCAACGGTGCTTCCAGACCCTGCAAACTACTTTTCCTCTGGGGGCCTGGTGACCAAGCGGGGAGAGGAGACGAGGCAGGTGGAGAAGGAGGAAGAAGGTGAGTAATAACAACAGGCTCGAGGGCTTCTATGATATGACTCACCCATGCCGTTACCCCAATGGCATCACAGTTGTGCCGCCCTGCTTCGCTGCGAGCATAAATATTGGCGCTGTTTCTGCTGTAAGGCCCATCTCCGAGAGCCTTTGGACAGGGCCCCGCCCAGCTCATGCTTTTCGAGACCCTCCGAGTGCCCTCGCAGAGAGCTCAGGTCTGCGTCCGAGTCGTCCAAGGACCCGCGGACCCACATCACCTATTGGCACGATTTGGCTTCGGATATTGGGCCAACTCTGGCTGCGCATGGCCACCGTTTCGGTCCCCTCTCCTCGGTCGCCCCCCCGGGTCCAGATCCATGCCGTCCAGGCTCGAGTTGCATTTGCGACCTCCAGCCCCCTGAAGAATTTCTGTGCTCTGGGCCTTCAATGGCGCCCAAGGGTCGCAGGCCGCAGGCCAAGCCGGAGGGGCAGCCCAAGGCCAAGGCGAAGCCCAAGGCAAAGGCCAGCAGAGGCCTGAGGCGAGTGGGCAGCGGAGGCGGCCCTGGTGGCAGCCTTGACGAGTTCTTTCAGCTATCGCCCATGCCGCTGCCGTTGGCGGACGCCCACGGCCAGGACTTCGCGGATCGGCTGGAGGAGGAACTTGAGTCGCTGCTGGACGGCGAGGCCACTGGCGGGCTTTCAATGATGCGTGCGTCGCTTGGCCTGTTGTCAGTCGCAGGAGGACGAGGGTGAGGATCAGGACTGGAGGGGGGAGGAAGCGTGCTGGAATGAGGAGGAGGCGAATAAGTTAAGAGGCCGAGGTACGATGGTTTTACAGTGAGGACGACGATGTGCCAACGGAAAAGCACGTGGAGGACTGGGGGAGTCGTTCACCACACATCTCACCCCCTCTCCTGCTGGACCTCCCACTCACTTCTGTCTGACCTCCCGCCCCCGCCTGCCCCTGAAGGGCATCGAGTTCTCGGAGGCGTCGGGCACTGTCGGGGGCGCCCGTCCCAGCAGTGTCGAGGGCGATGCTTCTGGTGCTCAGCAGCCCAGCGACCTTCCACCTGGCGAGCTCAGTGGCGGTGAGCCTGCGCCTCCAGACACAGCTTCTAGCGCTGGCATGTCGCCTGGCGAGATCTGCCAGGTTGCTGACGCTGCGGTGCCCGTTGCAGCTGCTGATGCTGGGCGCTCCACTGGCGCTCAGGGTGACGAGACCTTCGCGTCGCCGAGCGACATGGCCGTGGACCTCTCAGGCAACGACGACGCGGTGGCCCCCGCGAAGCAGTCCAGCGACCCCATGGATGCTCCAGACGCCGAGATGCAGGCCAGCAGCGTCGAGGAGGTGGTGCAGAAGACGGACGCCGAGACGCAGCTGGACGCCGAGACACAGCCTGGCTCCCCAGTGGAGCTTGAGAACAGCGGCCCGCTGCCTGGGGGCCCCAAGACGGTGCCCGAGGTGCAGTGCCCAGCGGATGCGCAGGACGTTGAGCTGGCAGACGGCACGGCCGCGGTGCTCCCCGCACCCCAAGGCATGATGGAGCCATCCGACCTGAAGCGTCAACCGGATTATGTGTTCGAGACGGTCAGGGCTCATGAGGTGTGGTGGCCGAAGAAGAAGCGCCCTCGGCAGCTCATGTCGCAGCCGTCCCTGCGCTCTATCCACGAAGACTCGCCGCTGTCACGGAGTCAGTCGTCTGTGAGCTCCACGGTGACCATGAGCCCTCTGGCACGCTTCCCCATGGAGCCGATAGATGATTCCGCCTGTGCGCTGACCCCCCCGAAGTCAGCGGCAATGACGACAGACCTCTCGCTGGTGGTTGGCGGCGGCGCGGCCTCCGGGCCGCCTGGCGGCATCGACTGGGACATCGGCGCCATCTTCGACAGCACCGTCGGCTTGATCGACACCATTCCAGAGGCTGTGAAGGCTGTGGGCAGGACAGCTCCAACATTCAGGGCGTCGTATCTCCAGACATCCCAGTCTAAAGCTCCTGCGGGGAGTCTTTCGAGGTGACCCTGGTCCGCGTGGTCGACGCCCTGGAAATACGTCTTTCATTCCTGGGGCGTGCGTTTCTGGTTATTTGGAATTCGTGGTCGGTGCGACCTCGAGGTCGCACGAGGTCGCACCGCGCCGCATTCTTGGCAACGTTACCAAGAATGGTTTTGCGAGGATGTCTGCAGCGAAACATTCTTGGTCATTCGTGGTAAGCAATTCCTGGTTGTCGTGCGGTGCGACCTCGTGCGACCTCGAGGTCGCACGACAATGAATTCCAACAAACCAGGAATTGCCGTAACCATCATTGAACCAGGATTGGAAGGGGCCCCCACACACCGCAGAGTGCAGGCCAGCCCCGGCGCCGTGCAGGAGGCGGCGCCCACGGTCAAGCAGCAGAATCCACTGGAGAAGGCCATCTCGGCGATGCACGACGCGCTGCCGCCGTGGATGACGTCGCACTTGCTCCGGGCCATCCGCGAGTCGCCGACGCTCACGGTCGGCACAGGCGTCTGCCAGTTGCCTTGCTCGTCTCTGTTCCCCCTCGCTCGTCGCCCCATCCGAGCCGCCGAGCTGGCCGACTCTGCTCCCCCACTCCTTGGGGCCGACTCTGCTGGGCCAGGGCCTGGTCGCTCCCAGGGGATCGAGCCCATGCAGGCGGTGTACGGGGCCACAGGGTGTAGGAGGAGAGCAGAGGGCGATGGGGGTGGGCATGGGTGAGGGGTGGCGTTTTACGATGTAGGCAGGGGCGGAGGCGGCAGAGGTGGACGGCGGTGCTGCTCCGCCCCCCTTCTCTCTGGAGGCTTCTCTGGCTCCGACGTCTTCATGCGGTGCCTCGAGGGGCTCTCCTCGGAATGGGAGTCGAGGTACAACAAGGTCGCGACATTCAAGAGCCTTTTCCAGGCGGAGCGAGGCAGCGCCCAACAGCAATTTCTCATGGACCAGTTTCCGGAGACGAAATATTTATTCCGCACAGTGGAAGAGTTGTCGCAGGCTATGGCTCGCGACCTCAAAACCAACACCATGGTTATTGTACCATACGTGGACATATTTGCTGCGGGCTTTGTATGCACTACCAAAAGCCCTATGAATACCAAGACTCACGGGCAGCGTTTGAATCCGTGCCAAAGTGGTGTTGGTGATACAGGGGAGGTCTCCAGGGACACAACCACCCGCTCTCCTCGTCTGGCCCTTCGCCCTCGGGCACAGGAGGACGAGGAGGAGGCGGAGGATGAGGAGGCGCAGGAGGAGGAGGAGGAGGCGGAGGAGGAGGAGGCGGAGGATGAGGAGGCGCAGGACGAGGAGGAGCAGGCGGAGGAGGAGGAGGAGGCGGAGGAGGAGGAGGAGCAGGCGGAGGACGAGGAGGAGGAGGACTCGTGGGGCTCGCTGCTGTAGGCCTGGAAGGCCACGGAGGCCTACCTGCAGAAGGCCCGGCCCAGGCTGGTCGCATTGGAGAATCTCTCCCAGCTCATGGACGAGACAGGGCCCGACCAGCCTGCGGACTCCGAGCACATCATCAAGGTGCTGCGCTCCTTCGGTTACCAGTCGAAGGCGACTCCCGTTTTCCGATCTCGAGCGGGCCGAGGGAGACGGAGGGTGGGAGAACGACGGGAGCGAGGACGGAGGAGCAGCGAGAGGAGCAGGAGCAGGAGCAGTAGGAGCAGCAGGAGCTGGAGGAGGAGTAGCGGGCAAGAGAGGCCGGAGGAGCAGGTGTCGGAGGAGGAGCAGGCGGAGGCGGAAGCGGAGGATTCGCAGGGAGAGGACAATGGTGACCTGCGGTCGCTTCGTGCTGCCCCATCGCAGGCGGTCGTCGTCAAGGCCCAGGACTACGGCAGCCCGGTGGTGCGCAAGCGGATGGCGCTCGTCGGCTATCACGGCGCCCAGGGCACGTCGAAAGCGCCTGCGCCCCTCCTCAGGAGGGGAGGCGTCGGAGGAGGGGGAGGGTTCTACGAGCCAGGGGTTCGGGGCTCTTGTAGAGTCACGCAGCTCACTGCAGCGTTTGTAGAATCACGAACCAGGTAGTGAGCGCGGGCTTTTCGCAGGGCGGGGTGGAGGGGGCGGGGGGGGAGGAAGAGAGGACGGGGAGGCAGGGGGGCAGGAGGAGGATCAGGGCGAGGAGGCGAGGACGGTCAGGAAGACGGGGAGGCGGAGGAGGAGGAGCAGCAGCAGTAGGGGGGGCGTCTTGCAACCCAGGTGGCGCTGTCTCCGCGACCGACATCTTTCGCACAATCGTATCCTCGGTGAAGATCCCGCCGCTCCCCCTGCATGAGTTCTTCGATATTGAGACGCTGCCAGAGGGCAATCCTGACGGCACCATGCCTGCCCCGCAGCCGATGAAGGGCAGTTCCAGTTCGCATTGTGACGCCTACTGCGCGGTCGGATTGACGTACCCTCCCGATCTCCAGAAGTACCCTGCCGCCTTTCGGAACACTGTGTACCAATTGCCGATGGCGGCGATCGAGACCGCCGTGTTCGGCGAGGAGACAGATCCGTACCCCAAGTCCTTCGGAGTGCCGCAGTTCGCCGACGTGAACCTCCCCATCTACAAATGCTCCGACGGCGTCTTCAAGGCTCACTGCCCCACGCTGTGCACCAAGTCCCTGCTGCTGGTCCGGATGCAGCTCAGCGAGACTGAGAAGATCTGGAGGTTCATCCGCGGCGAGCGCCTCCTCCGCTTGATTGGGTTTTTCACGGCCGCTGCGGATTTGGACGAGGGTCTGTGCCGCGTTTTAGTGGGAAACGCTTTTAGCGGGTTCTCGTTTGCAGCAGTAGGTCTGGGCGTAATTGCCGGGACTGGAGCCTCGTGCTGACGCAGGGGCCCAGCATGAGGGGGTGGCTTCACGAGTGGGTGAGGTTTGGGGGAGGGGCTACTAGCAATGCGAAGATGGGAGTTCTGCCACCTCCTATCAGAGCCCGTACTTCTTCCACCCTTCGCTGCGGCATGAGCCGAGCTCGACGCGCTAGGCGTTGTGCGGTGGAAGTGTTTCGCAGCGTGACGATGTCAGCACCTCTGGGATTCCGTGAGCCGTCGTTTCCGCCACGCAACAGTATCTCGGCAACGGCCTGGGGTTGGTCCGTTTGGTCTCAGAAATCTTGTCGTCGCATGTCCCCAATGCCAATGCCCTTACCTATGAAGCGGGAGGAGGACGAGGTTGACGGCGAGGAGCAGGGCGAGGGGGGGGAGGATGAGAAGGACGAGGATGAGGAAGAGGACGAGGAGGAGCTGGTCTCAGTCTGAGCGTCGTGATATTCAGCTCGGCCTACGTCCCATCGACCCCGCCGGCGCATCTCTCCGTTCCCAGCGTCTCCACTCGGGCCACCCGCTATCGATCCCAGCGTCTTCACTCGGGCCTCGCGCCCCGGATCCTATTGGCAGGGTGCGCCCACTACACAATGCGAGGGGCACGTGTGCCCCACTGTCAAAAGTCGTTTCTGGAAACGGTGTCGAGCCACCTGCGGCTCGAAGGTCCTCGGAGTTTAGGTCGGCCCGGGGGCGAATGGGTCCAGGGCCGCCGTTGGGCCAGCAAGAGGCCGACCTGTGCATACTGTAGCCTTTACCTCAAAGTTTCCTCGGCTTCGAGAGCGCTCACGCACTTCCGGCCCACCGCGATGGCCGACTCGAAGCAGCACGGGATGCCTTCCGAGCCGCGCGAGTACGGCCCATGGGGGAAGGGCAACCCGAACAAGGCCACGATCATGGTTGTCACGTTCGGCGGGGGTCAGGTGCCCGTCGTGCCCGACGGGCGAGCCTGTGGACTGCGTGGGCGTCAAGCCCTTATCAAGCCGCCAGGTCGATCTTGATTGCCTAGTCGTGTTGTGCATTGTATCGGACATTGGCGGGGGAGGAGGTGGCCCCGTGGTGATGCGGAGGAGGGGGAGCTGGAGGATGAGGGGATGGCGGAGGCCGAGGGGCCCACGCATCAGCGTCGCCGAGCTTTCAGGTCGGTCATATCTCCAACCCTGCAAACCCAGGTGGCCGAACGCGTTGAACCTTCGAGCTCGTACATTCGAAGCCCGAGACCAGGGGCCTACACGGTGGCAGTGTTCGGCCTCTGGGGGCCCCCAACGGCCCCCCATCCGCCTCCTCCCCCTCGTCCTCCTCCCCCTCCTCCTCCTCCCTCCCTTCTCATCCTCCTCCCTCCTCCTCCTCCTCCTCCTCCTCCTCCTCCTCCTCCTCCTCCTCCTCCTCCTCCTCCCTCCTCCTCCTCCCTCCGTCTCGTCCTCCTCCTCCTCCTCCCCGCACCTTCTCCTCCTCCTCCGCCTCCCTCCTCCTAGCTCCTCCTCGTTCCCCTCCTCCTCCTCCTCGTCCTCCTCCTCCTCCTCCTCCCCCCCCTTCTCCCTCCCCCCCTGACAGCGCACGACGCAGGGCGAGCATCCGCTCCAGGGGCGACCTGTCGGTACTTCCACGGGCCGCGTGCTCCCTGCTGGGGCTGTCTGCTGGGCAGTAGTGCCACAGCCGCGTGCTCCGCTGCCATCCCCCCGCCGCCAACCTCCTCCTCCTCCTCCCTCTCATCCCCCTCCGCGTCATCATCATTCTTATGATTATCGTCGTCGTCGCTATCGCCATCGTCACCACCGTCATCATCATCCTCACACCCTTCACGACGGTCATCATCACCATCATCGTTATCAGCATCACCGCCAGCATCGCCATCGCCCGTCACACGTTCCGTGGCTTCTTGGGGGCTCCACCGAAGGCAGACCGACCTAGTTTGGTGATTTCCACACCCTATGCTACCAATGCGAAGCAGACGGGGCGCCCAGGCTTGCAGAAACAGAGAGACAGAGAGAGAGAGAGGGAGGGATGGAGAGAGAGAGAGAGAGAGAGAGAGAGAGAGAGAGAGAGAGAGAGAGAGAGAGAGAGAGAGAGAGAGAGAGAGAGAGAGAGAGAGAGAGAGCGAGAGTGACGCAAACACACAGACACACACGCACGCGCGTTGGGCAGCGTGCCGAGAGGACTCGACACGGACCTTGCGGACCGAGCCCTGCCCCCCCCCCCCGCCGGCGCGATCTGTAGCCGAGGTTCGGACATCGCCTGCCAGAGAAACCGAATGAGAGAGAGAGAGAGAGAGAGAGAGAGAGAGAGAGAGAGAGAGAGAGAGAGAGAGAGAGAGAGAGAGAGAGAGAGAGAGAGAGAGCAGGAGAGAGATAGAGGGACACGCGCCGATGTGGAATGATGCCACAGATACTGCAGCAATTTCTGTCTGGCACCTGTGGCGTTCATCACCTCGCCAAGCGGTGAAATGATTACCAATGTATTTTTTTCAATAGGCCTTGTATTTACATACCAAATGTGATAAGTGATCACTTTCCTCCTCAATTCGTGGTACGAGACGACGCGACGCGACCACTTTTTGGGACAAACTGCGCCCGGCGTCCATTTTCCCAAAAAGTGGCCGCCCCGTCGCTGCACGTCGTGCTAACAGGTCCGATGGTGCAGCAGTCCTGAATCTCGGAACCGGGGGTGTGGCTGGATTCTGGCTGGATTCGTGACGCGACGAGTGGCGCACAGGAACAGAGAGACAGACAGAGTAGGAGAGAGAGAGAGGGAGAGAGAGAGAGTGAGAGAGAGAGTGAGAGAGAGAGCGAGAGAGAGAGAGAGAGAGAGAGAGAGAGAGAGAGAGAGAGAGAGAGAGAGAGAGAGAGTGAGAGAGAGAGAGAGAGAGAGAGAGAGAGAGAGAGAGAGCGCCTGAGACAGGCAGCCTGAACTTCCGACGGACAGACCGACCTAGTCTGGTGATTTCCACACCCGTCTGCTTCCAATAAGAAACAGACGGAATCTCCAAATGAGAAAGAGAGAGAGGGGGTGGAGACATAAGGGTCCCCGCATAGGAGGTCTCCTAGAGACCTCTCCCAGACCTCCCCCCAGCCTGGGGGGAGGCCTTCCGGAGCCCCCCCCCCAGCTTGGGGGAGGTCTGGTACCAGACCTCCCGTGGTCCTCCACCAGGCCCGGGGGGAGGCCTCCCCCCAGGCTGGGGGGAGGCCTCCCAGAGGTCTGGGGGAGGCCCAGGGGAGGCCTCCTGGAGGCATCCCCCCAGCCTCGGGGGGGGCCTCCCCAGGGAGGTGTCCTCGCGACCTGGGAGACCTCCCCAGGGAGGCCTCCAGGAGGTCTGGGGGAGACCTCTGGGAGGTCTTCCCCCAGCCTGGGGGGAGGCCTCCGGGAGGCCTCCCCTGGTCCTCCTGGAGGCTTGTGAGAGGCCTCCCCCCAGACCTGGTGGAGGACCAGGGGAGGCCTCCGGGAGGCCTCCCCCCAGGCTGGGGGGAGGCCTCCCCCCAGACCTCCCACAGGACCAGGGGAAATCTCCCGGAGACCCCCGGGAGGTTTTTCCTGAGCAGGGGAGGTCTCCAGGAGGACCAGGGGAGGTTTGCCGGAGGCCTCCCCCCAGCCTGGGGGGAGGCCTGCAGGGTCGAATCGACCCGCATGTTAGGGTCAGCCCGTCCCGACTCGTCTCGATTGTTAGGGTCCGCCCTCTTGGCCCGACCCGATCCGCTCGTTCGGGTACTCGCGTGACAGGTCGACGATGTATTAAATTTTATAACCCGCCCGATCCGACCCGACCCGACCTCGCCCACCCATTAGGGCCGGCCCGCCCGCCCGGCTTGACCTGCCCGTTACGGTGCGCCCGCGCGGTCCGACCCGTTCTGCTTGTAAGGGGCCCTTAAGTGCAGCGGGTCTGCTCCTCCTTCGGGGTTTAGGGTTTAGGGTTTAGGGTTTAGGGTTTAGGGTTTAGGGTTTAGGGTTTAGGGTTTAGGGTTTAGGGTTTAGGGTTTAGGGTTTAGGGTTTAGGGTTTAGGGTTTAGGGTTTAGGGTTTAGGGTTTAGGGTTTAGGGTTTAGGGTTTAGGGTTTAGGGTTTAGGGTTTAGGGTTTAGGGTTTAGGGTTTAGGGTTTAGGGTTTAGGGTTTAGGGTTTAGGGTTTAGGGTTTAGGGTTTAGGGTTTAGGGTTTAGGGTTTAGGGTTTAGGGTTTAGGGTTTAGGGTTTAGGGTTTAGGGTTTAGGGTTTAGGGTTTAGGGTTTAGGGTTTAGGGTTTAGGGTTTAGGGTTTAGGGTTTAGGGTTTAGGGTTTAGGGTTTAGGGTTTAGGGTTTAGGGTTTAGGGTTTAGGGTTTAGGGTTTAGGGTTTAGGGTTTAGGGTTAGGGTTTAGGGTTTGCCCGCTGCACTTAAGGGGCCCTTAAGTGCAGCGGATCTGCTCCTCTTCGGAGGCCCCGAGGCCAAGACAGCCCGCTGCACTTAAGGGGCCCTTAAGTGCAGCGGATCTGCTCCTCCTTCGGGGGGGCTCCCGGAGGCCAAGGCAGCCCGCTGTACTTCAGGGGCTCTTAAGTGCAGCGGATCTGCTCCTCCTTCGGGGGGGCTCCCGGAGGCCAAGACAGCCCGCTGCACTTAAGGGGCCCTTGAGTGCAGCGGATCTGCTCCACTTTCGGGGGGGCTCCCGGAGGCCAAGACAGCCCGCTGCACTTAAGGGGCCCTTAAGTGCAGCAGCGGGTCTGCTCCTCCTTTGGGGGGGGGGGGCTCCCGGAGGCCAAGACAGCCCGCTGCACTTAAGGGGCCCTTAAGTGCAGCGGATCTGCTCCTCCTTCGGGGGGGCGCCCGGAGGCCAAGACAGCCCGCTTAGTCCAGGTTTAGACCGAGTTGTAGGGTCTTAGTTAGTAGGGTTTAGGGTTTAGGGTTTAGGGTTTAGGGTTTAGGGTTTAGGGTTTAGGAAGTCTCGAGCGACAGTGCCCGAGTTGTGAGGACGTCTCGAGCGGCGGCGCTTTCTGCGGACACCTCCAGAGAGCCCAAAGCCGTCCCCCCCTTCCTTCCTGCCGACCCGTCCGGATCCAAGGGGTAGGAGGGAGTGGACGAGGAACCGATGGAAGAGGCCTCCCCCCAGCCTGAGAGGCGCCTCCCGGAGGCCTCCCCCTAGCCTGCGGGGGGGCCTCCCGGAGACCTCCCCCAAGGCTGGGGGGAGGCCTCCCAGGGAGGCCTCCAGGAGGTCTGGGGCAGGCCTGGGGGAGACCTCCCCCCAGCCTGGGGGGAGGTCCGGGGGGGGAGATCTGGTGGAGGCTTCCCCCAGGCCTCCCAGAGGCCTCCCCCAGACCTCCCGGAGGCCTCCCCCAGGCCTGGGGGAGGACCAGGGGAGGCCAGCCGGAGACCTCCCCTGGTCCTCCCGGAGACCTCCGTCGTCCACGAGCCCTCCTCCGACGGCCGCGACCCCAGACCTGGGGGAGGTCTGGCGGAGGCCTCCCCCCAGACCTGGTGGAGGACCAGGGGAGGCCTCCTGGAGGCCTCCCCTGGTCCTCCACCAGGCCTGGGGGAGGTCTGGTGGAGGACCAGGGGAGGTCTGGTGGAGGCCTCCCCTACCTCGCCGGAGGGCCTCCTGGGAGGTCTGGTGGAGGACCAGGGGAGGTCTGGTACCAGACCTGGTGGAGGACCAGGTAGGTGTGGACCCTTACCGAGAGAGAGAGAGAGAGAGAGAGAGAGAGAGAGAGAGAGAGAGAGAGAGAGAGAGAGAGAGAGAGAGAGAGAGAGAGAGAGAGAGAGAGAGAGAGAAGAGAGAGAGAGAGAGAGAGAGAGAGAGAGAGAGAGAGAGAGAGAGAGAGAGAGAGAGAGAGAGAGAGAGAGAGAGAGAGAGAGAGAGAGAGAGAGAGAGAGAGCGGGAGAGAGAGAGAGACAAAGAGAGAGAGAGAGAGAGAAAGAGAGAGAGAGACCGAGTCCCGCCCCTCCCCGTTGCGATCTACAGCCTAGGTGCTGGCCTCGCTTGCCGGGTTTTGTAGTTGGGGCCGAAGCTTTCCAGGGAACGGGTTGCCATGGTGTAGCCGACAGTCTCCAGGGCTGGTCCGAGCGTTTCGAGGGTAGGGCAGCGTTTGTCCTGGTTATGGATTTCCAGTGTACGGACAACATTCCCAGAGGTCAGACGTTGACCTTGCATGTCGCCAGTCTGCCGCTGCCTGGCATGAGGTGATGACTGCGAGCTCGACATTGTGAAGAAGGACGAGTGCATCGCGTGGGCACGGAAGCCGAACCCTGGGCGCGGCAATGCGAACCAGGGGATGTACTGTTTCTACTGCTTCCGGACCTGGGAGGGCCTCTTCGCGAAGCGGTATCCATCTGCGAAAGGCTTGGCCGTCGCGATGGGGCAGGACAAAGAGCTGCGCACTGAGTTCTTTGATGCCCGGATCAAGTGCGCCTCCTTCTTCATTGCGAAGAGCCAGACGAAGGACTACATCGCCAACAGGGGCCACATCGACTGGAACTTCGGCAGGCAGCAGGTCAGCTCGTTTGATGTCGAAGAGGTCTTTGGCACGCTGTGTGTTAAAGGGGCGGGGGAGTCGGGCTCTGACCAGCCCGAACATGCCGCCGTTCGCGAGAGGGGCCCCTGAGATGTGTCGGGGCCTCATCGGCGAGGAGCGCGGCTGCAGTTCCCGCCTTGCGAGCGGGGGGAGGGGGAGGAGACCTGGATGCTGCGGAGGATGAGGACGCGTTAGGCGGGTGTGCCGAGAGTTCGAGAGGTCGGAGGAGGATGAAGAGGATTCGCTTTAGTCTTCTTTTCCCAGGTCGTGACGGAGGAGGCCCCCAGTCGAATCATTACTCTGGAGGCATATAAATCTGAACTGGGGGACCCGCTGACCAACGGGAAGGGCCACCAAATCATAGAGCACTGTGGCATGTCCTGTGTCGAGATCCCCGGCAAACTGGAGTGGTTCCGGAAGAAGTGGAAGCGGGAAGGTCGGACCGCGCAACGCTCCCCTCGCATGTGCCTTGCGGATTCTGCCATGCCGCGGCGTGGCAGAATCCGCAAGCGCTGCCAGGGGCGGCGGTGTGATCTGGCAAAGGGGTGCAGAAAGAGACCGAGCACGCCTCTTCTGACACGGCTGTGTTCGAGGGTGAGGTGGCCATGAATTTCGAGAGCTTAGCGCAGTCGCTGCACGGAGCGTTCTCGCGGCCCACGGGAGAGACGTGTGCCTCGATCTTCAGCAGTGCCGCATCGTCGAGCGGAGCTGCTCCGCCACTGAAGCCAGCTTTCGAGCCAGCCATCGGCACCCCGGCAGGCAGCGAGGAGAGCGATTCTGGCGTTAGTCTGTTCAGTGGCCGACGCACGTTGAGGGCAGCAGTTCCGTCAGGCGCAGCCTCCGCAACCCCCGCAGTCTCCGCTGCCAGCGAGCTGCCCAGCGCCCGAAAGAACGTGAAGAAAGGCCGTCCAGCTCCGAACGCACCTGCGGCCCCGAACGTGAGGAAGGGCCGCGCGGGCCCTGGGAGGAAGAGTGGCAACCGCAAGAAGGTTCTCCAGGATTGGCGGCCCCACCCCGATCCTCCTCCCAACATCGCCCCCTGTCCTCCCACCATCCTCCCCTGTCCTCCCCTCTTCGATCCTCTTTTGATCCTCGGCCCTCTTGCCACCTCCCCCTCCCTCTCCTCATCCTCGTTCTCCTCCCTCCAGGGGGATCGGATGCAGATGCCTTGCCGGGCACTTAACGCACCCCCTCCTGCTGTCACCGCCCTCGCCCCCGCGCCCCCTCGCAGCTCCCCCCCCGCTTCAGGACACGATGACCGAGTTCGCGGAGTGCGGCGAGGACGAGAAATTCTTCGCGGAGTCCAACTGCTTCCGGCGCAGGTTGGAGCGGCACTTGTCGGATTTCGCGGGCTGCTTTGTCGAGGACGCCGAGCTTCAGAAGGCCTTCAAGGCTGCCGACGACGCGAAGGAGGAGCGCCCTGAGTTGTACTCGTCGGACCCGGGCGACCTTTCGTTGAAGAAGCAAGCCCAGGAGGCGCTCAATATTTGCAAGGCGTGGTGCAAGAACAGGGAGTGCGATCTCGAGTTCTCGAAGGTGTACGCGTCGAGCATCCAGTTCATGTCGACCCCGCCGCGCGTGTCCCTGCCGTACCCCACGTGGCTCCTGAAGCTGCACGTGGCTAAGCAGTGCGAGGCAGTCCAGTGTAAAAGGGGGGCTTGGCGACTATATTCCAGATGAAACGGAGGTGGGAG
Source organism: Prorocentrum cordatum (assembly GCA_963575745.1). NCBI lineage: Eukaryota > Dinophyceae > Prorocentrales > Prorocentraceae > Prorocentrum > Prorocentrum cordatum. The sequence goes on along the minus strand of CAUYUJ010015698.1, from coordinate 301,010 downwards.
GAGATGCATGAGCGAGGTGGTTTAAGTAGGGGCAGCGCCGAGGGGGCACGAGGAACTGGAGCAGGACAGGCAGAAGGAGAGGGCGCTGGTGGACAAGGGGGGGCGGAGGCAAGCGCTGGAGTTGGGGTAGGTGAAGGAGGGGGAGAGGGAGGAGGATGAGATGGGAAGGGGGAGGGGGAGGAGGAGGAGGACGACGAGGAGGAGGAGGAGGAGGCGGTGGAGGAGGAGGAGGAGGCGGTGGAGGAGGCGGACGAGGAGCAGGAGGACGAGGTGGGAGAGGAGGCTGCCGACCCCCCACCCCCCGCACCCCCTCCCCCTTTGCCAGTTTGCGGACACCATCGTCGAGATGTGGCAGATTCTGCAGCCGTCCAACCTCGAGGCTGCAGGGTATCCCACGGCGGACTCGCAGCACCTCGTCATGCTGGAGATGGTCAAGATGAAGGTCAGCATCATGGCCCAGGGCGGGGGGTCCACTCTGCGACACGATCTTCTGGAGCTTTGTGCTGCGCTGCCGCCCCACATGTCCACAGAGTTGGCGAGTGATCTCTCAGCGCTGCGCAGGATTCTCCTGGCGTCTGGTCCAGATCCTGCTGCGAAGGAGGTGTTGACCGCCGCGCAGGAAGCTTGGACTTCTGTCGAGGACGAGCGCTGGACCATATGCTCGTTCGTTCAGGATTGGCCCGCAGGACTCCTGGGATGTGGCATCGAAGTCGTCAGGGGGAGGAGGAGGAGGAGGGCGACGAGGAAAAGGGGGAGGAGGAGGAGGAGGAGGGCGAGGAAGAGGTGGAGGAGGAGGACGAGGAGGACGAGGAGGAGGAGGCAGGCCCCATCCTCTGAGTTTTCTCTTCAGGATCGAAGCTGATGACGAATTGCAAGGCCATCCTGGAGTCGAAACTGAAGGGCTCCACTCTGCGTGAGCAGGTTCTCGATATTCTGGAGGCGGCTCGCGAAATGAGTCGCAATAAGGACGTTGCCCTGATCGATCGTGTTATTTCGTCCCAGGCCACCATGGACAGGATCGCTGACTTGTACAGCCAGGCCGGGGAGGTGTCCTTTCCGCACCTCCAGGACGAGGAGATCGAGCAGAAGCTGGGGACCTTCAGCGGGTTTGTCGACATCGTGGTGTGCGACGCTGGCGAGGCAATCTTCTTGCGTGTCGCAGAGTGGCTGTCGTCAGACCCGACCGCCGAGCGTCCCGAATATTGGCATGACGACGCATACAAGACTCTAAAAGAACGCATTCAGTCAACGGTTCACCGTGCTGGAACACTTCCCAAGAAGACTGAGGCGCTTGAAACGTTTGCGACATCCAGTCAGGCGTGGAGTGACATGTGCAGTATGGTCTCGAGGTTACAGGAGTTCGTCCAGGTCATATCAGCGCCAGTCAGCGACGTCATTGCTGCGAAAGAAGTCCTCTTGCAGTTGAGCGTGATCCGCGATGAGCAGCAGAAGAACCTCGATGTGTTTTTTTGGGATGGGCACGCTGGTATCACTGCTCTCAAGAGCGTCATCGAGCAGCTGGTAGGATTGCCCATCGTCACGGAGTCCCGGACGTTAGTCAAGAGCGTGGTGAGTGCTGGCCTTGCTCCTTTGGAGTACGCGCTGCAGTATGTCTTCAGTGGGTTTCCGTGTGACGACTTCTTGACTGAGTCTTGGTGCGCTGACGTATGCAAATCCGACTGGGGGGACCTTGCTGGTATTTTGTGCCCTGGGCCTGGACCAGCCCCTGCGCCTCCTTGCGTGGCCCCAGGGATGGAGCAGGCCATCGCCAGAGCATTGGGCACGGCAAATGGATCAGAAGACGATACTCTACTGGAGCAGATTTGGACAGTCAAGAAGGTCGTTACCCTGTGGGCCAGCATCGTTATGCTGGTACAGCTAGGCCCGAAACCAGACTGCAAGCGCGACACTCTGAACGTCATGGCCACTTTCATGTCACATCACCACGATCTGTTGCAATTGGTTGGGCGAGTTCTCCAGCGCTATGAGCGCGAGAATAAGATCACGTTTGCCGAAGGGTCATGCGATTTCTCTCACGAGGACTTCCTGCCTAATTTCAAGAAGTGCTGGGCCACGCCGCAGCCCGGGCATGCTGTTGAGTTCGATGGCATGGCGATCCCCGAGGTGGCTTTCAGGTCACTGAAGGATGCCAGCAATATTGTCAACGCTATTGGCACCGACTGGGCGTCGGCGACGTTGGCAGTGAAGGACAACCTGAAGTCGTGGATTCCGGATTGGAAGCCTGTCGAGTCGACTTTGATGGACATCCCGATGCCAGAGATGACGCGCGCATTGCTTGCCAATGAGAAGAACAAGGAGATATCAACACATGCTGCAGCTCTGAAGGAGCGCGCCCAGATGATCAAAGACGTGAAATTGCCGCCTGGGTACGCCATCTTGTATCCGGCCGAGCTTCAGGAGTGCATCGACGTGGCGGTGCTGGGGATCGTCACCGTGTCACTGACGTTCTCGCTGTACAGTGTGCACTTCCACATCAAAGGGCTGACGGGGCCGAGGAAGCGCAAGGACGCGGCCGAGCAGGCGACTGAACCACGGGGAAATGATGAGGAGGCGGAAGGAGGGGAAGGAGGAGGAGAAGAGGAGGAGGTGGTACTGAGTGGCGCCAGCTACTTTACTGCCGAAGGCTCCTCGTGCAAGGGGGGCGGCCAGGGCAGACGCACGGAGGAGGAAGGGCAGAAGAGGAGGAGGGCGGTCGTGGATCAGGACGGCCAGGGGGCGGTGGGGGGAGCGGCGGAGGAGAATGATCCAGCCCAGGTGAACAAGCAGCTCAAAGACAAGGGCGTCTGGGCGAGCCTTCCGCCCTGCGTCGCCCGCGCCCTCGAGCAGGTCGAGTCCAGCGGCGTGCTCGACCACTACGACTAGCCAGGTCAGTAGGTGGCAGTCGTCCCGGCGATGTGGGCGTGTGCCGCGGACGCGTGCACTATGTTGTAGTGCATCCGGAGGAGGAGAAGAAGAAGGATGATGAGAAGGAGTCGGAGTAGGAGGAGTGGGGATGAAGGGGGGGGGGCGGAGCCAGGAGGATCATGTCCCTGGCCATGGGGCCCGCTCCGTTCTGGTCTAGAGCGGGGAGGGGGGGCAGTCTTGCGCATGCCCCCCGCGCACGCGGCCCCGAGATTTGTTCTGCTGGCGTGCGCTGGCCTGGTCGAGGGAGCGTAGAGTCAGGATCCCAGGACTCCTGGGCGTCGGTGGACGAAGGCCGCCACCGCGTTTTTTTTGCCTCGCCCACGCAGCTTGGCCTGGAGCAGGCCGATTGTCAGGGGTGGGGGCGGTCACAAGACATCCCGGGGAGGAAAAGCACTCGGACAGGCCTGCTCCCAGTTTCCGTTGGCGCCGAGACCTCGTGCGACAGTCCATTGCGTTGACGGGTTGCTCGTCGAAATCATCGTTGTTATCATTGACGTTGTCACATCGTCGTCATGATGTGAGCCGCTAGTGGTTGTGCTGGGTCGCATTGGAACTGGGATCCCATGTCGGTCGACACGTCAGTGCCTCTGGAATTGAGGTTTGCAGTTATTTCTTGGTAACGGTATTTTGCAATTATTGGTTTATGGCGAATTCTTGGTTTCGATATCTTGGAATTATTGGTTTCTTGGTTTGTTTATTGGTAATGATTCTTGGTTTCTTGGTTTGCCTATTCTTGGTATTCTTGGTTTGCCCCCTTCTTGTGAACGTAGGGGCCCCTCAACTCAGAAAATATGGGAAAATATGGGAAGTGGGGGGGAAGACAGAAACCCAGAAAATATGTGAAAATATGGGGAATATTTTTATTTGTGTGTATTTATTTGTGTGTCCTGGGGCCCCTTCATAGGTGTGGTCGGATGGTCGCGCCGCGTCGCCGACGCATCGGCGATGCGGCTCGATGCAGAGCCCGATGTTCTCCGCGCCGACGGCGGCGGTGCATCGCCGACCCCGTCGACTCGGACCCCGTCCGGTTGGCCTCTGCTGCTGGGACCAGCCAGGGCTACCTGAGGGGGCGTGCAGTGCGCAGCCCAGAGCCTTGCTCGTCTGCCCCGCCCCCAATCGTGGGAAACAAAAAAAACAGTCTGCATCCGCGGCCTCCTGTGCCGGGCCCCTGGGCCGCGACCCCGCGGATGCCCTTGCGGAACGTGTCCGTGCGACCACGTCGCTTCGGGGTCGCGCCCCGGCATCCAGACCGCGAGGGCGCGGATACGGACATGTCCATCTACAGGAGGAATATGCAAGAATGAAGGAAAGACAGACGGGTAACGATTTGTCGTGCGCTCCTGGCTATTTTGGATCATGTTTTGACTGTGTCCCATTTGTCTTCGAAGAGGCGCTTGTAGGAGGACATGCCCGACCTCATACCGTTCTGGTTTTCCCTCCCCACCCTTGTCGGGTTGACCCAAAAGGGGGTCCAGCGTGGTGCAATAGATTCGGTGCAATAGGTTTGTGGGGTCTCAGTACACCTGGGGCGTGCAGGACGTCCCTGGTCGCAAATGTACGGCTGGATTTTCGTGTGCAGCGCATTGCTTGCAGTACAGTGCAGTACACTTCTCTTGCGCGCAGTACGTTTGCGACACCAGTGCCCAGAAGCTGCTGCCCCACCCCCTTCCAGCTGCACCCCCTTTTGGGTCGCAAGGACCCCTGGCTTCCGGGTCATAACTCGCTCGGCTCTCCAGCGGCCGCTCGGGGGATGTGCCGGGCCCCCCCCCCTGGGAACGCACCTCGGCGAGGAGCCGCTGCTGCAGAGCATCCTCCCGAGGCCGGGCCTGAAAAAAATGGCCAAGGAGCGACGAAGACGCCCGAAGACCTCGGACTTCGAGCCTGAGCCCATCCTCAGGTCGGGCTGCACGGTTTCCCCCGGGGCCGTGGGCGACCCGAGGAGGAGGAGGAGGAGGAGGAGGAGGAGGAGGTGGAGGAGGAGGAGGAGGAGGAGGAGGAGGAGGAGGAGGAGGAGGAGGAGGTGGAGGAGGAGGAGGAGGAGGAGGAGGAGGTGGAGGAGGAGGAGGAGGAGGAGGAGTCCTACAAGCGGATCTCGGACCGCCTGCCGGAGGGTCACCCAGACCTTGGTTCCCCCCGCCCGCGCCGGCAGACCACGGAGTGGATCTTCAAGCCGAGCGACGGCAGGCCCATCGAGATCCTGTCGCAGCCCGACTTCGAGTCGGACCTCTCGGGCCAGCCGCGGGGACGCGAGGGGGGGAGGGAGGAGACGTCGAGCAGTGGCGAAGCGTCCCGGCTCGCCTACAGGCCCACCAGGTAGTGTTCTGAGAACCTCCTTGTGGTTTGCACGACATGTTCTCAGAACATTGCTGGCCGAGCCTGTCTTGTTTCACACATCGGAGTAGGAGACGAGCATCGAAGAAAAACGCACGGCGTAGGCTCAAGTCAGGATCCTGCAGTATCTTGCAGGTCCCTGCAGCGCGCAGGCTGGCGCGCAGGATCCTGCAGGATCTTGCAGGACACTCTGCAGGCTCCTGCAGGATCTCGCAGGACCCTGCAGGATTCGGCAGGGTCTTGCAACGCCCTGGTCTGGATTGGTCCGGGTCGGTAGATCCCCGAAACGGGGGCGGGGACGGGGAGGGCGGGGCCGCGAAGGAGTAATACAAAGCGCATGGCAGCAAAACAGACTGGCCAGAGCTCCGCACCGCCCCGGTCGCGCGCCGCGCGCCAGGGAGGGAGGCCCCAGCGCCGATGCAAGGAATCCGCGCCGTGCTCCGAAGGTTCATTCGGAGGAGCGCCAGCAATACCACCACCAGCCCTGGCCAGGTCCATCTTAGGCCCTGGGCTGGTGTACAGACCTCCAGGCCTAGGCTTAAGTCGGGCATGTCCCTCTACAGGAGGAGTATATCCAAAAGTAGTAGAACACTAGTCTGCGGACAATGTATCAGTAGTGTTTTGAATTGTTTGGGGCATTTTCTAATATTTTGCATTTTTGTCATCAAAAATCCGCCTGTAGGAGGACACGCCCGACCTAGATAAGCCTAGGCCAAGAGGGCCTATACACCAGTCCAGGGTCTGTGGTCAGGGCTGGTGGTGGTCTGTTGTTGGGACAAGCGCAATCATGAGCTCGACGATAATCACGAGGAGGACGATGAGGAGGAAGGCACGGGAAAGGAGGCGGCGGAGAAGGAGGAGTACGGGTGAACGGACGAAAGATGAATGATTAAGGAGCAGCAGTAGCAGCGGGAACACAAGCAGGGGCCGTTTTCTGCCTTCTTGGGACTCCTTAGTGGCTTTCTGGGGCCCTCTGGCTCTCAGGGCGTCCTCTGTGGCCGTCTCTGGAGGCTTCATGGTGCCATTTGAAGCCCGAAGCCTCCTGGGAGGCCTTCAGCCATGTGAGGCTCCTGGAACACACGTGGCGTGGAGCGCCGTGAATGTCTCGGCTGGCCCTCCCGGAGGCTCCTGGTTTGGACACCCCGAGGGAACCCGTGAGAAGCCCCAGGAGGCCTTGGGGGGAGTTGGGGGGCGAGGCTGCGAATGCTCTGCGATATCCTGTGGCGCTCCTGGGCATCACTCTCAGATGAGTGTCCGAAGAAGAGAAGATGCAGTTGCGGCAGCCAGCCAATCAGAATTGTGACTGCTGTTCAGTCGGGCATGTCCCTCCACAGAGGGAGTATTCAAACATAGTAAAACATAGTACGGGGATTTGTTTGTGTTGGTCTTCAATGTCTAGAGTAGTGGGACATGCCCGACCTGAGACTACGGTGCTCGGTGAGGAAAGGCACACGCAGACACACACACACACACACACACACACACACACACACACACACACACGCACACACACACACACACGCACACTGTGCGAGCCGCTGCGGCCCGTCGGAGAGCTGGTGCACCGAGCGCCACCGTGGGCAGCCAGTGCAGACGCATCGAGCCAGCGAGCATCCTACGGGGCGGCAGGAGGAGGAGGAGGAGGAGGAGGAGGAGGAGGAGGAGGAGGAGGAGGAGGAGGAGGAGGAGGAGGAGGAGGAGGAGGAGGAGGAGGAGGAGGAGTGAGCCGCCGCAGGCCGCCGCAGGCCGCCGCCCCCGCCGCCCGTGCAGCCGCTGCCGTCTGCACTCTGCCCGTGCCCGCCGCCCGCGCTGCCGCCGTGCCCTGCAGGTCCCTGCGCTGCCCGTGTGTTTTTGTCTTCGCGCCGGGCGTCTTCGCCCCCCCTCCCCGACTCCGGATCCGCCCTACTTTGGGGAAATTCGTTCGTAGGGCCCGGAATTTCCGCCTCACTTTTCAGGCCCCGCTGATGCCAATGTCCGCCCTACTTTTCGGTTGCTGTTTCCGCCCTGCTTCTGTGGATTTCCGCCCTACTTTATATTGGGTGCAGAAATTTCCGCCCTACTTTCTCGGCTTCCTATAGGTGGATTTCCGACGCAATTGTAAGTTGGAAAAAAAGCCAAAGTAGGGCGGATCAGGAGTCATGGCTCTCCGGCCCCCTGGGCCCTCACAGAGCGAATCCCCGGCTGGGAGAATTCGAGGGGTCGTACCTTGACCTTCCAGGAGGGCTAAAGAATAGCACCAGGACCTCGGCATCGTAGTTCCTGTCGAGGTTCTCGGCAACCCAGGTCGGTCTATAGGTCTGGAGGGCTATGCTTTAGCACTCTGGAAGGGTCGAGGGGGGGTTCTCCCAAGGTGGGGCTGGGGAACGGGCCCAGCCGAATGCTCCCGGTTTGACGCCTTTCCTTCTCCCACGGGTCGTCGCGGGCGATTCTCCTTTCCGACCCCTTTCTTGCCCCTACCTCACCTTGCTGCCCCCGCCCGGAAAATGCCGCAGAAAGATGGGGACGAGGGCTGCGGTCGTGACTTCGCGTGATGAATTGTAATGTTCCCAATGTCGGAGGTGGACAGAACCCCCAACAGTGACACGTCGATTAGTGAATTGTCCGTTTTCGGTTCTCGAGAGGGCGCCGCGGCCGTTGTTTTCCAGGCTTGCGCCCGCCAGGATTGGGCCCGAGGTCGTTTTCACTAAACCACGTTTTGCTAAAGGGAGGTCTGTCTATCCCCGACAATGTCGGATCTCAGGGTGGCAGTTGGCCGCTGCGACGGACGCCTCCGCGTCGCCCATATATGCGACGGGCGCCGTCGCGTCGCTGCGCCGCCCCTCCTCCGCTGCTTCCCCCGGCTGATGCTGCAAGATCTGTTGCAGGCTCTGGCTCTCGTCCTCTGCCTCCTCCTCTCGGGCCGGGCGAAAGGAGGGGATTGGGAAAAGGGGGGTTACGAAATTTGCTGCATGCAGCTGGTTTCGGCCTCACCGAGGGGCCCATTCTTCGATACATGGCCGCCTCCGGCGCCGGGAGGCGCCGGGAAAATCAGCTACGTGAGCTGATTCTCAACCCCCCCCTTTGCTATCCCCCCCTTTCGCCCGACCCGATCCTCGGCCTCTTCCCGAAGCCTGCTCGCACCCAGACCTCCAGAGTCATGATTGAGAGCGCCTCACGACGACGACGAGGACGAGGAGGAGGAGGAGGACGAGGAGGAGGGGGAGGAGGAGGAGGGGGAGGAATAGCGAGATGACCTTGAACGGGCCTCCGGAGAGCTTCTTGGGGCCGAGGGCTCCAGATGTCCGTTTCGGTTCTCCGCCCAGGCACCCTCCTGGAGCCGTCCTGATAGTGCTCGGGAGGGGGGAGGACGAGGAGGAGGAGGACCGAGGGAGGGGGGCGCGCCTCTGGAACGCTGCAGAGGCCCCGCAGGACACCCAGCAGGTATTCTAACACGCATCGGGTGAGAGGGGCACCGGGGCGCATCTGTGAGGAAGAGGGATGTCCTGGGATCCAGGCCCCCCTCGCGACTTTTTGGATTCTCTGGAGCCTTCCACTATCCGGGGACCACCAAACAATGACCCAGAATGTACGACTGGTGGTTGGCAGAATGTACGACTGGTGGTTGGCACAGGGTCTGGCGGATGTGTCGATGGGTCATGGGGTCGGCGTTTGCAGTGGCGATGTTTGGGTGTCGCACGCAATGGGCGAAGTACGGGAGCGAAGCAGGACAGGGTGGAATGGAAGAGACGAAGGATAAGGGGGTGGGGGAGGGAGACAACCCAGCCTGTGAGCAAGGACCGCGACAGCGACAGCGACGGCGACGGCGACGGCGGCGACGGCGGCGACGATGGCGATGGCGGCGGCGAGGGCGACAGCGACGGTGATGGCGACGGCGGAGACGACGACGATGACGAAGACGACGATGATGACGGCGACGACGACGACGACGACGAACACGACGACGATGATGACGATGGCGAGGACGACGAGGACGACGACGACGACGAAGTTGACGACGACGCCGTCGACGACGGTGACGCCCTGGAGCGCCCCCCGGGCTCTCGTGGGGACGTCCCAGAGCGTTTGGAGCCTTCTGGGGCTGGCGGGGGGTCACTCTCGGAGGCCTTTTGGGCCGTCTTGGGGGCGGTCTTGGGAGCTTTGTACAATGAAGATCCATAGGAAGGACGGGTCACCTTCCCAAGGTCACCCTTGCGTCCTTAGATTTTCCCGGCAGTGCGCCGCTAGAAAAGCTTCAATTGGGGCGTCCATGGACCGCCAAAGGGTCTTGCGTCATTGCAGCGGGTCCTCACTACATATTTTGACTGTAGGCCCTCTTGGGGCGTCCTTGGCCTGTCTTGGGGCGAGTTCGGGGGCCCCTTGGGGCGACCTTGGGGCGACCTTGGGGGGCCTCTTAGGCTATCTCTGGGGCGTCCGAAGCTCGAACGTCTTGGGGCGTGTTAAGCTCGAAAGGGTGAGAGCGCGAGAAACATTGAACAGGGATCCAGGAAATCAGTGATTTCGACATCCCAGGCTGCTTCTCAGGGTTCTCGCGGGGCTGCTCTTGGACTCTTAGGGGGCCTTTGGGGGACTTCTGAACCCGTACAGTAAGAATGAAGGACTTTACATTTTTACCCTTGCATCCTTGCCTCCTTCGTCTATCCTTGGCCACTTTCGTTGTCCGCGCCCCCGGCACGACGCCGTCGCGCTGCCGCACTTTCGACGGCCCCACCGCCGTCGCCTTCAAGGCGCGCTCCCGCAGCCCCGCGCGGAGCGGTATCGGCGCTTGTCGCATCCTTATCGTGCCTCCTTACAGTTCGGGAGTGGACAGAACCCTCAACAGTGACACGTCGATTAGTGAATTGTCCGTTTTCGGTTCTCGAGAGGGCGCCGTGGCCGTTTTTTTCCAGGCTTGCGCCCGCCAGGTTTGGGCCTCCGGTCGTTTTCACTAAACCACGTTTTGCTAAAGGGGGGTCTGTCTATCCCCCAACAGTACGGGTTGACTGTATGCGTTTAGGGTTTTTTCTTTTGTGCCGTGACGGCTCCCCAACCGTCGTGCTTGTCGGCGCGCGCGAGGGCGCGCGTAGCGTGCAGACTGGTTTTTTGGGGATTCAGGCTCGCGTTCTGGAGGGCGGCCCTGTAGTGCAGCATCGCGAGAACACTCAGGATCCATCCCTTCCCTCCTCCCCCCCCCCGCTTCTCCTCGCGGGCATAATACATTCGCAGGCGATGTTTCTCCACCAATCCCCGAGTTCCGCCCCGAAAAGTTTGGCCGCTCAGACAAAGGGGGGAAACTTGGGATAATCACACCCAAAGGGGGCTGTTCGGACACCCCTACCGAGGATGGACGCCTCCCTCGTCGCGCATCCCAGCGGATGGGCCTCAACTATTGCTGGTCCGTTCGAAAACACCACGGAGCCTGGGATCGGCGTCGACGTATCTCCTGTTATGCATGTCCGTGTCCTCGGCCTCGCGGGCCAGGCCATTGGGCTGCCACCCCGCGGGTACGAGGCGTTCTCTTCGCGGATGCTCCGCGCGGAGCGCGATCCGCGCGATCCCGCGCATCCGCGCGGGATCGCGCCCCGGAATCCAGACCCCGAGGGCGCGGACACGGGTGCGTTCGCCGCTCGAGAGAAGTTTTACCATTCTCAGGTCTGGCGTGTCCCTCCACAGGAGAGTTTATTTGGGAATCGTAAGAAAATGGGCAGATGACCCTCTGTCGTGCTCTTTTTCTTTTTCTTCGACAGTCCGCCTCCGCCCAGCACAGCCCAGCTCAGTGGTCTCGCGGCTGACTGCCCCACAGAGCCCCCGACCCCTGCAGCAGATTGTCGCCCTCTCTCGACGGTGTGCCGCGCTCCGCGGCCCGCTCGCTGGAAACTCTCTTCTGCACGCCACAGGCGGGCCCTTGCTCTTGGCATCGCTCGGACGTGTGCACCTTTTCTTCTGCGAGGAGCATCTCGGGTCATCCTCCGAAGCAAATGCAGCCACGAAATCGAGACCTGCACGGGGGAGTGGACGGCCGAGCGGTGGCGAGTTCTTTAATCATGCAGGTCAGGTCGCGTGCTTGCACGACTCCAGTCCCTGCGCTGCGTCCTGCGTCTGTCTTCCCTTTGCCCTCCACCCTCCGACCTCCTCGCGCGCTCTCCCCCTCCCTCCCCCGCCCCCGTGCCCGTTCCCTGCTGCACCCCCCGACCGCCTGCTGGTGGGTTCCCCCCGGTGGCTCAGGCACCATGCTGGAGCCGGGCGACAGGCTGAAGATATCCGAAGTGCTGGACGCCTGGGGTGAGCGGTGGAGGAGAGATCAAGCAGTGGCGAAGCGTCCCACCAAAGAATGCTCTGAGAACCCTTTGCAAGTGCCCTGCACGAAATGTCACTGGAACATTTCTGGTCGAGACTCTCTCGTTTTACCACGTCGGGCCTATGTTCTGAGGACATGTTGTGCTTGTTCTCAGAACATCTCTGGGGGGCCATAGGAACCCTTCGTGTCGGGCCCTCGGGAATGCCCATACCGCCGGCCCATGCGCAAAGAGAGAGACGAGAGGATCGGCGGCCTGCCCGGGGTCTGGACGCCCGAAATGGGTACGGAAAGAATGGGTACAATGTCCAACAGCCGCTCCTGTTCATTTCGAACAGGATTCGCTGTCCACGCCGCCGCGGCCTGTGTCCATTCGAGACAGAGGGCCGCCTGCCCAACAGCGGCCGCTGTTGGTTTGGGACAAGGTTTGTTGTTGGGCATTGTACCCGTTCTTTCCGTACCCACTTCGGGCGTCCAAACAGGGGGAAGGGCAGCCTTGATTTCCCAGGAGGGCAAACAAAAAATAGCACCAGGACCTCCACATCCAAATTCCCCGCTGAAGTGCTCTGGGCGGTCCAGATCGGTCTCTATTAGAGGTCCCGAGAGGGGGCGGGGCTCCCCCAGAAGGCTCCGGAGGCCTCCGGCCTTCCCCCCGGAAGGCCTGCGGGGCTCTCCCTGCGAGGCGCGGCCTGGGCCTCTCGGGGGGGCGGGGGGGGGGGGCCGCCGAGGAGCCCTTGCCGCCGTCCGAGAGGGCCCGCCCCCTCGCAGCCCCTCCCCAGACCCCCCCCCCCCTCGCGCCGTGAAGAAGCATCGCGGCGGGAGGCTTTTCGCTATTCTCGGCCCCCCCCCGGGGGCCAGCACCGGCCCCCGGGACCGTCAAAAGTTAAGTCACGACGGGAGGTGCTTCGCTATTCTCGGCCCCTGGGGGTCATCGCCGGCCCTCGGGACCGTCAGGAAACGCTGCAGGAGGAACAACCGGTCCCGGGGAAGGCGTCCGGACCTCTGGGTGTCGCGGCACGAAAAAAGCATGACGTCGGGGGTCGGTCTGGGTCCCTCGGTGCGCTGCCGGCGGGAGTGAGCAGAGAGGAGAGAGCACACACGGGACAGTCGAGCTCTGTGGCCTCGCTCCTCGTCTGAGGCCCTTCAAGGCAGCACCGAGAACTCCAGGCACCACGGGTGGTGTCCGAGCAGATGGGGCCGGAGGATTGCGCCGCATCGCAGATGCACGGGCGATGCGGCTCGCTGTGGAGAAGTCTCTCGGAGCATAAGGAAGGACTCCAGGCACCCCGAGTGGTGTTCGAGCAGATGGGGTCGGAGGATCGCGCCGCATCGCAGATGCACCGGCGATGCTGCTCACTGTGGAGAAGTCTTTCGGAGTATCAAGGACTCTAGGCACCACGAGTGGTGTCCGAGCAGATGGGGTCGGAGGATCGCGCCGCATCGCGGATGCACCGGTGATGTTGCTCAATGTGGAGCCCGCTTTGTTTTTCCACGCGGACATCGCCGATGCATCGCTCGTGCATCGGCGATGCGGCGCGATCCTACGACCCCACCTGCTCGGACATCTCTCGAGAGACCTCCACACCCAGGCATCCGATGTCATGACTGTGCCATTGCTGGGCCCCCTGACGTTCCGCCCCCCTTTCCCCAGGGCCCGTTAGTCGTCCCGGGTCCCGGGCTGCTTCTTCTGCGGTCCCGAGGCCTGGCCGAGGGCCTTTCTATGCCGAAAACATACAAAAAACCTTCATCGTGATTTTTGTTTGCCACGACGCAGGCATGTCTGTGCACCAGAACAGGGGGACGGTACAGTAGTCTAGGCCTCCGAGATAGGGTCGGAGTCGATGGTTTCGGAGGATCGTGCCGCATCGCCGATGCATCGGCGATCTGCGATGCGGCTCGATGTGGAGCTTGATTTTCTCGCCGGCGTCGCCGACGCACGGCCGACGTCGCCGATGCATCGTCGACTCATCGTCGATGCATCGACGACGCGGCGTGAGCTTCCGAGTCCACCTGGTCGGACCCCAGCTGGGAAGCCTGTAAAAGGTCGGTCGGTGCCAGCGTTAAGTCGGGCATGTCCCTCTATAGGAGGAGCAATCAAAAATAGCAAAAACATAGTATGGGGACGATATTTCGCCTTCTGCTCTGGCAATTTTCGAGCATTCTGTTGGGCACGCTTCATTTTTCGTCCCAAAGCCGCCTGTTGGGGGACACGCCCGACCCGATGCCAACGCCGCGGGGGTCAGCGCTGACGGGGGCCCGCCGGCCCTCTCCTACAGGGGGATTGTCGACGAAAAACAAATTACGCTACCGAGGAACCGCACATACTTAATTCAAATCTTATGTGTTTGCTTATGTATACTATATATATGTATATATGCACAATCCTGCGTTCTGAGCCCTCGTCGCGAACGTTCCCTATGGATCAGAAGCTCGCTTGGCCGCGAATGCCTTGTACCATTTGACTGCTTTCGCATCCGCTTTCGTCAACAGGTTCTCGAGCTGAACTGATTCTCGCAGGCCTTGCGACCAAGGTACTTCTGCCCAACGGCGGTCCGTTTGAGCCAGCTCAGGGGACAGCTGAATGCGAGAGGTACCCGTGGAACGAACAGAGGTAGCAAGCAGAAGTGCTGGGGACCGCTGAGGAGTGAAGGCCTGCATGGGCGTGCACTTGATAGGCGTGTCCTGCGCGGGCGTGGCAACGCCCCCGTTGCCGGCGTCGCCGACCCGCCGAACTTTCGCCAACGGCGGGCCATCGCCATCCTCCGCACTGCCCCCTGGCTGATCAGCCGGGAACCCGCCGGACGAAGGGTTCAGCAAGTATGCCACCAGGCACTGCCTCCTCCTGCTATCGTCGTTCGTACCTGGGTGCGGCAACTCGTTATACCTCATGTAAAGCGTCTCGGGCCACCAATTCTTCAGTTGACGGTGATAGGCATCGAATGCGTTTCTTATCAGAGGCCCCTCGCAACCGCGCAAGCCTTCAAGGCTTACATCGTCGCCCATTTCAGTCAGTGCGTTCTTCAGCTTCACGCACGGAGGCGGCAGCTGTCCAACATCAATTTTGGGCGGCATTGCTGCCGCGCGTAGGCCGGGCGCTTGTTGCCCGCAGGTTGGGGCACAGACAAACTTGCGTAAATGCGCAGTCGTGCCGCGCCGGCTTGAGCCGCGATGTTTACGGATCAGGGTAAGACGCAAGCTCTCACGCGCAATGCGGTGGATAATCACTGCACCATGAGATCACCCCCTGCGCTGGCCCTATAGTCCCGGGAGAGTGCCACGCCTGCTAAGCTTTGCGACAGTGCCGTGAGTGGCGGCCGCGCTCAGAGACCCCCTGTGGTGTCGAGAAAGTGCCACGGCTGCAAAGCTTTGCGCCACTGTCGTGGATAGCGGCCGAGCTGAAAGACCACCCCCTGCCCACCCCCTTTGGTGTCGACAAAGTGCCACGCCTGCTAGGTTGGCCAGCGTCGTGGATGGCGGCCGAGCTGAGAGACCACCCCCTGCGCACCTCCTTGTGGTGTCGAGAAAGTGCCACGCTTGCTAGGTTTGCGCCAGTGTCGTGGATGGCGGCCGAGCTGAGAGACCACCCCTTGCGCACCCCCTGTGGTGTCGCAAAAGTGCCACGCCTGCTTGGTTTTGCGACAGTGTCGTGGATAGCGGCCGAGCTGAGAGACCACCCTCTGCGCACCCCCTGCGGTGCCGAGAAAGCGCCACGCCTGCTAGGCTTTGCGCCAGTGTCGTGGATAGCGGCCGAGCTGAGAAACCACCCCCTGCGCACCCCCTGTGGTGTCGAGAAAGTGCCACGCCTGCTAGCCTTTGCGCCAGTTTCGTGGATAGCGGCCGAGCTGAGAGACCACCCCCTGCGCACCCCGTGTGGTGACGAGAAAGTGCCACGCCTGCTAGGCTTTGCGCCAGTGTCGTGGATAGCGGCCGAGCTGAGAGACCACCCCCTGCCCACCCCCTTGGTGTCGAGAAAGTGCCACGCCTGCTAGCCTTTGCGCCAGTGTCGTGGATAGCGGCCGAGCTGAGAGACCACCCCCTGCACACCCCCTGTGGTGTCGAGAAAGTGCCACGCCTGCTAGGTTTTGCGCCAGTGTCGTGGATAGCGGCCGAGCTGAGAGACCACCCCCTGCCCACCCCCTTTGGTGTCGAGAAAGTGCCACGCCTGCTAGGCTTTGCGCCAGTGTCGTGGATAGCGCCGAACTGAGAGACCACCCCCTGCGCACCCCCTGTGGTGTCGAGAAAGTGCCACGCCTACTAGGCTTTGCGACAGTGTCGTGGATAGCGACCGAGCTGAGAGACCACCCCCTGCGCACCCCCTGTGGTGTCGAGAAAGTGCCACGCCTGCTAGGCTTTGCGCCAGTGTCGTGGATAGCGGCCGAGCTGAGAGACCACCCCCTGCGCACCCCCTGTGGTGTCGAGAAAGTGCCACGCCTGCTAGGCTTTGCGCCAGTGTCGTGGATAGCGGCCGAGCTGAGAGACCACCCCCTGCGCACCCCCTGTGGTGTCGAGAAAGTGCCACGCCTGCTAGCTTTGCGCCAGTGTCGTGGATAGGGACCGCGGTGAGAGACCACCCCCTGCGCACCCCCTGTGGTGTCGAGAAAGTGCCACGCATGCAAACTTGCGCCAGTGTCGTGGATAGCGGCCGAGCTGAGAGACCACTCCCTGCCCACCCCCTTTGGTGTCGAGAGAGTGCCACGCCTGCTAGGCTTTGCGCCAGTGTCGTGGATAGCGGCGGAGCTGAGAGACCACCCCCTGCCCACCCCCTTTGGTGTCGAGAGAGTGCCACGCCTGCTAGGCTTTGCGCCAATGTCGTGGACAGCGGCCGAGCTGAGAGACCAACCCCTGCGCACCCCGTGTGGTGTCGAGAAAGTGCCACGAGCTGTTCCGTGCTGATCTGAGCCGTGCTGGGCTGTGCTGAGCTGTGCTGAGCTGAGCCGAGCCGTGCTGAGCTGAGCTGTGCTGTGCTGTGCTGAGGCGAGTTGAGCTGAGCTGAGCAGTGCTGTGACGAGGGGGGAAGAGTGAAGTGTGTGTGTGTGTGAGTGAGTGAGGGGAGGAAGAAAGAGAGAGGAGGGGAGGTGTGAGGAGACGCGGGTGCGGCGCGGCAGGGAAGAAAACCAGAACCCCACGAAGCATGTGGGGAAAATGCACCAAAAATAGTCAAACAAATAATATCGAAACAGTCTGGGGACTATTTTTAAACCTTTTTGGTGTAGTTCTGGGGTCTTCTTAAGATTCCGTCGAACATCCCCCTGTAGGGGGACAGGCCCGACATAACCCTCTCCGAGATCGTCTGGAGCAAACCCCTGGGCTTTCGGGGGGGGGGCTGCCAGGAGCCGAGCGCCCTCCCCTCCGGGGGGGCCTCCAGGCCTCGTCGTCGCTCGGACGTGTGCATGTTTCTTGTCTCGGCGAGGACCGCCGGCGGCATTGTTTTTCTCGCGAAGCAGTGCACGCACGAAGCAGTCACGTGCACGGGGGAACGGACGTCCGAGCGATGGCGAGAGAAGCGCTGTGGTGACCACGCCGCGTGGTGGGTCAGTGGGAATTCGGGGGTCGCCGCACGGTTTGGGAGCGCGCGGGTCGTCCTCCCAGGCCGTCTCGGTGGACACGGGCCTCCAGGGTCCCAGGACAAAGCGGTGACGGACCGCAGGGTGTGGTCTTTGGGGGGTTCCGAGGTCACCACGCGGTCCGTCACCTCGAACGGTCTTAGGGCCCCCAGCCCTCCCTCCGCTGACCAGGGCTTGTCAGGGGCCACGCGAAGGGGGGGGGGGGGGGCTCGGCTCAGGAGGGGACGCATCGACCTCCAATCGCCCGTTCATCGCCGATATGGGGCCCGATGGCCCACCACGCCCAGGACCGTGCGAGTCCGCGGGGCGTAGGCGCTCTTTCGCCCCCAATCCCCGAGCTCCGCCCGAAAAGCTTGGCCGCTCAGACAAGGGGGGAAACTTTGGGAGACACCCAAAAAGGGTGCTCTTCGGACGCACCCCCTACCGAGGATGGACGCCCCCCCCCCGTCGCGCATCCCAGCGGATGGGCCCCAACCATTTCTGAGGTTCGACGCATCTCCTGTCATACGTGACCGTGTCCGCGGCCTCGCGGGCCAGGCCTTCGGGCTGCGACCCCGCGGGCACGGGGCGTTCTCTTCGCAGATGCCCCGCGCGATCCGCGCGATCCGCGCGATCCCGCGCATCCGCGCGGGATCGCGCCTCGGAGGCCGGACCCCGAGGGCACGGAGAAGGGTGGGCGCGCCGCTCGTGACCTCCTCCCCCGCTCCGCGCGGGGGTCGGTGGCAGATCTCTGGGAGCCTGCATCCCCATTTTTTGTTGGGCGTGGTCGCTCCCCCCCCCCGAGCCAATTCCCCCCCTTAAGTCGGCGACGAGCGAGGGGGGGGGAAGTCGACCTTCTCAGAAGGCTCGGAAGGCCCCCGGCCTTCTGGGAAGTTTCCGAAGCCTTCCCCGAAGACACGAACAACTTCTCAGAAGGCCGGAGGCCTTCTGAGACGTCCCGCCGCCTTCTGAGAAGGCCTTCTCCTTCTCATTTCCCCCCCCTGTCTCGCCCCCTGCTACGCTTAGGTCGGGCGTGTCCCCCTACAGGGGGATTTTGGGCGGAAAGTAAAAATACTCAAAACATATTCCCAAAATGCTCAAACATCAAATACTCAAACAAAACTCAAAAAAATCAAATGATCAAACAGTTAAGAATATTCAAATAATCAAAAACATCATATTCAGAAATTTCATGATATTCAAACATGCTCCAAAAATAGTTCCCAGACTATTTTGTTACTATTTTTGAATACTCCTCCTTTAGAGGGACAGGCCCGACTTGAGACCAAGGCTGCCCCTCACTTTGGAAGCGTCTATGCGGCCAGCCCGGGCTTCATGCGTCGTGGCGTCGGCAGGCTCGGGTCCCTGCCGACCCGGGCCGGCGCGTGCCCAGACCCCACTGTGAGGTCGGGCCTGTCCCTCTACAGGAGGACTATCCCAAAAACAGTTCAACAGATCATCGGGGGACGATTTTCTGATCATTCCTGACCCTGTCTGATTGATGGTTCAATCTGTGTTTATCTTTGCTCCAAACTCCGTCTGTGGGAGGACATGCCCGACCTGACCCCAGTGGGTCCAACCCGGACAGGGGACGCCACGGCACCGAATGTCCGGCGCGCTGCGGCAGCACAGATTGACGTGTTTCTCGCCGCGCTCGGCCTCCTTGGGGGCCCTCTCGGCCACGCGCAGAGGGGGGGGGGGAGGGCTCCTTAGAAGCACCTCTGCTTCTTAGAAGGCGCGGGGGCCTTATCTATAAATGCAAGGCCGGCTCCTTCTAAGAAGCAGCCTTCTTCTGAGAAGCCCTCCCCCCTCCCTCCACCCCTTTGTGCTCGCGCCGCCAACCCTCGCCGATACCCGCAGAAATCACGTCAGAGCAGGACTCTCTGGGTGAAGAGCTGGCCCCAGGGATCGATCGCGTCGGGAGAGACGCCTGGAGGGCCAGGTACCCTTAAGTCGGTCTTGTCCCCCTACAGCAGGAATCTTCAAAATGATAAAAACAATAGTCGGGGGACGTTTTTTTTTTTTTTAAAGTATTTGAAGCATTTTTGGGCATCTTTTGTGACGTGTTCGATCATGGACCCCTTTTTAACACGAAATATCTTGCTTTTACACCGATGGCCGCCGAAGACCGCAGAAAAACGTGTCGGGCCGCCGTCCAGACCGCCGAAAGACCACCGAAGACCGCCGAAAGACTGCCGAAGACCGCCGAAGACCGCCGCAGACCGCCGAAAGACCGCCGAAGTCCGCCGAAAGACCGACGAAGACCGCCGAAGACTGCGTCGGGCCCCAACGCCCGTGGCGGGGCGCGCGCCCGCTGGCGGTCTTCGGCGGTCTTTCGGCGGTTTCAGAGGCCAAGATGCGTGGCGAGGGTTTTTTTATGATCGAACGCGCAACTTTTGGGCGTTTCTGATTTTTCGCCCATCTCCCCCTGTAGGGGGACGCCCGAGCTAAAGGTGCCCAGGTTGGGGCAGTGCAGCGAAGGCCCATACCGAGAAGCACCGGGCTTGCCTCTAGGGTGCCCTGGGTTCTCTTTCGGTTTCGATGGTTTTGCCGTAGAGAGCGCGACGTTCCCACATGAAAAGCCAATGGTCGTCCTGGGGTCGCAGGGTTGGTTTTCTTGTGGAAGGCTTCTTGTGGTCGGGCCCCTACTGTAATCAGGTCAGGCGAAAGGGGGAGGGGGATTCGGAACCTTGACCTTTCAGGTGGGATATGAAGGCATTACCTTTGAAGTGCAATTCCAGTAGAGTTTTGGGGAAGTCCCGAGGGGACCACAGGTCTGGAGGGCTATGCTTTGGCTCTGTGGAAGGGCAGGGAAAGCGGGTGGTACGAGCTTTGCTGCGTTCAGCAGGGGAGAGCGGGTGGTGCGAGATTTGGTTGCGTCCCCGCCGCCAGGCATATTCTAAGATGCATGGCCGCTCCTGGCGCCAGGAGGCGACCCCCAGGGCCACCAAGCATTGGTTTGGGTCGGAACTTGGATCACCGTGGAGGTTGTTACGGGCATACCTAGGTGGGTTATATCTGGCCAATCCTACGCATGTTAATGGCGGGTTGCAGGTTCCCCAAGTGGCTTAGAGGGCTTAGGTAAATACGTGGGCGACGGCGCTTTAGTCCCGATCATTACCCCTTGAGCTATTCAGGGCGTTGGTAACTCACCTATAAGTTGGGAGTTAAAGCATCCGCTAATGACCCCTTGTATTTTTAGTATCCCCCTCTGGTGATCCAAAACAAATCCCTTTGGGTGACGTAGCAGAAAACGACGTTATGGAGAGGGTCCCGACCGTTTCAGCCCCTGGGTGGCCGTGAAGGAAAATCAAACCTGATTCGGGATGGAGAGCTGACCCAGGAAGGGTTCGAGGTATCTGAAGGCCCACGCTACCCAACAAATCAGCCTGAAGAAGGGCCCAACTACGTGCAGCTGCGTGCACCGCGAGGGGGATGAGACGAAGGAGGGGGCACGCGAACTCCGAATAGCTGCGCGCGGTATAGCCTCTGCTCTCATGGGCAGCGCGGGCCACGAAACGCGTGAGGGGTGCACATAATGAGCCGGGCGGGCGCATGCGAACGTCGCCGCTGGGGCCTTCGGTGGCTCCTCCTATGGGGCCTCCAAGCGGTGTGCTGGGGGGGGCGGGCGCATGCGAACGTCGCCACCGGGGCCTTCGGTGGAGCTCCCCATGAGTCCACGAAGCACTGTACAGAGTGGGGCTGACGCATGCGGTCATTGGAGCCTTCGGTGGATCTCCGTGTGGAGCCACGAATCGTTGTACTGGGTGGGGTGAACGCATGCGAGCGTCGCCACTGAGGCCTTCGGTGGAGCTCCATCTGGGGCCACGAAGTTCTGTACTGGGTGGGGCGGGCGCCTGCGAGCGTTGCCACTGGGGCCTTCGGTGGAGCTCCCTATGGGGCCATGAAGTTCTTTACTGGGTGGGGCGGATGCATGCGACTGACGCCACTGGACTAGGAGGGCTGAGGCAGGAACGCGAGGAAAGAGGAGGGAGCGGGATGACGGTCATGATAATGATGATGAAGATGATGCTGATGATTTTGCTGCTGCTGCTGATGATGATGATGATGATGATGAGGACGATGATGATGATGATGATGATGATGATGATGATGATGATGATGATGATGCTGCTGCTGCTGCTGCTGCTGATGATGATGATGATGATGATGATTATGATGATGATGATGATGATGATGATGATGATGATAATGATGCTGATGCTGATGCTGATGCTGATGATGATGATGATGATGATGATGATGCTGATGATGATGATGTCGATGCTGATACCGATGCTGATGCTGATGTTGATGTTGATGCTGACGTTGCTGCTGTTTCTGCTGCTGCTGATGATGAGGAGGATGATGATGCTGATGCTGATGCTGATGCTGATACTGATGCTGATGCTGATGATGAGGTGAAGCACATTTTGAAGCCATGGAACGTGTGAGGGTTGCGCCGACAAGGAGGTGGTACTGCATGCGGACCCTGCGACTGGTTCCTTCGGCGGAGCACCCTCTGAGGCCACGAAACGTTTGAGGGGTGCGCCAAAATGGGGGTTGAACTGCATCTGGACCTTGCCAGTGGGGACTTCGGTGGAGCATCTTATGGGGCCACAGAACGTTTGAGGGGTGCGCCGAACTGGGGGGTGGAATTGCATGCGGACCCTGCCACGGGGGCCTTCGGCCTAATGAGGCCACGCAAAAAACGGGCTGCATGCGGACCGGACCCTGCCACTGGGGTCTTCGGTTGAGCTCCCGGAGGGCCGATGGTGCCACGAAACGTGTGGGGGGTGCGCCAGATTTGGGGTGGAACTGCATGCGGACCTTGCCACTTGGACCTCCAGTAGAGCACCCTATGGGGCCACGGAACGTTTGAGGGGTGCGCCAAAATGGGGGTAGAATTTCACGCGGACCTTGCTACTGGGGCCTTCAACGGAGCACCCTGTGAGACCACGAAACGCGTGAGGGGTGCGCTGGACTGGGCGTGGAACTGCATGCGGACCTTGCCACGGGGGCCTTCGGTGGAGCACCTTCTTGGGCCACGGAACGTTTGAGGGGTGCGGCGACATGGGGGTTTGGAACTGTACGCGGACCTTGCTAGTGGGTCCTTGAGTGGAGCACCCTAAGAGACCACGAAACGCGTGAGGGGTGGGGCCTCCGATGGAGCACCTTATGAGGCCACGGAGTGTCTGAGGGGTGCGCCGAAATGGGGGGTGCAATTGCATATGCGCACATAGTACGACGAGGAGGACTTGCGAGGGTGGAGGCAAGGGATGGGAGGAGTGAGGAGGGTGAGGAGGAGTGGAGAGGGAACGCGGGGCGCTGCCTCGTCAAACCGAGGACCCAACACCACAGGAGGGTTGGGGAACAAGCAGGGTCGGAGGAGAGGGGGCAGCAGCTCCAATGCCCAATGCAGTCACAGGGGGGTGCTTGGGGATCGGCACTGTGCAGCTCCTCCTCCTCCTCCTCTTCCTCCTCGATGCCCTCGTGCGGCTTCTCTTGGAAGATCTCGGGCCGTCTCGGAGGCCTCTTGAGCCGTCCTGGGACCATCTTAGGCGGGGGGACGTCAGCGGAAGACGAGGACTAAGAGGATAAGGAGGAAGATGATGATGATGATGATGATGATGATGATGATGATGATGATGATGATGATGATGATGATGATGATGATGATGATGATGATGATGATGATGATGATGATGATGATGATGATGATGATGATGATGATGATGATGATGATGATGATGATGATGATGATGTGAGAGGAGGGGAGGAGGAGGAGGAGGAGGAGGAGGACGAGGAGGAGGAGGGGGAGGCCGAGGAGACGAGAAGAGGGGGAAAAGGAGGAAAAGGAGGAAAAGGAGGTGGAGGAGGGGAAGGAGGAGCAGGAGGAGGAGGAGGAGGAGGAGGAGGAGGAGGAGGAGAACGAGGAGGAGGAGGAGGGAGGAGGAGGACCGGACTTGGGGACTTGGAGTGTGCGCCAGGAGGTCGAGGAGGAGGAGGAGGAGGAGGAGGAGGAGGAGGAGGGGAGGAGGAGGAGGAGGAGGAGGATGATGATGCAGGAGGGGGAGGAGGAGTGACGAGGGTTATCATGTTCCAACCTATTTGAAAGTACCGAAACTTGGGATGCGATACGCGTTCGACACTGTTTCGACACTTTCCAAGGTGCTTTAAACTTATTTCTGGGATGTGGTCCTTACGTACGATGGGCACAACATAAGACGAGGGGCTTGCCAGGCCACGCGGCAGGAGTGACGAGGGGGATGCGTATGGGAAGGATGACGACGAGGATGCGGAGGGGGGGCGGGGACAAGGGGTTTTCGGGGACGTCCCGCGGCGTCCGCAAATACCAGGAGGTCTTCGGGCCCCTGCGGGTGCTGCAGCAGCTTCTTGACCCTTTTGGCTCGAGGCACCTGGCAGCTGGAGCACTCAGTTCTGCCGCCGCGCACGCGAGCAGGGCGCATGAGCTCGGGCCTGGGGTTGCTGGCGCAGTGCTGCCCAGTCTGGCAGCAACTCGGCACACGACAGGGCGCTTTCCACTGTCAACATAGTATCCCGACGAAGAAGCAGGGACGCCCTGTGGTGAGCCGGTCCGTCTGCTGGGGTGCACCGTAGATCATCGTGACCGCGGCCGCTGGGGTTGCCTCGTCGCCAGCGCCGTCGCCGCCGTCGCCGCCGTCTTTACATCCACGGCGTCCGTCCGTGGCCATGTTGGCTCAATCCTGATTTTCATATCTCAGGCGATCGCAAGCATGGATCAAGGGGCTGTGGATTAGCGACGGGTTCCGTTTTCATGGGAAACCGCGGATTTCTGCCGCCGAGCGAGGCGGCACCGGCCCCATTTTGGGGAGGGCACCTACCCCGATCCATGGGTTTGGCGACCGCGCGCCAAATCCACGGATCGCTGATCCATGTCTGCGCGCCCCCGACTATTCCGATGCCGAGTGCCAGCCAAAGGCAGGAAGCGGAGCGCCCTGTCCGGGCTCCACGTCCTGGTCGGCGAGGTGGGCGCGCCGGTGAACCGTCGCAAGGGGTTCTCGGGCGCGGGTGTCGGTGCTCTCCGCGCCCAGGTGGCTGCTGCCTGTTCCGCGCAAGCTCAGGGACGCCGTCCCGAGGACGGGCGGTGCAACCGCCGCTCCTATCCGCTCCTGCCGGTCATTGTAGCTCAAGTCGCGTGATTCGGCGTGGCCACCGCAGGCGCGTCGAAGCATTGGGTTCAGACAGCGCCCCGTCATGGCGGCGCTATCGCCCGCACCGCGGGCGCTGTCGTTTCGTCATCGCAGGCGCTGCGCGTGACTCGGCGCAGACACCGCAACCGCGTCACTCAGTATGGCGCAGGCCTCGCACCGCCATGAAGTGGTCAGCGCAAGCGCCGCGGGGGCAGTCGACTTCTCCGTGCGGGCGCCGCGCGCGGCCACGCGCGGGCACCGCGGGCGCGTCAAATCATTGGGCGCAGACATCTGTTCGTTATCGCGCTGTTAGCGGGGGCGCCGCGGGCATTGTTTTCCAAACGACGCAGGCGCCGCCCATGGTGAAGCGTAGACACCTCCGACACGTCAAGTCATAAGCTGCGGGCGTCGCCTGTTCACTGCGGTCGCCAGCGCTGGCACGCTGGATTTTTTGGTCTGGTGAGGGCGCAGGCGCGCTGTTTGTGGTTATAAAGTTCTCCATGTTCAGGTCGCTGGGGTGGGTGCGGGGGGTTCGGGCCGGGCGAAAGGGGGGATTGGGAAAGGGGGGGGTACGAAATTAGCTGCATGCAGCTGGTTTCGGCCTCACTGAGGGGCCCATTCCTCGATACATAGCCGCTTCCAGCGCCGGGAGGCGCCGGGAAAATCAACTGCGTGAGCTGATTCTCAAACCCCCCCTTTGCTAGCCCCCCCTTTTCGCCCGACCTGGGGGGTGCGCGTGCGCGAATTTTAGCATCGTGTCATCGCCATTGCCCTGGTGGGCGCGCACCGGGCGGGCAGGGTGGGGGCGGGGGCAGCTGGGTCACCCGAGCGAGGCTTCGACAGGTCGAGCGAGCGTGGCAGGACCGTGGCGGTGAAGGGTCGCGCGCGCGCGACACGCCGCGTGCAGGAACGAGCACGTTTTTTCTTTGGCCCATAGCGCGTCGTGACAAGCATGGAAAGTTGGCGGCGCTGGGTTCAGAATTGCGTAGCACCCCGCAGTTGCGGACACGAGTGCGGGGGCGGCGGGGACGTCGGTAATCTGCAACGCTCAATTTTTTTAAGGATGCAACCACCTCGCCGCAGGCGCCGTGTTTTCGTTAAAGTAACGTGGGTGGGTCGCGAGTGGGTCGCGGTTTGGTCGCGGGCCAAGTCGCGGGTTGGTCGCGGGTGGGTCACGGGTGGGTCGCGGGTGAATCGCGGGCGGGTCGCGGGGTGGGTCGCGGGCCAAGTAGGGGGCGTGTCGCGGGCCAAGTCGCGGATTGGTCGCGTTTGAGTCGCGGGCGGGTCGCGGGCCGGGTCGCGGGTGGGGCGTGGGTGGGTCGCGGGCCAAGTCGCGGGGGGAATTGCGAAAACAAAAACAAACAACATACAACAACAAACAGCTAACAAGCAACAACCAATAACAACACCAACTACAATAACACCATCAACACCAAAACCAACACCAACATCACCACCAACAAAAACAACTACGATTACTATTGACGCTATTTGTTCGACCTCTACTAGTACTACCATTCCTAATATTACTATCACTACCACTACAACTTCGACTACGACGACTACTACTACCACTACTAATACTACTACTACTACCACTATGTTTTACGAACGCTACTACTACGACTACTTCTAGTACTGCTACTGCTACTACTACTACTACTACTACTACTACGACTTCGACTACGACTACGACTACGACTACGACTACGACTACGATTACGACTACGACTACGACTACGACTACTACGACGACTACTACTACTACTACTACTACTACTTCTACTACTGCTACTACTGCTACTACTACTACTACTAGTGGTACCACTACTACCACTACTACTACTACGACGACGACTACTACCACTACTACTACTACTACCACGACTACTGCCACTACTGCTACTGCTATTAATCATACTACCCTTACTTTTAGTATTAGTACCACTAGTACAACTAGTCTTACTACGACCACTCGTATTACTACCACCACTATCTACAACCACTACTACTACTGCGACTACAACTACTACTACTACTACTACTACTTCTACTACTACTGCCACTATTACTACTACTGCTACTACTACTACTACTGCTACCACTATTACCACTACCACGATTGCTACTGCTACAACAGCTACGACTACTACTACTGCTACTACTACTACTACGACTAGAAGTACTACAATTACGACTAATGCCTTTACAAGAGCAGCTTCTATTATTACTACCAGTACTACTACTGCTACGACTACTACTACTACGACTACTACCACCACCACTACTACTGATACGACCTAATACGACTACTAGTACTTCGACGGGTACTACTACTACTACTACTACTACTACTGCTACTACTACTACTACTACTACTACTACTGCTATTACTACTACTCCCCAACTACTACTAGTACTGCTACTACCAGTACTACTTCTACTGCTACTACTGTTACTACTACTACTAATACTACTACTACTACTACTACTACTACTACTACGGCTACTACGGGTACTACAGCTGCGACTTTTACTACTACCCCTCGTGCTAGTACGACGGCTACCATTATCACTACTGCTACTACTACGACGACTACTACTACAACTACACTGTTACTACCATTATTTTCACGGCGGCGACCTACCTAGTACCACCACTACCATTACTACGGCTATTACTTCGAGTGCTACTGCCATTGCTATTGTTAATTACTACTGCTATTACTACTGCTACCACTACTCCTGCTACTACGACTACTGCTGCTGCTGTACGATAAATACAGCTGCGAATTCTACTACTACTGCTACTACTACTACTACTACTACTACGACTGCCATTGCTACTATAACACTACTACTACTACTACTGCTACTACTACTACTACTACTACTACTACTACGACTACTACTACTACTACTACTACTAGTACTACTACTTCTTCTACGACTACTACTACTACTACTATTACTACTACTACTATTACTACTACTACTGCTTCTACTACTACTACTACTACTACTACGACTACTACTACTACTACTACTACTAGTACTACTACTACTACTACTAGTACTACTACTTCTACTACTACGGCAACTACGAGTACTACTACTACGACTACTACGACGGATTCGACTACTACTACTACTGCTACTACTACTACTACTACGACTACGGCTACTACTAGTACTACTACTATCACTACGACGACTACTACTACTACTACTACTATTACTACTACTGATACTACTAGTACGACTACTACTACTGTTACTCCTTTGACTACTATTACTACTACTACTACTACTACTACTTCTACTACTACTACTACCACTACTATTACTAATACTATTACTACTACTACTACTACTACTACTACTACTACTACTTCTACTACTACTTCTACGACGACGACGACGACGACGACGACGACGACGACGACGACGACGACTACTACTACTACTACTACTACTACTCCTCTTGCTGCTACTAGTACGGCCACTATTGTTATTACGACTACTCATAATACAGCTACTGCTGCTACGATTGCTGCTGTTGCTGTTTCTACTACGACCTACGAGTATTACGACTATGATTGTAATTCTTATTACAGAGAATGACCGCTCGGCCCTCTCACGCTGATAAGGACATTCCTGCGCTAGGCCTCATGACTAACGGTGGCCCCGTCCGCCCTGATGACCCCATAGTTAGGCCTGATCATTATTTAGTCGTTCCCACTCGCAGGAGCTGCCCTCTAATCGGAGGCATGCCATCCAATGCTTTCCAGGCCTCGGCCTGGAACGGGGAGTCGGAATGTGCCGAATATATATATATATATATATATACACATGTGCGCCGATCCTGGTCTCTAAGTCTGGCACGTCCTTCAACAGGATGAATATTCAAGAACTTTTTGTTAAGCAAGTATGGTGGCGATGTTTCTTGGTCGTTTGACTATGCTTGAGTATTTCTTGTATCTTTCCTATTTTCCTCCCGAATCCGCCTGTAGGAGGATGTACTCGATCTAATCCTGGTCATGCCGAGATCAGTGTGGCCAGGATCTGCGCATGTGTACACATTGGCGCCTTCCCAGGGGAGGGGCGGGGCCGCGACAGGAACACGACGGCGACATCCTCTTCCTGAAGCTTGCGGACGGCCGGGGGTGGTGCGTGGACCGCGAAATCGGCCACGAGATGTGCTACGAACTCGATCAGGAGCCTTCGCCCCCGACTTCCCAGCACACTGCTAATAACAGTTTGTGGGTCGAGATCCTGTTTTGGGAACCGAAATAGTCGGTGGGTGTCGTTGTTGGGACGTCGAAGTTTTCCATCGGAAGTCGAGTTCGGATTCCTTGGAAGGCAATTCCGACATTCGCAAAGACGGTGTGTGATGGATGTCGCGTTCGATTCCCAAAGGCACGCAGTTCTCTCAGACCGCCCACGTAAGCTGCGGCGTACAGCCGCTACGTCTTCTCGCGTAGGACCCGCTTGCTGCCGACGTTCATCCGGCGCAGGTGGAGGAATTCACACCCCAACACCCTTTGGCGAAAGAAGCCCGATGTCCGTGATGACGTAGGGCTCAAGGCGCTTTTTCAGCGAGGCCACGCCCTGGGTAGAGTAGTCCAGGGGAGCCCGATTTCGGCACTGTTGAACACATCTGTGCGCACTCGTCGAGTAGGGGATCAACTGCAGAATTGCTTTACCCCGAAACTGATTTGTTTCATCGCATCTGGAAAAGGAGAAGGCAAAACGCTCGTGGACTGCTACGTATTCCTTCGGCGACTCGACGAACAAACACATTCTGGGGTGAATCACTTCTGCACGTGACCTCCTACTCTGGATCGCTGAATAGTCGCCCCCCCTTGGAGTGCCCGGAGTACTCGAACTCTCGTTTCGCTGCCGACGTGCACCTGGGCTGGCCGTCGAGACGCACGACGGGCACGCCCTTTGGGCGGCTCCCGGCCCCTGCGGGGCCTGCGCGGTTCCCGGGGTGCCGCCGGAGGGAGGGCCCGCCCCGGGGGGAGTGAGCGGGCCGTGTTTTCTGGAGGTCAACGCCTTGCACTCAAGCAGGGCTCGTGTCCGATGCGATCCGGTTCGATTCGCTTCGATTTGTCCGTGGCCTCCGATTCCGATTCGTTTCGACGTCGGAGTCCGATGTGGGCTCCGATTCCTTAAGGGACGCATACCCGCCTGCCGATTTCCGCCGATGCGACTTGTCCCGACTCGGCTGCCGATTCCCGCCGGTCCCAGCCATCTCGATCGGCGATCCGACTCATCGGTTCGATTCTGGAGTCGCCTGCACAAGTCATGGCATGCACTGGAGGGCCAGGACCACTGGGTTCAGCAGGGTTTCTGGTAGGTTCTCGCTCCTGAGATCCAGGTCGGGCGGCCTATTGCGAAGGCCTGACGGTCGGTGCCGCCGACCCACGACGTCGGCGACGAAGTGGGCGGAGACGGAGGCCGTGGAAGATGAGGAGGAGGAGGAGGCGAGGAGGAGGAGGAGGAGGAGGAGGAGGAGGAGGAGGAGGAGAAGGAGGAGGAGGAGGGAGGAGGAGCGTGGAGGTGGAGTTTGGAGCAGGAGGGGGAGGAGGAGGGGGAGGAGGGGGGCCTACTGGTGGCCGCGCTGCGCTTCTCCGTGGCCAGAGGAAGCGCTTTCGCTCCTCCCGCGGCGGTCGTCGTGGCACTCTTGGGACCTCCTGTCGGCAGCGATGGCAGCGCGGAGGGCGCCAGAAGCGAGCGGGCGCGCTCGAGGGGAGCTGCTGCCGACGAGCGCTGGCAACGCGATGTGCACCAGGAGGCTACCAGTACGCTCCGAGTGGGCTGCCTGGCAGCGACCAGCTCGCTACGAGCGAGCTTCCGTCCGACTGGCAGTTCGACGAGCGCCGGGTGCGTGTTGGCACTCTCGGGTTGAACTTCTCGGCAACAACGTTAGCTACGTGAAGTGCGCAGGACGCGAGTTAGCGCTCTCGACAGTTGTTGCCGACAACTCTGGCAAATTGATGTCCCGTTATCCCTTCCAGGGCCCATTTTGGTCTGATCGATATCGATATCGATTTCGGCTGGTCCGACCCAATCTGATTTCGATATTCAGCGATCTTATGCGTCATAGTGTTTGCATGGCGCTGTGGTGCATTCCTGCGTGGTCCATGCGGTTCGATTCCGACTCCTTGTTGATGCAGTTCGGTTCGATGTTTGTTCCGAACCGATACGATGAATTGATTCGATGTTGACGTTCTTGCTTTCTCGTTTCCTGGCCTTCGTAATACCCGTTCGTCTCGTTGTTCTTTGTTTTGGGCGGCGGATGTCGGAGCGCGTCAATTGTTGTCAACTATGCACCGACTCCGATCGACCGACTCCGATCGTGGCGCAGGATCAGTGCAGATGCCTTCCTTCGAGGGATGAAGCACGGGGACCATGACCAAGATGCTACGTGATGTTGTCGATGCCGATCTTGCTCATGGTCCATGTCGGCCGTCGCCGATGTCGTGAGGATGATCAACGCATTGACTCTGACCAAGATCGACGGTGACCAAGATCGGAACGAAGCTTCCGCGCTCAGTCTTGGCCGTGGTCACCGTCTTCTTCTTCATCCATTCCTGGCCAGACCAGGATAGCGTCATTACAACGCTCTTGGCTGGGATCTGCCAGGATCGGTTCAGGAGTGAAGCTTTTGTGTCAATCTAGAGAGAAGATTCGGCCACGCGCAGAGGGGGGTAGCGGGAGGGGGGAAGGCTTCTTAGAAGCATCCTTGCTTCTGAGAAGGGTCTGGTCTTATCTGTGCATGTATGGCCAGGGCCTTCTAAGAAGTAGGGTGCTTCTAAGAAGCCTTCCCCCCTCCCCCTCCCCCCTTCTGCTCGCCGCCAAAAGATGGTGATCCGTCCTTCGGGATGCAACTCCTGGGAGGTTCAGTTCAGCATCGGCGCTGGTACTTCTATCCGTGGTCGAAGCCCGGCCCACTCCGGCATAATCCCGTCTTATCCAGTCTAATCCTGCATTTGTCCGCTAAATTTAGCATGCTCTCGGGCTTAATCCTGCCAGATCTGGCTAGGTGGACCCTTCATCGGGCTTCACAGCCCCTGATCGTTCTCACGAGGACCTCCCAGAAGATGCCTCCTAACGGCCTCCTTCCTCATTGCTCTCCTCGTCATGTCGGACGGGGCTGGGACGAGGATGAATCCGTTCCAGAGCGTTCCGGAACGCTCTCAGAGCGTTCCAGAAAGCTTTGAAAAGGCCGCGGCGCCCGAGATGTCTTCCAGAGCCGCCGTATGGCAGAGATTCTCGACTTATCTTCACCTGATTTTGCCCTCGTCCTGGCTTCGTCTTGTCCCTCCTTGCTCCTCTCCTCGTGCCGCGGCGGACAGGAGGTGGACGAGCTGTGGAAGTACTCGCCGGCCAACGGGAAGCCCATAGTCCTCCGCGACGGGCCCCACATCGACGGGCCGAAGACAGGTCTGGCTGCAGACGATGCCATGCAGCAGCAGGGGGGCGGGGGGGGAGGATGAGCAGGAGGAGGAGGACGAGGAGGAGGAGGAGGACGAGGAGGAGGAGTTCGCACTGTTTCGCGGCGCAACGAGTTCACACTGTGTCGCGTGATGCCGCCAAGGAGCTTCAGTAGAACAACATGTATGTGTTTAGTGCATGCCGTTGATGCCGGTTCTGGATTTCTGGTCTTCAAGTTTGTCCGTGAGGCTTGGTTGAACTAATTTGTATACATATGTATTAAATATATATATATATATATACGTATGGATGCTTAGGTGGACATACATATACACATACACATACAATGTGTGACTACATGTGTGTATATGTACATACATGTACATGCATACCCAAACTCTCACTACAACATTTATATACACATATATATAATTCTTGGCGTTTCACGTAACCCCATCGGGCCATCCAGCAACGACACCCCTGCGAGTTGCGTCGACCCTGGAAGCCCTTCGTGCATTTGCCGGGGTCCTCTCTGAGGCTCTGCCTGTGCACGGGGCACGACGCCGTCGGCCTACCTGGGCCCCTTC
This sequence comes from Prorocentrum cordatum, assembly GCA_963575745.1. NCBI lineage: Eukaryota > Dinophyceae > Prorocentrales > Prorocentraceae > Prorocentrum > Prorocentrum cordatum. The sequence goes on along the minus strand of CAUYUJ010015698.1, from coordinate 268,735 downwards.
CTCTCGGGAGCCGGGAGCGGCAGAGGGGCGGGGGCTCCGCGGCGGCGGCGGCCGTCTCGGCTGGCGTGGCGCGGCGCGGCTGTCCAGCCAAGCGGACGCATCGCCCGCTCCTGCTGGCGAAGGCGGCGGCGATGGCCCAGCTGCGGCAGGTCGGTGCAGGCCCGAGCGGCAGCAGCAGCGGCAGCGGAGGGGAGTCGGCGGCCCCTGCCTAGGCGCCACCGCCGCCTCCGCCGGAGCTGCCCCCGTTGGTTGGGGGCGTGGGCACCCGCGAGCCGCACGAGGTTTCACGCGGCCTGCACCCAGTGCGGGCACTGGGCGCAAAGTGTCAGGATGGCGGGGCACGCCGAGCCGTGCCCGACGGCGCCCATGAACGCGAGGCAGCAGGCGGTCGCCGGGCGGCTGGAGCGTGGCCTCCAGCCTGCTGGTGCGGGCTCGATCGGTGACCCCGGGCCCGTGCGGCGCCTCCGCGGGACGCTTGGGGCAGCAGGCGGCCGCTCCTCTCTTTCACCGCGCGCAGTGTTGCACTCGACGCCTTCCTTTCGGAGGCGTCCACCCGCGGAAGCCGAGCCATGTGCGTAGGCATGCCGACGCATGGGGTCGGGCTCCGTGGTGCCATGGACCATGCAACCAGTCCATCGGGGGGCCAGGTGCCTAAAGGACGACATGCGTTGCGGATGGCCAGGTGTATTGTTCGTTGCTCTCGATCAGTGTGCGTGGCTTCGGCTCGGTGCATGCTGCAATCTGTCTGCGCGCCTCCACGGCACCTCTGCGTCGGAGGCTGCGCTCTGAGCGGGAGTCGAACCAGGCGTGTGGGCGTTTGATCCCACGCGGGACCGGGCTCCGATGTCAGCGGCAAAGCAACCAGTCCAGTGTGTGGCCAGGTGCCTTAGGGACGAGTTGCTCTGCTGCTGGCGAGGCATACCGCTTGCCGCTCTCCGCTTCCAGCGTGCACGGCGTGCTGCTTGCCGCTCGGTGCATGCTGCGATCGGTCTGCCACACCCGGCTTTTCGGACGTGAGGGCGGAAGCCGAGCCGGGTGTGTAGGCTCGCCGACACGGGATCGGGCTCCGATGGCATTGGCAAAGCAACGGGTCTTTCTGTTTGGCCACGAGCCAAGGGATAGTTGCTCTGTTGTTGCCGAGGTGTCTTGCCGCTCGTCTAGTGTGCATAGCTCTGGCTCGGTGCACTGGTGCACGGCCTCACGCTCAGTGCACTCGTCTCGCCTGTCGCCTAGTGCGCGCTGCCAGCCTCCGCTGCAGTGGGTCTGAACCGCGGGCGCAGGTGGCTTGCTACCGACGCTCCGGATCGGGCTCCGCACCATCGCAGAGCAACGATGTCCCGTGAGTGGCCTCGAGCCGTAGGGACTGCGTTGTTTTGCTTTGGCTCCCATATTCCGCACGTCGCAGGGCGTGCAGTCTCCATGCCGCCGTCTGCCGTGGCATGCAATCCGTTCAATGTAGTTCCGTTGGCGCTGTCCACTCCCGTGCTCGCCGCTCTGTCAGCGCCGTTCGGGGCGAGACAGCGGAGAGCAGGTGGTTGCGCCGACGCTCTTGATCGCGCTGCGCAAGCATCGGCAGGGTGGCCAGGAGCCGCCAGGACGGCGTTGTTCGGCCGATGTGCACTGCTAGCTTCTGCTCGGGCCGTGCACGCCGCTTGCGCTGCAGCGTGGCTGCGTGCCAGCCCGCCTGTCGTTGCACTGCCCGCGTGCTTATGGCGGAGGCTGAACCCAGGAGGCAGGTGGCGCCGCCGACGCTCCGGTTCGCCTCCGAAGGCCATCGCAGAGCAAGGTGTCCATCGTGTGGCCATGGGCTATAGGGACTGTTGCTTTGCTGTGGCGCGTGTGCGCATCTGTCGCGGGCGGAGTCGCTGTGAACGCTCGGGTGCCGTGACTACAGCTTGTTTCGGCCAGAGCGGCGGGCGGCGTCTCGGCACTCGGGTGAATTTGCGAGGGTGCCTTGGGCACGAGACCGCGCGTTGCCGCCGCAGGGCCGAAGGGGAACGCCTCGGTCCGAGGGTCACTATGAGCTGGGATCTCCTGACCCTTTTTTAGACGCGTGAATCATCAGCACCATCGTTCGCCTCATCATCACCACCACCATCAGCGAGCTCACGAGCTTCACCATTCCCACCATCACCACCATTATCATCATCATCGTCCTGTCTATCCTCAGCCTCAGCATAATCATCATAATCTTAATCGTTATCATGGTCTTCTGTCTTTTCATCCTCATCCTCCTCATCCAGAGGTCCACCCTTCCCGCTGCTTCTCCCTTGATCATCATGCTTATCCTCTCTGGCCTCCGCTCCCTCCCAGCTGGCGATCCTCCGGTCCCTCCCACCGTTGCTGCTCCCATCGGCTGTCCAGCGCCCCAGCCATCACAGGCAACAAGCTGAACCCCGAGGAGAAGTTCAAGGTGTGCGAGATAAAGGAAGTTGGGCGGGAGGGGTGAGGACCATAGGAAACGGGGTGGCAAGGATGGCAGGGCGAGAAAAAGTGGGGAGGGACAAGGGAGGGCAGGGGAGGGGGTCAATGGGGGAAGGGCATACGGAGAGGGAAGGCGAGGGCTGGGCTCTCGTAGCCATCCCAGATGCATGTCGTTGCCTTTTTTCCCAGCTCGCTCTCGACCTGCTCTTTTTCTCCATTGTTGCACGGACATCACCACCCTGCCTGGAGCTGCAGATGAATGGTGGGGATGCGGAAGAAAGGGAAGGACAAAGGGAAAGGAATGGGGAGGTGGATGGGAGTCACGAGCCAAGGTTGCACAGGCATCGCCACTCTCCCTTGTGTTGCGGAAGGGAGGGAAGGGGAAGAGGACGGAAGTCACGAGCGGGGACGGGAGGGAAGGGAAGGGGGGGATGTAGGGGAGTGAAGGGGAGGAGGATGGTAATCACGAGCGGGTTGGGGAGGAAGGGGGGGTGAAAGGGAGGGGGCGGAAGGGAGGGAAAGGGGCGGATGAGGGGAGTACGAGTGGGCGTTGCGGGGAAAGGGGGGTCTTGCGGTAGAGGAGGGACGAGCAAGGGATGAACGAGCGGAACAGAAGCGACGACGTGCGAGGAGGACGGGCCAAAAGGATGGGCCAGGAGGAGGTGGCGAAGGAGGGGCGAGGACCGGGAGAGGAGAAGGAAAACCGAGGGTAAAAGGAGGAGGAGGAGGCAGACAAGGAGGAGGAGGAGGAGGATGAGGAGGAGGAGGAGGAGGAGGATGGGGAGGAGGAGGAGGAGGAGGGAGAGGGGAGAGGAGGCGGAGGCGGCGGAGGCGGAGGCGGCGGCGCCGGCGGAGGAGCGGAGGGGAGGAGGGGAGTGATGAGGAGGAGGAGGAGGAGGAGGAGGAGGAGGAGGAGGGGGGAGGGTGGGAGGAAGAGGGGAGGAGGGGGACAGGACGATGAGGGGAAGAAGGCCGAGGAAGAGGACGATGACGAGGATAGGAGGAGGGGGAGGAGGAGGGCAGGAGGAGGAGGAGGAGGAGGAGTAGGAGGAGGAAGAGGAAGAGGAGGAAGAGCGCGGAGGAGGAGAGGAGGAGGAGGAGGAGGAGGAGTATGATGAGGTGGAGTGGGGATGCGGCGGGAGATGAGGAGGAGGTGGCGGAGAGGGCAGGGGAGGGAGGAGGAGGAGGAGGAGGAGGCGGCGCCGGCGGCGGAGAAGGAACGGAGGGGGAGGAGGAGGGGGAGGAGGAGGAGGAGGAGGAGGCGGGGAGAAGGAGGGAAGGAGGAGGCGGAGGAGGGAAAGGAGGCCATAGGAGGGGTAGTTAATCAAGAGGAGGGGAGGAGGAGGAGGAGGAGCTGGCGGCGGAGGAAGAGGACAGGAAGGAGAAGGAGGAGGAGAGGAGGCGGCTGGAGGGAGGTGGAGGGGGAGGAGGAGGCTGGCGGTCGGCGGCGGTAGGCAGGAGGAGGAGGAGGAGGCGGAGGAGGAGGAAGAGAGTGGAGGAAGATGAGGAGGAAGAGGAGGAGGAGGAGGAGGAGCAAGGAGAGGAGTGGGGCGAGGCAGGAGCAGGATCAGGAGGAGGAGGAGGATGAGGAGAGGAGGAGGGAGTTGGAGGAGGAGGAGGAGGAGGAGGGAGGCGGAGGAGGAGGAGGGCGGAGGAGGAGGAGGAGGAGGAGGAGGAGGAAAACGACGAAGAACACTAAGAGGCATATTAACGATGAAAAATAATAAAACGAAGAATAATACGACGAACAAGCTTACTACGACGCATAATAATAATAATAATACTAATAATAATGATGATGATGATGATGATGATGATGATGCTGATGATGAGGATGATGATGCTGATGATGCTGATGATGCTGATGATGCTGATGATGATGATGATGATGATGATGATGCTGATGATAATAATGATACTAATACTAATAATAATAATGATAATAATAATAATGCGAATGCGAAGAATACGAATACTTGTAAGAATGATAATACTATTACGAATATTAAACAAGCATACGACTGGCAATATTACTATGGATAATACGAGGAGGAGGAGGAGGAGGAGGAGGAGGAGGAGGAGGAGGGAGGAGGAGGATGCAGGAGGAGGAGGAGGGAGGGAGAAGGAGGAGGAGGGGAGGAGAGGAGAAGGAGAGGAGGAGATGAGGAGGAGGAGGAGCAGGTGGCGGGGAAGGGAGGGGGTGGGGGTGGCAAAGGAAGGCCGCGGAGGATATCGTCGTCCGTTGTCGTCGTCGACCTCCTCCTCCTCCTCCTCCTGCTCCGAGAAGCTCAAGAGGTCAGCGCTCGGCAGCTCCAGTGGCGCGAAATCATTCAGGAGGGGGAGAATTATTCAGACATAATGAGCCGTCGGCCCCCAGGAACGAATGGGAAGTGGGGGGAGGGCGAATACCCAGAACATATGGGAAGTGGGGGCGGACGACGAGTACCCCGAGAATATGGGCAAAGATGTGGAATTCTGGGGGGAGTCTTATATATATATATATATATATATATATAGATGTCTGTGTGTTTGTGCCCCAGGGCCTTTCTCAACATCCGAAAACATTTCTCCCCTCCAAGGAGAGCCTCCGTCCCCCCCCCTCGACCCTCGACCCCATCCGAAAGCCTCACCCCTCGAAGACCTCCGCCATCCGAGCCATCCGAAAGCCCACCCCTTCTCGAGAGGGCCCACTGTCCAGGCCGCCCAGAGGGGATCGGATGAGACTGAGCGGTGGGAGAGTGGTGGACCAGGGGGAAGGCGAGGAGGGGGGGATGAGAATGATGAGGGAGAAGGGGAGAGGAGTGTAGAGGGAGGGGCAGGGGAGGGCGAGGGGGGGAGGGGCAGGGAGGAGGGGAGTGGAGGGGAGGGGAGGGAAGGAGAGGAGGGAGGAGAGGAGGGGAGGGGAGAGCGAGGAGGAGGAGAGGAGTGTGGATGGGGAAGAGGAGGGAGGCGAGTGGGGCGGAGGACAGAGTCGCGCCGCGGGCCAGAGGGCGTGCAGGGAGGAAGGTGACCTGGGCGCTGCCCTCAGCCCGCCCGCGCCACCTCCTCGCTTCTCTTCGACCCGTGGCCGCGCCAGCCTGCCTCCCTCGATCCTCGACCCTCGGCCCTCGATCCTCGGCCCTCGATTCATGTCGGGCCAGTCCCTCTGCAGAAGGAACATCCAAAAATAGTCTCACACACAGACAAAAACAAATCTGGGCAATTCTTCCATAAGTTGTCTGGCTATTTTGAGCATTTTGGGGGTATGTTCGATGTTTCTCCCAAGATCCCCCTGCAGGGGGACAGGCCCGACCTCTAACCCTCCGTCCTCCCCGCTGGCCCGAGGCGGCGACGGAGCAGAGGGAGTCGGAGGATCGCGCCGCACCGCCGACGCTCGAATAATAATAATAATAATAATAAGAAGAAGAAGAAGAAGAAGAAGAAGAAGAACAGGCATGCGGCATGAACATAAACTTTGTGCGCTGCTCACGGGTCTCGTGGATATCCGCGCCGCCCCCCCCCCCCCCCCCCCCCCGGACGGCGCCTTTCCTTATTTTTCTATCTTTTTTCCTTTTTCTATTTTTTCGTTTTTTTTTTTTTATTTTTTCTGGCGCCGCCCCTGGCGCGCTTCGCGCGTCGGGGGGGGGGGGTCGGCGCGGATCCGAGAAATCCGCGCGAAGCGCCAAAAGTTTATGTTTATCGCGTTTTTTGTTCTTCTAGATGCATCGGGGGGTCGGCGCGGATCCGAGAAATCCGCGCGAAGCGCCAAAAGTTTATGTTTATCGCGTTTTTTGTTCTTCTAGATGCATCGGCGGTGCGGCTCGATGTGGAGCCCGATCTTCTCCACGCCGAGTTCGCCGATGCATCGCCGACGTCGCGGACCCAGACATCTGACTGCTCCAATTTTTTCCATGCGTGGGCTTTGGAGGTCTGGACCACTTCCCCAGGGCCGGTTATCCGTCCCGCGTGGGATGTTGAGGCTCTCGCGGCGCAGCGAGGGCCCCCGGAGGCCGAGAACGGCCGGAAACCGCCCGCTCCAGTTTTTGGGGGAGTGTCGGATCTCTGGGGATGCACCGCCAACCCATCGGTCGATGCGTAGGCGATGCTTCGGCGATGCGGCTGGATCTTCTGACCCCATCGACTGGGACCCCCCCACTTGGGAGGCCTCCCGAAACGGACGCGGGAGCACCTCGCCCCCATCGGCCCTCGGGGCCGAGGGCGGAAAGTTGCGTGTGCCTCTATCCTCCCTCCTCGCTCCTTCCTCCCCTCCTCCTCCCCCTCCCCCTCCTCCTCCTCCTCCTCCGCCGTCTCCTCCTCCTCCTCCTCCTCCTCCTCGTCCTCCCCCTCCGCCTTTTCTTCCTCCTTCTACTCCTACTCCTTCCTCCTCCTCCTCCTCATCCTCCCTCCTCCTTTCTCTCCTCCTTTGCCTCCTCCCCACCCACCTCATCTCCTTCTCATCCCCTTCCTCTTTCTCCTTTTCCCTCTTGTCCTCCTCCTCCTCCTCCTCTTCTCCCTCTTCCTTCTCCTCCTATCATCATCCCTCCCTCTCCTCCTCCCTCCTCTCACCTCCTTCCTCCTTCCTCTCCTCTCTCTCTCCTCCCCCTCCTCCTCCTCCTCTCCTCCTCCTCCTCCCTCTCTCCTATACTCGTCCTTCCCTCCTTTCTCCTCTGCTTCTCCTCCTCCTCCTCCCTCTCTTTCTCCACTCCTCCTCCTCTTCCTCCTCCTCATCCTCCTCAGTCCCTCCTCCTTCCTCCATCCTTTATTTCTTCACCGTCTTCATCCCCCTCCGTTTTGTACCCTTCCTCTTGTCCTCCTCATCCTCATCCTTGTCCCGCTCTCCTTCTCCTTATCCTCCTCGTCATCCCTTTCCTCCTGCCTCCTCTCCCTCTCCCTCCTTTTCCTCCTCCTCCTCCTCCCTCATCTCCTCCCCTTCCTCCCTCCTCCCCCTCCTCTTTACTCCTCCTCCTCCTCGGTGCTTCCTACTCATCCTCTTCTCCTCCGCCTCCCCTCCCCCTCCTCCTCCTCCTCCTCCTCCTCCTCCTCCTCCTCCTCCTCCACCTTGTCCTCCTTCCTCCTCCTCCTCCTCCTCCTCCTCCTCCTCCTCCTCCACCTTGTCCTCCTTCTTTTTCTCCTCCTCTTCCTCCTCCTTCACCACCTCCTCATCTTTTTTCCCCTCCTTCTATGCCTTCTCCTCCCTGCTCTTTCCCTTTTCCTTGTGACTCATTCCTCCCTGTCGCACGCTGACGTCTGTCGGAAGGGTGGGGCATGCGTTTCCTTACGACACTTCCACCATTTGCGAACATGAAGTTGAAGATGTGCAACCGTTTCACGGATGTTTGGCAGACCGTTTTAAACAAGAGTGTTCGGTTCAGCGCCGCGCGCATCTGTCTGAATCAATTGCAAGAGCTTCACGGATTGAGAACATTTGAGTTTCAACATGTTGCTCTCCGTTGAGAGCCGTGCATATCCGTTTATTGGACATTTACATGAGCTTCACAGATGGAGGGCAGGCCGTTTTCATAATGTGGCTCTCGCATCTAGTACCGCGCACATTCGTCATGCATGATGCAGGAGCTTCGCGGAATTTCGGGCGGTCTCTTTTCAAAATGCGGTTGTCGCCTTGGCGCCGCGCACGTTCGTTGTAAGGCTTTCGAACAGGCATCCCAGGAATACTGGCACGATGTCGGAATGTCAGGGCGCAGCAGTTACGTTCACTCGTGGCGATGACGTGCCAGGAACCAGAAATCGCGTTCTGGCACGGTTCAGGATTCCCACGAGGCAACGTTCACGGTAATTCGCGGCGTTGACGTATCAGGGATGGTGTTTTGGCGCAGTTCCGGATCTTCAGACGGTTGTCTGCCAACGGGGGGATGTGTTCTTTTGTGAATTTGGATCCTTGTTTTACTGCACATGAGTCGTGGGTTGCCACTGCCTCCTCCTCCTCCGCTCTTTTACCTCACGGAGGACTCCTCCCTGCCGTACCCCGGGGCCGGTCGAAAGGGCGGGCCCGGGCGTTCTGTTCGAGTTTTCTTCACAGTGTAAGATCTTGGGGGAGGAGGATGAAAAGGAGGAGGAGGAGGAGGAGGAGGGAGGGAGGGAGGGAGATGGAGGAGGAATTCTGGAGTTCTGGGTGTGGCGACAGTGTCGGTTCTGAATGACTGAACCGGCTACAAGCCCTGCCGCTTCCCGCTGGCCAGCTCGGCTTTACTGCGAACCTTCGGCAAAAGGCCTCGGGAAATTCTGTCAACGTAATTCGGTTACCAGAAATCATCCCCTCTCACTTGGCGGCTAATGCTCGAAGCTGTTGCGAAGCGAAACAACCACGAGCTCAACCAGTCGTTTTTACGAGCCAAGGACGTGAAACCCTGACACCTGGAACAGCTCTTTGCATCTTCCTTGAGACTCTGAGAACTACTGAACATGGCACACACGCTGGCCGATGGAGGGAGCTTGCTGCTTGCGCCTACGCTTACCACCCTGCTCAGCTAAGAGACGCTCTTCGGCCTGAATGGCCTCGAGTGTGCTTTGGAGGATGCGCATGCGAACTGCGAAAGCTTGCTGCTCGACACTATGTACGCGTGCACGGACGGATTCGGCAAGACTAGCCTGGCAACTCTTGCGCCTGCCGCTGCGAACGTGTGGTTCTTGCGCCAGCGCTGCGCACCGTAGTTTTCAAAGTTTGCAAGATCACCACCCACCACACCACCCCAACCCAACCCGAAGGCTTCAATTTACCCTCCATTTTCCAGTGGGGGGGCTCGGAGAACATTGACAAAACACATGGAGCCCGTACCCCCCCCCCCCCAACCCGAAATTCGGGTCAAGTTCGGGAATCGGGTTGGGTTGGGGTGGTCTGGCAGGTAGCCACAAGAGGTTCACGGATGGAAGACGGTTCATGTTCAAGATGTATTTCTCGCTTTCGTGCCGTGCACATCCGTTTTGAGAGTTCGCAGCAGTTTCAAGGAGTCTCATGGTTACTCTATCAGCAACGGTGTTTGGCACGATGTCGGCGTGGCGGGGCGCAACAGTCACGTTGAGTCCGGGTGTTGAAGTCCCAGGAATTGTTGTGTTTTGGCACGGTTCAGGAGCCTCAAGACGCAACACTAACGGTGATTCGCGGCGTTGAGGCCCCGGAGATAGTGTTTGGCACAGTTCCGGATGTTCGATTTAGTGTCTTGCAGCGAGGCATTTAATGAACATGAATCCGTGGAGGAGCCTATGAATAGGGAGCTTGGAGGAAGGGTTTCGTGAAACATGGTTGATGAGTCTTGGGTTTACTCTGGTCCTCCTTCTCCTCGTCCTCCTCCCATTTCCCTCTCCTCTTCCCCCTCCTCCTCCTCCTTGTCCTCCTCCTCCTCCTCCTCTCACCCTCATCGTCATCCTTATCCTCCTCCGAGAAGCCGGATATCGGGGCCGGCCAGGCCGGCCAGCACAACGTCCTCTTCCTGAAGGTCGCGGGCGACAGGTCGGGTGCTGCAAACGTTAGGGGCGGGGCAACGGTAGGGGGGGAATCGGCTCAGGGGGGGCACCTTGACCCCCGATCGCCCGTGCATCGCCGGTGGCGGCCCGATAGCCCACCCCGCCGAGGAACGCGCGTCTTTGCCATCGGGGGCGTGTGGCCCATCCGTCGGTGATGCATCGCCGTTTCCAGCTCGGCGGCTCTCCTCCCCTGAGCTGATCCCCCCTGCCACTGCCCTTCGTGAGGGCGCTCCTGTGGCCCAGGGCGCCCCCGGGTTTCCGCTCCATCCTGCGCTGCTCAGCTCAGAAGGCCGTGGGGCCCTCCTCGGAAATCCTCGTCACCCGCGGGGGCGTGGAGAGAGTCTTGTTCGTGGCCAGACCTTGGTGACGCCAGGGGCAACAAAAACCCAATCAGTGGATGGTTTGAGGATTGGCGGCATGGACATTGGGATCGATTGTGAGCGATAGTGAGATCGAAAGTGGGATGGATGGTGAGGACGACAGTAAGGCCGATCTTGAGACCGACAGTGAAGGCGATTCAGTGAGATCGATAGTGAGATCGTTCGTGCGATCTTTTGCTAGATCGGCTGTGAGATCGGTAGTCAGATCGATCGTGAGATCGATAGTGAGATCGATAGTGAGATCGATACAGGGGTGGGTAATGCGATCGATGGTGAGACGTGTCGATAAGGAGATCGACCAGGAACCCGGAAACCCAGAAGTCCGGGAATCCCGCCGCCAAGCGAAAGCGGCCCAGAACCAGCATCAGGGAATCAGGGAATCCGAAACCGGGAACCCAGGAACCTGGCCGCCTACCGAAATCGGGCGTTCCTTTTTGCCTAATTCTTGAAGATCCGCTAGGACCGCTTCAGTGCAAGCACTGATTAATGAAGTACAGGGGAAACCGCTCCAGAGCGTTTCGAGTCGCTCTCAGAGCGTTCCAGAGCGCTTCGAGGAGGCCGCGGCGCCCGATGCATCCTGTAGAATCGGAGGGAGGAGAAGCGACACCAACACCAGCAGGAGGCCCACCTCCAGCGAGGAGGTACACGATGCCTCCCTGAGCTGGAGGCTGGGGATGTCTCGAGCGAGGTGGGGTGGACCACACCACCAGGGAGACCCCACTTGCCTCCTAGCATCCCCTCGCTCTGGTGGTGTTGGTGTTGCTTTTCTCTTCGTTCCTACCAGAACCGCTCGACCCCAGAGGTTCTCGACCCATCCCTGTCCGATGCTGCCCATGTCCTGGCTTCGCCTTGGAGAATCGCGCGTCGCGTTCCTGGCCGAGTCGTCTGCCCTCTCTTTCGGGGGGGGGGAGGCGCGCGCGGGCTCGAAGAGGGAGCGCGCAGTCCAGGCCCACCAGGCGGCGTGGTGCGCGAAGTCCGACGACCTGAGAGAGTCGGGAGGATCGACATGGGCACGGACAGAATGGGTACAGTGCCCAAATCCAGCTCCTGCTCATTCTGAGCAGGATCCGTGGTCCGCACCGCCGCGGAAGTTGTTCTCTGCAGGCAAAGGAGCCGCCTGCCCAACAGCGGCCGCTGTCTGTCTTGGACAGCACTTGCTGTTCGGCATTGTGACCATTTTGTTCCGTACCCACGTCGGGCGTCGAAGAAGAACCTTTTGGGGGAAGGAGGGGAAGTCGGGAGCACACACTTGTTGTTGAAAGCAGGTATTCTTAGATTACCGTATCCCGGTCTACTTTGAGGCGCCTTCCTACTTCAAACGTCGAGCGGTTTGTCCCTCTTCCCTCATCTTCAAGGGGAGGACGGGAAGCCAATCTACTTCCAACGCCTCCCCACTTCATGCTTCTGCCCACCTCTCCCGCTCGACGGGTACAACCCCCGGGAAGCTATTCGGACGTACTCTCATCTGGTATCTGGGCTGGATGCCCCCCCCCTTGTTGGGGCCAAAGCTTGTGGTCCACGCGACCCCACGCAAAGTCGGGGATTGGGGTCGCCCCACCCCCCCCCTCCCCCCGTTGGACGCATGGAGAATGCGCAGGCAGCAGGTGCGTCGAAGCGTTGGAAATCCCGACAAAAACTCAGTGACCCCAGACGTCTGGCGTCGTGATATTTTTGTTGAAGGCGTGGCTCCCACGAGGTTTGGACCCCTTCCGCCGGACCGGCTCTTCGCCCTGAGTCGGCGTTTGATTGTCCCGGTCACGACTCTGACACACGATGCGGGCGGGGGGGTCGGGTGCTCCAGAGCCGAGGACACGCAGAAGCCTTCCGTCCTGCGCTTCCCAACGAGAGGATATACGGGTCTCGGGCCGCGGGCGTTTTTGGCAGCACCCTCGGCAGGGGGTGGGTGTTCGACGAGAAGCCCGACCAGCACGGCGAGACGCCAGACGGGATCATGTGCAAGAGGGTGCCCCCTTGATTCGAGTGGGGGATCGGCTGCAGAATTGGTTTGCCCCAGAGTTGTTGTTTTCGTCGGATCTGTAGAAATCTACGACACGATTCTACAAATCTTCAGCAGATTCGATGAAACAAGGAATTGTTGGTACATTAATTCTGCAATCGATCTCCTGCTCGAATGATGCTCCCCTGCTCGTTTAGGGGGGAGGGGGGGTGCAGGAGGGTGGCGACGGGGAGCGAGGAGACAATTTGTTTGTCCCCTTGCGTTACAGGCCACGCAGTTGGCGTGCAACTCGTCCGCCTAGGCATGCGTTTGACTTATCTGCAGCGCCGTGTCAACGCGTCGTTTTGGATGGATGGCTTCACTGACTGACTGCCGGTAACAGGCGACCGATCATATTCGTGGGTAGTCGTTCCAAGAATACAGTCAACCCGCATAGTAAGGATGGGCAACCTTCCTAAGGGTACCCTTGCATCCTGGCCTCTTCGGTCCATCCTTGGCTATTCTTGTTGGCCGCGCTCCGCTCGAACAGCTCCGAAATGGGCGTCCAAGGCCCTCGCGTCCTGATCGCGCATCCTTATGATACAGGCCGACTGTAGTCTGTCATTCCAAGGATACCCTCACATTCTTGCCTTTTCGGTCCATCCTTGACCACCTTCGATGGTCCGCCGCGCTCGAGAGGGCTTCCCCGCGGGCGTCCAGAGTTGCCCCCTCGGGCGGCGGCCTCACCGGCCACAGCGTCGGCAGCACTACTCATCAGAGCGAAGGTACTATGGAGAGATGCTGGTTTGTTGGGTAATTCCACAGCGGCCGCAAAATAGGTCACAAACATAGGTGAACAATAACGTATATTCGACATCTGCAAGTTAAATGGCATTACGTTCTAAGGTGTAAGCGCTCAAGCGCACGCGGTGTTTGCGGCGCGCAGCGGTTTCCTTGCCGGGGAAGCCGATTGTCATGGCAGCCCAGGGCGATCATGCGTCTTGCAGCGTCGCGCGGGATCGGTTTCCATGGCTCGGTTTTGGGGTCTCTCGCCGCGGGGGCGCGCCATGACTTGGCGCGGCGCGGGGCCTGGCGCCGTCCGCGCCTGTCCAACAAGTGATTGGCGAAGGGCCCGCCCTTCTGCAGTTCTGATTACAGTTTCTGGTGGAAATTCTTCGGGGGCCAACGGTGCGCGTGACAGGGGCGTGCCGACATGTACTAGGGCCGCCGCGCGAACGGTGCCAGCAGGGTCGGGGCTTCCAGCGGGGCTCTTTGCGGGGCCACGACGCGCGTGACAGTTGCGCAAGTATGCCGCGCCCAGCCGCTGCCGCTAGGGCCTTCGGCGGTGCTCCCCCTCGAGCCTCGAACTGCGCGAGGGTTCTGCAGGTGCTGCGGCGCGGCCGCCGCTTCTGGGGCCTTCGGTGGAGGTCCCTATGGGGCCACGACGCGCGCGAGCGGTGCCCAAGCACGCGCGCGGCCGCTGACGCTGGGACCCTTGGCGGGTTCCCTTATACAGGCCATCGAATTTCGGCCGCCTAATTTTTACCCATTTCAAATCGGCGCGCCAAGTTCCCCCGGGGATTGCGAATGCCTGGCCTAGTTTGTTATTGCATTTGTTGTGCATTTCGATTGGGGCGCCTGTGCGCTCCCAAGCAAATCGCGGGCGCCCGGGGGCCGCGCCGATCGAGGCCCCGCGGCGATCGTGCCGGCGTCTGGTGCAGAGCCTGGGAGGGCATTTTTCGCCGCCCTGCGTCGTGGTGTCCATCTAGCAACAACTTTGGGGGCCCTCGAATTTGCTGCCCGAGGCGCCGGCGCAATCGGCGCGGGCTGGGCTGGATGCGAGCGGCGCCGTGGAGCGGGGCCGCCGTGGGTTGTCGCGGCGCGGACGGCCAGGGGGAACGACGGGGTTCATTGGAGAGGGCGGCGGGCAGCGTGAAGGGCGCGCGAGGGGGAAGGGAGGGGGGAGGCACGATCGGAGGGGGAGGGGGGGGCGGGGCGGAGGGGGGTGGGGGGGAGGGGCGAGGAATAGGGAGGTCCGCGTCGTCGGCGGCGTTTTGGGGGGCGTTCTTGCTGGCTTACTCGCTAGTCGCAGCGGCGGCGGTCGCGCGGGCCGCGGCGGCGTGCTTTCGACGTCATCGGTGCGCGGGGGAAGGCAGGACGTTTTGCCATCGGCATTCGTGCGATAATGGCACAGTAGCCGTTTTCGAGTTTGTATCGCAGAGATGTTTGGTGGCCCGTGGCCCTTTACACTGGCGAGTCGGCCTGTAGCTTCGCGCGGCTCTCGGCGGCCCCGTTGAGGCTGTTCTAGCCGCCGCCCCCATTCAAGTGCAAGTCGCCCCCGTTCCCGTCCTCTGCGCCGCCTCGTCGCCCAGCCCCATTCTCCAGAAAGAGGTCGCACGCCTGCCCCGCCTCCTTCTTCTCGTGCGCGGGTTTCATCGGCCCCGTCGTCGTTTTCCTGGCACCGTCGTTCCTGTCAGTGGCTGCGCCGCTGCTTCTGCCCCCGGTCTGCCTTCCGCAGTGTCGCCGCCGCCGCTGCCGTCGCGGATGCGGCGTCGGAGATGTGCAGATTCGGTGGGGCTGCGTCGTCGACTCGCAAGCGAGGCTCTCGAGTTGCGCAGGGTGGATCACTCCTGCGCGCGAGCGGTTTCAGCGTGAGTGCACAGCGGGGGCATATTTTCCATGTGTTTCACAGCGCCTAATCGTCTTGCGTTTCTCCTGCAATTTAGCGTGTTCCTGGATTCCCAGGCTGTCTACGAGCCGCCGCCTTCCAAAACGCGCAAAGCTAGACTGGGGACCGAACCGTGTTTCGGCGTTGGGCCTGGGCCTGCGACTTAAGAGAGCCACCTCGCGCGCGTGACCCGATGGAGCTCAGCTTACAAATCCAGCATGCTCGACCCACGCTTGGACGCCACAGGTCGACGCGATCCTTGCGTCGCCCTCGGGCGCCCTCTGCGCGTTCGACAGTCACCGGTGGGCGAACGGCCCAGCTCGCGGGGAGGAGCGGTTCGGCGCGGGCGGGGTGCCCATCGGCAACCCGCCAGGCCGCCCCGAAGCAACCATAAATAGACGCGCGGCCGGCCACGGCGGCGCAAGCGCAGGTCCGCAGCGCGCGCCCCCCCCCCCAAGCTCTTCCATCGATTTTCCTTTCCCCACCAAGCGACCCCACCCCCGGGCCGGATTGACTGGGGCATGCAATTGAGCGCGCGAATCGGCCAGCGGCAGAAGGCCCGTGAACCAGAAGCACGATCGTTCAGGCTCGCTGCAGACTCTGTCCTCGAGGTGGTTCGTGCGATCGACGGCCGCGTCCGAAACCAACGCGTTGCATTCGCGCGACCAGCGCCGATGCTGGGGCGCCCCAGTTGGGGCGCCGCACCGCGGGCACCTGCTGGAAGCGGCCGGAAAATATCCAGCGCCTTGCGTCCTGGGCTCCGTCCGGCATGCGCCGATGGGGGCGATTTTTACAATATTCAAATTATCCAAGTTTCTTTTCTTTTTAAAAAATTGAAGTCAATACCCCCTTCCACCCGCCTCCCCATACAATGCGATGACGTTTGAATTCAAGACGAGGACGCGCACTCATCCCCCTAAAGAGCTGATGCGGAAAGAAACATCAGCACCAGTCGCGCGCAGCGTTTCTGGACCTACGACCCAGCACACAGGCGACACGGGATCCTAGTTCAATTTCAGCACTGCAACGGCACGCGTTATCTGACATTAACCTTCTTGCCAGCGGCGTTGAGTTTCAGACGGATGACACAGCGTCTCGCCCCGCGCCGGGGCAGCAGGGGGCCCGCGCTTGCGATCCGCAGCGCGCCAGGCAGCCCAGGGCGCAGTCCGATGTTCTAGCCGCATTCTAAGCTTACGTCTGGCCCGCCCCTCTACAGGAGGAACATTCCAAACGTTCAAAACATAACAAGGGGGCATTTGTTTTAGGAATTTCGCGCTACTGATTAGTAATATTTGTTTTATGTTTCTTCTGAATTCGCCTGTAGGAGGACGTGTCCGACCGCGCCGCCAGCTCAAAACCGTTGTCGTGCAGGCCCCATGATGGGGCTCGCCGCCCCGGGCGCGCGCGGTCGCCTGGCCTCTCGCGGTGTCGATCGCCCGGCGGTCTCACGGCCCCGCCGCCAACGCCTCGGGCCCCCGGACCTCCTCGAGTCATGGAAAAAATCACGACGGAAGGTTTTTCTGCATTTTCGTCTTCGGGGGGCCTTCGCCAGGCCTCGGGGCCAACAACAGACCGGCCATTTCTGGGGGGGGCGCGGGTCTGCGGGGCCGGGGGCGCCCTCCCAAATGATATCCCTCGTTTATGTAATTTCAAGCAGTTGCACCTGAGACTGCGTGCTGTTGTGATGCTGTAGGGTAGCAGCGACGGCCTTGGAATCAGCCATGAAGGCGGCGCAAAACCCCTCTCTGGACAGGGCCAGAAATCCCGCTCGACCCCGCGCTGGGATGGCCGTCTCAAGCTCACGCCGCAACTGCGACAGCCATGCCAAACTAACATGAGCGTGGGGCACATCGCACCCCGATGTCAGGACACCGGCACAACGCGCATCCTGCGCCTTCGGCTGAGCCGGCCAAGCGCTTCCATGAGGACGGCGCGCAGGCATGGGGGCAATCGCGTGCGAAACAACGCATTCGCTGGACATGTGACAGCTTGACGCGCGACGATAAACGGCGCCGCCGCATCGACAAACTAAGAAAAATATCCCACGGACCCGCGCCTCGCAACAACGATTGAGACAAACCGGGCCCATCGCGCAGCGCGCAGCAGAATCAAAGGGCAGGGGTGGCCGCCAGCAGCCGGCCGTCGGCGCGAAACCGCTGCAAAGATTCGGAACGAGCGCGCGCGGCGATGCGACCCCGCCCCTTCCAACCCTGACCACGCGGGAGACGACGACAGCGAGAATGCAGAGCAGGGGTGGGGAAGGGGTGCGAGGAGAGGACATCGACGTAGGCGGTGGGGACGATAGAGGCGACGCGGAGAGGGGGGGGGCGGGGCGCAAGAAATATGGAGGAGGAGGAGCGGGGGGACAGGGGGGAGAAGGAGGAACGGGCATGCCAGACGCGCTCTCGTGGGACCGCAGGGTGCGCTGGTCCTCCGCAATGACGGCACGCGAGGATGGGGGAGCCACGGGGCGACGCTCGGCTGCCCAAAATTTCCCGCGCAACCCTTGCGCGACATTTTTTTCTCCGCAAAAATGGCTTGCGCCTCCCCCGGGGGGCTTCTAAAGTGGCAGTTTTTTTGTTCACTAGCGGAATGCGATTAGGTAAGGTTTCTTCGAACACTACTAGGTATGCTTATCCGCTCCCCAGAGGAACGCTTCCGGGCGTGTCAAAAGGGGGCCGGACTGGTTCCGCCTCTGCGGCCTTGTCGCGAAGACCGGGGGCAGCATCGTCCACGGGGAACACTACTAGGCAAGGCGACCGCGGCGGTGCCTGCAACAAGCTTGCGCGGATACTTTTGGAGTCCTCTGGAACCCGTGCCCGCCCCCGAACGATTGCCCCCCCCCTGGCTGCGCCCTCCCCGGCGCCGCTGACCGGGCCGCGTCCTGCGCCGACGCCCGCCGCCCGGCGGCAACGGGCCGGGGCGCCCCATGCCCCGCGCCGTTTGACGGTGCGCGCGCCCCCAACTTCTGGCCGTCATACACGGAAACCCTTGGCCGACGGGAGACGCTGCCCGACGGCGGAGAAACAGGCAGAACGATCGCCCCCCGCTTCGACACCAGCTACGGCGCCAAGTCCCCACGCCCACAGCGCGTTCAACGCTCTCCCTGATCGCGCCCGCGCAGCCCAGCGAGCGCGCCTCCACGCAACGCAGAGGCACATATTCATCTGGCATTGCCTCGGCAGTGCGCGAGTCGCCGATCGGGAATGTCCGCGCGCGCGCGAACTTTGCAAGCATAGAACGCGCCGAGATAGATTTCCGATGAGTTGCCAACTTCTGTAACCAAGTTCCCGCGAAACGCGTTTCTAACTTCGCGGCTGCAGGCCCCGGCGGATCCAGCGGCAGCGCTCCGCGTCCAGGCGCTGCGAATCGGGGCGGCATTGCACGTGCTGGAGTGCAGGCTGAACCGAGCTTGCGAAACCGATGGCAACTAAGCTCAAGCGATCGCCCGCGCCACTCGGAATCGCGAACGAACTGCCGTCTGACTCTGGCAAGTGCGCGCCGATAACATGCAATCGCACCTGCGCCGTGGGGGGCACTCGTTTGGCGCGGCGTTCGCGACGCAGCTGAGCAGGCAATGTCTTTCAGTTTGTGCGAGCCGCGCCCAACGAACCGCGTGATGGCTCAGTTCAAAATGTCCCACTCGCTGCGTGCACAACGACCCCCGGCGCGATGGCCGACGCGCTGGTCGCACTCATCGAGAGAGCGGGGGCACCAGGAAAGAAAATCATGGATCTGATGGATACCCCAGAGGGGGCCAGGGCCACAGCTCCCCCAGTTACCGCTGGTCGGGCAAAAACGACTCAGGATGAAACGCCGGTAATGGTGAATGGGTCCGGACTTCTAGGGGTCGCGTCATGAAAAAATCATGACGTCGGGGGTCTGGGCTCGTAAAGCCGACTGGCTACCAGCAGCCCATCCTGGACAGGTGTACGATTTGTAGTGGTTCTCTTGCGGGTCATCCGCTGTCCGTTCTAAACTTTATGCGCACACCTACGCTTGCCAGCAGTACAGTGGAGGCCAAACCAGGGAACACCCTGCTTGCCCCAGGGTGCCCCGGGTTTCCTGGGTTTCGATCTTTCTGTTTTGGAAAGCGTGACGCCCCCAGACCAAAAATCTGTGTACGTCCTGGCGTCTCAAGGTTGGGTTTCTTGTGGAAGGTTTCTTGTGGTCGGTCTCCTACCGTAGTCATGGCACCCAGTTCGTATCTCGTCGGGGGGGGTGAATCGGGAGAGTAACAATATGAACACTCCGTCCAAATCGCTCTGAAATTCCTGATGGGAACACACGCACATCCACTCTTTTCAGAGATCACAATGCCAGCCGATTCAAGTTGGTGACAAAGATGCACAGCAGCAAGCGTGATTGCATTCAACGTTTTCTGATGCGTACCCTGCTGCGCTTGCGTAATGCCGTCGGCCTACGCTCGCGTGTACACAGGCCAGTACTGCACATGTGCAGCATTATATATATATATATATATACATAGAGAGAGAGACAAAGAGAGAGAGAGAGAAAGAAACAAAAAAACAAATAGAGAGAGAGAGAGAGAGACATTTACATGACACCCGCTGGGTACAGTCAGGCAACCTTCCACACCCCGTAGGAATGATGTCCGTGACGAAACCGCTCACGTCCAGGATCCTAGGAACCTCATGTATCAAAATCCCAGAGTAGAGCCACTGCGCGGGGTATTCCATTTTTAAGGCGTATACAGCGAGGCGAAGTGGATCGACCGTATCCAAAAACGTACTGGGCCCCAATGCGATCCCGCAGGCTTCATACGGTCACATCTGGGAAAGAGAAAAACGTCGTGACCAACCTCACGCATCATGGCAGCCTGCAGTGCCGATGAGCCTCTAATGGCAGTGTCCCAAACGTTGGACTCCTGGCGGGTCCAGACGTCGAAGTTGCGACCACGCGCCCTACAATAGATGCGGTACGAACTGAGGCACTCGTACACAGGTCGTTCAGCATCCGCCGCGTTGGGCAACAGCGCACTGACACCTAACATGGTTTGCGTAAGTCACGTCATCTCACGCACGCACTGATTGAGGAGATCCGCATAGAACCCACCAGCGGCACCAGGAAGGGAGACAAAGACGCGGGGCCCAGCAATCGACCCCCGTGGAGGTATCAACCTTGCACAACCGCGCGGCTTTGGACATCCCTCCAGGTTCACGGATCAAGCCCTTCAGCCGCAGGGCATCAGAGACCCCAATCAGATTTTTTTCTATTTTCATAATGGGCAAACTAATATTTAATCGTTTCGCTCATTCCGCCGGCCCTGGAGCCCTCTTTAGGGCCTCTTGGGGGCCTCTTGGGGACCTCTTGGGAGTCTCTTGGGGCTCCTTGGCGGCGTCTTGGGGGCCCCCAGGGCCTCTTGGGGGGCTCTCGGGGGCCTCTTGGGGCAGGGGCGGGGGTAGTCGATTGCGCCCCCCCCCCT
Organism: Prorocentrum cordatum; assembly: GCA_963575745.1. Classification (NCBI taxonomy): domain Eukaryota; class Dinophyceae; order Prorocentrales; family Prorocentraceae; genus Prorocentrum; species Prorocentrum cordatum. The sequence goes on along the minus strand of CAUYUJ010015698.1, from coordinate 248,423 downwards.
CGGAGGCCAGGATCCTCGCGAGGGGTGTCGAAAAATTGCCCGGTCCAGCATCTCTGACCCCCACCCTCCCGGGGACCTGCCGGGGTACTTTTCGCCCGGGGACTCCTAGGGGCCGCCCCGCGCGCGCGAACTAGAAATACTGTTTACCTGTTACCGGAGATCTTAGCACGCCCTGGCCCGTTGGGCCGGCGAATTTATTCCACAAGTTCAGACGGTTTCCATGGGTTCATGTATTTCTTTCATGTTGGTAGGGGCGGTGAGGTATTCAAGCCCAGCCCCATGATCACATGTAAGGCAGGAGTGCATTCGCTTGGCTCATTTGGGTATGGTTTTCAACAACCACTCCTGCATGCCAGCCCTCGACGCCGCCTCAGATTGAGACCAAGCCGTCGGGACCGCATCATTGTACACACTGCTGAGCAGATCGAGGCTAGGCACATTCTGTGGGACGCAAGCAAGCTGAGCTTTCCACCTTTCGGCAGGTCGCGAATCTCCAGGCAGACAGTACTACAGTACAGATGCACCAAACCGCCTATGCAACACTCTGGCAGTCCGCGTAAGATTCTGCCAAGACGTACGCGCTGGGAACAACCGATGCTTCCCAGGGTCCGAGAAACGTGAGCCCAAAAACACGAGCATGGTTTTTGAAAACTCTGCCCACAGACACCTCGCCTTCCAATTGCAGACCTCCGAACCGAAAAAGGGGGCAACCGCCACGCTCACTGCAGGCTCGGGGCTCCCGATCGACACCGCGGGCCCGCGGCAGCAGTAGCTGCTCCGCGGCCGTGCTCCGCGGCAGGCATGTTGCTCCGAGGTCTGTGCAGGCGGGCGGTCAGAGAGGCGTGCGAGAGAGGGAGCTGCCCTCCGGGTGCTCGGGGGGGAGGAGGGGAACCCTCACCGGCACGCTGCCCCAGGGTCGTTTCCCACGGGAGGTCGGGCCCAGAGCGTTCGGGGCAGGGAAGAGGGGTGAATGTGAAGGCGTCTCCACGGTCGTTGCTCCACAGCTTGCTGATCGGCAGGATCTCGCAGGCTTGCCTGCGTGTTTCGAACGGCGAAGGGGCGTGCTTGGCATCGCGCACGCAGAAGGCAATCTCCTCCGACGCTGCCCAGTAACCAATCGACGATCCACGTCCTTCAGTACACACAGTCTCCGTAATCTCCAGCACAGAGGGTGTCCATACCCCTCCTCTAGCCGGCTGCGGGAACCCAGAGAGAGAGAGAGAGGGAGAGAGAGAGAGAGAGAAACAGACACGTCACCAGCGGGAGTGTGAAAGTCGCCCATGAGAACCCACGGCGGAATCCAGGTGTCCAGGAACGCCGAAATCTCCAGCCAATCGTGTGAGGAGGAGGAGGAGGAGGAGGAGGAGGAGGGCGGAGGGCAGGAAGGGGGAGGCGGAGCAGGTCACGGACGCTATAGCTCGGATCATATACAAAGTGGGATCGAAGAGGGAGGAGGGAGGAGGACCCGCAACCCCTCTGGTCATGAACATTACGCCGCAGCGTTTTAATAGTAGGTCGGCCTTGCCAAATCAAGGGTGCTCTGGTTTCTTCTTTCTCGCGACCCATACCCTCTGCCTCGGTAGCGATTCATGGGAGCCTGGTATACCCTCCCAATTCTGTCCCTGGCGTCGATCAGCGTCGATGAGATAGCGCCGATTTAGCGTCGGCTAGCGTCGATTAGCGTCGAGTTAGCGTCGAGTTAGCGTCGATTTGCGTCGACTCGCGAGAGCCGACAAGATTGTATGGGAGGTTCCAATGAGTTGCCACCGAAGAGCCAGTCCGTGGAGCGGCTCAAGACCTGTGGCCTCCAGGGGTCCTCGTGATGAAAGCATCTCGAGTAGGCGGCCAGCCCAGGGGGGGGGAAGTGCAAAATGGCGGGCCTCAGAAGGCTCGGAAGTCTTCGGGCCTTGTCTAGGCCTCCCAGATGGAGTCCGAGCGGAGAGGGTCGGAGGTTCGCGCCGTATCGCCGATGCATCTGCGATGCGGCTCGTTGCGGAGCCCGATGTTCTCCGCGCCCACGTCGCCGATGCATCGCCGACGTCGCCGGTGCATAGCCGGCGAATCGCCGATATATCGGCGATGCATTGCCGATGCGGCGCGGTCTTTCGACCCTGTCTAGTCGGACCCCATCTAGGAGGCTTCTATCATTGGAAGTGTTCTCAGGTTTCCCCGAAGGCAGCAAGTTCTCAATAGGCGCGAGGACTTCTGAGAGGCCCCGCCGCTTTCTGAGAAGGCCTTCTCCTTCTCACTTGCATTTTCTCACACTGGACGAGTCGACACAAGTCGATCTGGCGCGACACATTCCGCAGAGAGAAAGAGAGAGAGAGATGAGGTCTTGGGCTCCCGTTGTGACTAGTTCTTCGCGATGTTGCAGTGCGATGTTGCAGTTTTTCGCAACGTCGCATCTCGGGGGAGCTAGGATAGAACTCCAGGCAGGTTTGCACTCAGCATCGGCACTGATGTATCTGTGCTCGAAAGCCGGCCTAATATGACCTAGTCCTGCTAATTCCTCTTGCTCCCGCGTAATCCGGGTTGCTTTGGCTTAATATAGGGCTTTCTCGGACCTCATCGGGCTCACGGGCCCCTCCAGTGGGCCTCGAGGCTCTTCACTGCTCCCTTACTCGTTCTCACGAAGACCTCCCAGGAGCTGCCTCCGAAGGCCCAGGCCTCCCAGGTGGGGTCGGAGCAGATCTCGGCCTCGCTCGGGCGTGTGCTGGGTCCTCGTGCGAACAAGGCTGCACGCGCAGAACCGAAATGTGCACGGGCAGGGCGGGACCTCAACAGTGTGTTGGCGATTTCGTGGGCCGTTTTCGTTCCGATTTCGTTTTGCGGTAGAGGCGGACTGAAGACAAAAAAACGAGGGAAAAGGAAAGCAAGACGAAATCGAAAAGCACCGTTTAGGTTCAGCCCTGTGCAGGTGGAAGGTAATCGTTTTCTTGTTCATCGTTTTGCCGATCGGCGCGGGCCCTCGCACCCCCTCCTTTAACCCCTCCCCGTGGAACAGATCTTGGCTATTTTCGGCACCTGTTTCAGGCAGGTGGAGTCTCATGATGGCCGCACTGTAGCAAATTGTTGCAGCAAGCAGATGTCCAGAGCCAGACCACCCCCCTCACCCCCCCTTCCGCCCGATGCGCCGCCTTTCTCCGCGCCGATGCTTCGCAGATGCGTCGCCGAGGCATCGTTGATGCATCGGCGATGCGGCGCGATCCTCGGACCCCATCTGGGAGGCTCCTGCACCCTAGGCCTCCCACATGGGGTCGGAGAAGTTGGGGTCGCAGGACCGCGCCGCATCGCTGGTGCATCGCCGACGCGGCTCGATGCGGAGCCCGATTTGCTTTCTCGTCGACGTCGCCGAGGCAGCGCCGACGTCAGATCCTACTCCTCCTCCTTCTCCTCCTCCTCCTCCTCCTCATCCTCCATCTCCCCCTGCCCCATCCCCTTCCTCCCCCTCCACCTCCTCCTCCTCCTCGGCGGGTCGCCGATACATCGCCGATGCATCGCCGATGTGTCGGCGACGCGGCGCGATCCCCCGACCCCATCTGTTCGGGCCCCACCTAGGGGGCGAGGCCTTTGTGCGTCGGTCGTCGTTGGGAGTAGGTATTCCTGCATCCCCAGGGCCCAGTCTACTTTTAAGTCGGGCCTGTCCCTCTATAGGAGGAATATTCAAACATAGTTATAAAGAATAGTACGTGGACTATTTTTTGACATTTTCGAGAATTTGGGGGGTATGCCTTGAGTCTTTTTTTAATTTTTCGCCCAAAATCCCCCTGTAGGGGGACAGGCCCGACCTAAGTCTACTGTATAGGCGCCACCCTACAGTGGGGGCCCATGCCAAGAAACACCCTGCTTGCCTCCAGGGATCCCAGGATTTCTTTGGTTTCGATGGCTCTGCTATGGAAACCGTGACGCTACCACATCAGAAATCAACGCACGTCATGGGGTTTCAGGCTTGGGTTTGTTGTGGAATGTTTCTTGTGGTCGGGTTCCTACTGTACTTCAATGATCGTGTGGTTGTCCTTCTTCCTTCTTCCTTCCGACGCCTTCCTACTTACTGTTCCTACCCTGAAGTCGGGCCTGTCCCTCTACAGGCGGAATATTCAGCAACAGTCAGCGAAATAGTCTGGGGACCATGTTCGAGCAGTGTGACATATGTTCGGGAATTCTTGGGGCATCTCTAATGTCTCGTTCAAAATCCCCCCCCGGGATGGGGGACGTGCCCGCCCTAATTCTACCCGCTTCTTCCGACCGACGGGTAACTTTTGGGCCGCTTTGTGGGTCCCCCAGAAGTCCTCCAGACCCTTCTCCCGGGGCAACGGGTTTGTCGTGCCGAGTCGTTCCGCGTGGACGGCCCCGGGGCCCCGGGCAGGAGCCTCCCGGGGGGGGCCCCCTTTGGCCGGGAGCCTCCCTCTGCGGGACGCAGGCCGTTCTGGCGCCGTCGTGTTTGCCTCTTGGGGCCATCCTCGGCCACGCTCGAGTCGGGCCTGTCCCTCTGCAGGAGGAATATCCATAAGTAGTCAAAAAAGTCTGGGGACGATCTGTTTGATTATTTTTGTTTGGCCATGTTGGAGTCTTCTCCGAGTCTTTTTCATGTTTCGCCCAAGCTCCGCCTGTAAGGGGGCACGCCCGACCTGACGCTACGTCTACTTCGACCCCATCGGGGAGGCCTCCAAGCAGGGAGGGGGATCTTCCCCTCCCGCAGCTGGCCTCGCCCGCTCCTGACCTCCCGTTCCAGCTCGACCTCCCCGTCCCCGCGTCCAGCAGCGATGGGCGACTGTCCCTGGAGAGAATCGTCTCAGGCAAGCCTCCAGGCGATCCATGGAGGAAGCAGCACCTCGACCCCAGAAGTGGCGCTTGCGGAACGGCCCTGGGCGTTTACTACAAGCTCTTGTCCTGTTCGGTTAACCCGCATCGTGAGGATGGGCAATTTTCACAAGTCTATCCTTGCATCCTTCCCTTTCGGCCCATCCTTGGCCACTTTCGCTGGCCGCACCCCGCCCACAAAGCGTCGACACGGCCTTCCAAGGCCCTTGCATCCTTACTGTGCATCCTTATCAAACGGGTTGATTGTACTACAGTGTTTTGCCCTGTTCAATTCCTCCCTCGGGTGCGTTTACTAGACGGCTCTGCCTGCCAGGGCTCTTCTCTACTGTGGGGGCCCATGCCAAGAAACACCTTGCTTGACGCAAGGGTGCCTTGGGTTTCTTGGGTTTCGATGGTTCTGCTATGGAAAGCGTGACGCTCCCACACCAGAAATCAACGCACGTCCGGGAGTTTCGGGCTTGGGTTTCTTGTGGAAGGTCTCCTGTGGTCGGGTTCCTACTGTAGCCGAGGCCAGGAGGTCAGTAGCCCCTGTGCTCCGGATGCTTCGTACACTGCGCTCTCCCCGCCGGGGCACTCCGTTCTGCTCCCCCCTTCGTTTCTGCTCCGTCTCTTCTGCTCCTCCCTCTCCGCCTCCTCCTGCCCCAGGGTGCCCCTTCCCACCCCCTCCGTCTTCCGCCCCCAACAGTCCTCGTCTCCTCCTCCCACTGCTCCTCCTCCTGACCCCTCCTCCTCCTCTTCCCACTCCTCTTTCTCCGCCTCCTCCTGCCCCAGGGCACCTTCGGTGGCAAATCATGGGAGCCTGAAGTACCCTCTTGATTCCGTCTTTAGCGTTGACTCGCGTCGATTAGCTCCTGGAAGTCGATGAGACAGCGCCGATCCAGCGTCGGTCAGCATCGATTGGCGTCGGTTTGGCGTCGATTAGCGTCGATTTTGCGTCGATTAGCGTCGATTCGCCAGAGCCGACAAGATGGCATGGGAGGCTCCCAGGAATTGCCGCCGAAAGTGCCCCTCCTTGCCCCCTCCCTCTTCCGCCTCCAGCAGTCCTCGTCTCCTCTTCCCGCTACTCTTCCTTCTCCTCCTGCCCCCTCCCCCTCCTCCCCCTCCTCCTCCTCCTCCTCCTCCTCCTCCTTCCTCCTCCTCCTCCTCCTCCTCTCCTCCTCCCTCCTCCTCCTCCTCCTCCTCCTCCTCCTCCTCCTCCTCCTCCTCCTCCTGGGCATGTCGGAAGGTCGGGCTCGCTTCGAGGCTCGATGGGGTGCTCTGACGCCTCCGCCGGCTCTTGGCGGCTGCTTTCCGGCCTCTGGCTTCCTCCCCCCGCTCGCCGCGAGCGCTCCCGGGGGGGGCGGTGATCCTCCTCCTCCTCCTCCTCCTCCTCCTCCTCCTCCTCCTCCTCCTCCTACGACCACGGCCGCCGAAGGGCTCCGGTGTGGCCCGTATTGGGCGCAAACTAACGGGGGGGGGCGATCGATGGAGGGGGGGAGAACGGTGCCGCCTTCGGTCCCTAAAGGCCCCCTTCTGGGCCCGAAGGGGGCCCCTTCAGGGGCCCTGAGGGGCCTGCTGTTGGCAGCCCTCGCTTTACCCCCGTTTATCGCCCCCCCATTTATCGCGGTCCAACCGAAAGACAGGAGGCAACGTCAGGAGGGGGATCGGCTCACGGGTGAGGCATGGGTCCCCAATCGCCCACTCGTCGCCGAGAGGGGCCGGATAGCGCGCCCAGCACAGGAACGTGTGCGTTTGGTGTCGGAAGCCTATCGCCGATTCAGCAGCGATGCATTTTCTAGGTCGATGTCGCCCCCAGTGAGCCCAGCACCCCCCCCCCAGATCGTTGCCCCTTGCATGGTTGTTTATTTTACCTCCATTTCCCCCTCCGCCTCATTCTCCATCCCCTGATTTGTTGTTCTTGCTCACGCGCCTGCTCATCTTCCCACTTTGGCACCTGATATCTCCGTCATCTTCGGCACGGTAGTTGTTTCCTCCTGTGTTGTTGGTCTGCGATCCATGTTCATCCAGCGTCCGCTTGCATGTGGGCGCGCCGCCTCCGCTGCGGACAGATACTGGACGAGCTGTGGACGTATGAGCCGGAAAACGGGAAGCCCATCTCGATCCGCAAGGGTCCCGAACTCAACGGAGCGAAGACAAGTTCGCCTGGGCGATTGTAACATGAGGCAGTGCCAGGAACTCGAGCAGGATATCGAGTGAAAATGAGTCGAGGCATCGGGGGCGTTCGAAGGCGACGTGGAGCGTCGAGCTCAGCGAAGGCGGGCATTCCCCTGTCGAGGGCGGCCGCCAACACACTTTGCAAACTGTCATGGTCTGCAATCGAAGAAGAAGATGGCTTCAGGACCCGCGGCACGCCCACAAGTGAACACACGCTCGAGCAGGTCATATTTGTTGCCGCCGTAGACTGAAGATGCGAGGATCGAGGAGGATCGATGTGTTATCGTGTTTTGACCCTGCTGGGCCGCCTGCACGGTTGTCCGCGACTCGGTTCGGTCGGTTGCATCGTTGTCGGTCGCATTCGGTCGATTCTGTTCGGCCGGTTGTTGCGTCGTGCTTTTCTCCGTTGTTTCCGATGTCTCGGCTTGGTCGGTAATCAGATTGTTTGTGTGGCACCGCCAGGGGAAGGATGTGTGTCCGTTCGTGTTCGTGTGTGTATGGTGGCTGGCTGTGATAACACTGGCCATGCTTACTTTCCACAGAAGGCATCTACTCGCATTACCACCGTTGTGTCTGGCCAGGCAATCCTGGGCCCTGGCGAGGTGTTCTCATTCTCCTGGCCTTTGCCAGGAGGGTATATACGCCCTTCTGGGGCCCAGAGTTGCCCTGGCCAGTCATTCTGACGTTGTTGCACGGTCGCCCTCTGCGGCTGTCGATCTGGAGTCACAGTGCGGGCTCGGTAGAGCAGGTTTGGCGCGAGGGCTTTGAATTGGCCGACTCGCAAAAACACTCTTCTCCCCTCCCCTCGCCTTGGAGTTTGATTACGGACCCCTTGTCAAGCACAACCGCCCGTCTTCCGCCGAGCAGAAGGTTGCCGGGGAACCCGCCGGGAGAACCGCCGGATCTTGTCGGAGGCCGCCTTTCCCAGACCTCCGACGCCATGGTTTTTATTCACAGCGCGGGGCCCCGAGTTGTTTGTTGACGGTCTCAGAGCCTGGCAAGGGTCCCAGGAGGCTTGAAAACTCAGAGGAGGAAAAAGGTACTCACACCGCTATCCCTCGCTTTCCGCTTTTTCGGCATCCAGGGGAGACTCTCGTCACCACCGCGGGGTTCGCCTCGAAATTGTAGTCAGAACGCGCCCTTGGAAAGTTCTGGGGAGTAGCGGTGTCGGTACCTGTTCGTTTCCCTTACGATCGTCTCTCGTGATTTCTGATCACGTCGCGAGTGGGTTTGGGCGGACCGATGCGTAACATGAGGGTCGCCCATGGTCCAACACATATTGCCCCGCCCATCAGGTCGTCCCATCCAAGGCCCCTCCCCGTCCACATACACACTTACTACACATACACAGACACGCAGACCCACAGACACTGACACTGATACACAACCAACACAACATAACACAACACGCCACAACACAACACACCACAACACAACACAGCACAGCACAGCACAGCACAGCACAGCGCAGCACAGCACAGCACAGCACAGTACAACACAACACGACACAACACAGCACAGCACAGCACAGTACAGCACAACGCAACACACCGCAACACAACACAACACAACACACCACACCACACTGCACCGCACCGGACCACACCACACCACACCACACCACATTACAACACAACCCACCACAACACAACACAAGACACCACACCACAACACAACACAACCTTACACAACACTACACACACCCACACACCCACACACACAACCACACACCCACACACACACACCCGCACACCCACACACACCCACACACCCACAAACACACACACACACACACACCCACATCAGCACCCACACCCGCCCGCACGCACGCCCGCACGCACTCACGCACTCACGCACGCACGCACGCACGCACGCACACACACACACAAACACACTCACATACACAGACACACACGCACACACGCACACACGCACACGCCGCCGCCGAGTGGCGCCGTCGCTGCCTGTGGCCTTCTCAAGGATCCCCCTCCAGGCTGCCCTGATGGGCTCGAAACAGATGGAATCGGGGGATCACACCGCATCGCCGGTGCATGCTCGATGTGGCTCGATGCAGAGCCCGATCTTCTCCACGCCGACGTTTCCGATACATCGCCGACGTCGCGGATGAACCGGCGATGCATTGGCAATGCGGCGCGATCCACCGACCTTATATTCTATTTCGACGCATTTGGGCGGTCCCCACTCATCCCTCACACCCACCCCTCTCACCCCTCCCACCTCCCTTCTCCTCCCTTCCCCCCTGGCCACCTATTCTTCCCCCATCTCGCTCCAAGGCCGGCTCCTTCTCATTGATCGCCGATTGCCCGAACCGCCCAGGCTTCCTCATGTATCCGAACGAGATGTTCAGAGTTGAAGAGGTGGAGGCAGCTGGGATTTCTCAGGGTGCAGCGAAGGCCCGGGGAATGACTGAGGTGTGTGAGAGGGACGCAACTGGGAGGATGTGTGGGGTCTGGGTTGGGTGTTCCCACACATGTGCAAACAAACGCAAACATTTGCAAACAAATAACAGTCCGAGGGACGCGATGATTTCTTGGTTCCGCGCTGACCCCCCCCCTCTCTATGGCGCGCCAAGGGGGCGTCGCCAGAGGCGATGCCGGTGGCAGTGCATCGCCAGACCAAAAGAGCCGCGCGGACGTCCCAAGAGGAGGAGGAGGAGGAACAGCAGGAGGAGGAGGAGGAGGAGGAGGAGGAGGAGGAGGAGGAGGAGGAGGAGGAGGAGGAGGAGGAGGGAGGAGGAGGAGGAGGAGGAGGAGGAGGAGGAGGAGGAGGAGGAGGAGGAGGTCCGTAGCCATTTTGGCTCAAGCCATTTTGGCTCAAGAGGCGTTCTGGGCTCTCCCAGGGGGGGGGGGTCTTGTGCGTACATACTTCAGAGCGCCGTGTGCGCGCGAGCACTGGCAACGATCACCAGACTTCTCGCCATTCCTTTGCCTCCGCAACCCTCTTGGCTCACGCAATGGGCACCAGGCCGCGTGGCCACGGCGGGGCGGCGGCGCAGGGCGGCGGCGGCACCGTGCTCCCGGGGCCCAAGACCCCAGCCTGGGGCTGCCGCTGTGGCGAGGCGGCCAATTGGGCATCGCGGCTCCACTGCAGGAGCTGTGGGGGGCCCGCGCCAGTCTCCGTTCGGCAGCGGGCAGTGGAGGCGGCGGCAGGCCCGTCCCCATCCGCGGCGCGGCCGCCCAGGGCAGTGGCGCCCAAGGCCAAGGCGGGCGCCAAGGCCAGCGCCGAGACGGAGCCCAAGCAGTCGGCGGCGGCCGCGGAGGCGCCCTGGGTGCACGGCGGCGGCAAGCCTCGGCGGGTGCGGTTCCGCGAGGCGGAGGTCGTCGAGATCAGGGAGGACGACGAGGCCGACAAGCTGGCAGCAGCGCTGCGGCTGCTGGAGGAGCGCGGAGTCCAGCTTGATGAGGAGGCGCAGAAGAAGCTGGGAGTCGGCAGGCAGGCCGACCCAAGCAAGGCAGGCCCAGAGGCGCCCAAGTCGCACCACGCCACGGTGCAGAGCGCCATGTGGAAGGTCAAAAACACGGCGGGCAAGCTCGAGAGGTCTCAGCAGAACTTGGAGGCCGCACAGGAGGCGTTGGCGGACGCCCAGCTGGCGGTGGACAAGGCCACGGAGGCCAAGGAGGCCGCAGCCAAGGCCCACGCCCAGGCGCAGGACCAGCTCGAGCGCGCCAGGAGGGTGGAGCAGGCGGGCCTCCCGCCCGAAGCACAGCTCGACCAGCGCGCACAGGACGTCGACAGGCTGGCCCAAGCCACCCTCGGGGCGAGGTACGCCGCCGAGCTCAAGGACCATTTCGAGGGCGAGGAGGCCGTCCAGGTTACCCAGGCCATCGAGCTCTTCTCAAAGCTTGCCGCCGCGAGCAAGGCCCGCATTGAGGCGGCCAAGCGGGCGGCGGAGGCCCCACCCTCTGGGGCGCCTGCTGCTGCTGCTGCTCCTGCTGGGCGCCCTCCTGACCGTGAGGGCGGGCCACCAGCAGCCGCGGGAGGGGACGCAATGCAGGAGGAGGGCGACGACTTCGACGCCAGAGTGGAGGCCCTCGATGGGGCCAAACGGGCCGAGGTCGAGCGTTTCCTCGAGTCGCACGGCTGCTCCTTGCCCAAGCGCCTGCGCCGCCCAGCGGGCTCCGCTGCAGGCAAAGGCGCGGCCGAGGCAGCAGAGAAGAGCGAGGACCAGGCCCACTGAGGCGCCCGAGGGCGCGGGGGCGGCAGCTGCGAACCGCAGGGCCAGGGCGCCCCGCGAGGGCTCACTCTGGAGGCTGGTCTCTGCCAACACGACCTCCAGGGCGAGCATGCGACGCTGGCTGCAGGAAGAGGCGCAGGGCGGCATCCTCTTCGTGCTGGAGACGGGCGTGGCGCCAGGAGGATTCCTGGCGGTCTCGGTCTACCTGGTGGCGACCACCTGCGGCCTGGACCCCGAGAGCAGGGTGCTGCTCGCGCAGTTGGGGCAGTACCTCGAGGCGGTGCAGGCCCAGTACATCATCGGCGGCGACTGGAACTGCGCGCCGCAGGAGCTCGAAAGAGGGGGCTGGCCAGATCGAGTCTCGGGCTTCGTGGCGAGCTCGGGGCAGACCACCTGCAGAATAGGAGGAGGCACAGAGATCGACTTCTTCGTGGTCTCCAGCAACATGGGCGCAGCCGTGAAGAAGGTCTCGCGTCTGGACGCAGCCCTGAACCCGCACTACCCAGTGCAGCTGACGCTGGACGGCAAAAAGGAGCCTGAGAGAGCGATGCGGCATCGGGCACCAAGGCCCTTTCCCACCGAGCGACCCGAGGGGCCGAGGCGGGAGCCGCCGTGCTGGACAGGCTTGCTTTCGGAGCTGGCGGACGCCATCGCGGCGGTCGCACCTGGCAGCGCCGCAGGCAACCAGGGACCGTCAGAGGATGGCCCCGAGCCTGCCAGGGAGGCCGACGACGCCGCCCCTGGAGGGGCTCCCGTGAACGTCGAGGCCGCCATGCTGGACGAGTCCTTCGACCAGGGAGGCGGCGAGAGGCGCGATCCTGGGGGGCCAGTCCCGTCGGGAGCGGCCCCCCAGGATCCAAGTCCTGGGACTGGCAGTTGGGGGCAGCCTGCGATAAATTGCCCTGCTCGTGTGGCGAGCTCCGACGGCCATGGGACATTGCCGAGCGGTCTAGGGCCACCCGTCCTGCTGCCACCGTCGGCGTCGGCCGAGGCGCTGCGTGGAGTTCGCGCGTGCTACGACGAGGACTGGACAGAGGTCGTCCATTCCCTGAAGGGCGACGTGCTGGACTTGCCCCCGTGCGCCGCCACGGGGAGCGAGACCGAGCCTGCAGGGCAGGTCAGCGGCGCAGGCCAGAGGCACTCTGGCGAGGAGGCGGTCGAGTGCGTGGCCAAGGTCGAGCGGCTAGGCCCTGCTGCGGGGCTCGAGGCCCCGCGGGCCACGGGCAGCTGGCCTCGGACGCTGGACGAGCTCTACGCCAGCTTCGCGGCGCTGATGGAGGAGGACTTGGGCGGCCTTGTCGACATGAAGCAGGAGGACCTGATGAAGTGCGCGGGCCGCGGCGAGTCCGCCCGCATCCAGGAGGGCACCATCAGCGCCAGCAGGCGGGGGACGCGCGCCCGCGGCTCCCCGCAGGCGCGCGCCTGGCACATGATCGCGGCGCTGCTTTGGGAGAGGCTGGCCGGCAGGCGCCGCTTGCGGGCGCCGCACCTTGTCTCGAGGGAGCTGGACGTGCTGGCGCGGCTGCAGGCCAAGATAGGCAAGCTGGCTGCGCAGGACTTGGTAGGCGACCTCGGCCTTAAGTTCCTGTCACCGCTGGCGGGTTGCTCCTTCGCCACGACGCTGCTCCGCGTGGTGCTGGTCGAGCCTTTGGACGCGTTGCTGGCGGCCTGGCAGAGGGTGCGTCCATACTTAGTGGTCGGCGACATCACGGTGGCGGTCTACGCCAAGCGTGCGCAGCTGGAGCATTTCTTGGTCGGGGCCACCCGCGCCCTCTGCTGGGACCTGGTGGTCATCGGCTTCATCATCTCCTTGATGAAGGGCCAGGTTCTGAGCACCGACTCCGACAGCGCCAAGCGGGTCGCCCACAGGCTCAGACGATGGAGGTTCACACGCGTGAAGGCCACGAGGAACCTCGGCGTGGGCTTCACTATGGCGAGGTCGGCCTCGTGGAGGGTGCTACGGCAGAGGATCGATCGCCTGAGCCAGAGGGCTGGGCGGTGCAGGGCCTTGCGCAAGGCGGGGGCCAAGAGGCTCTCCAAGGTTTTCAGGACAGGAGGGCTGGCGTCCATCCTCCACGGAGCGAGGGTCAGTGGAGTACCCACGAAGACCCTGCAGCGAGCCAGAGCAATCAACGGCAGGGCCAGCGAGGGCGAGATCGGCCAGGGATCCAGGACGGTCGTCTTCGCCCTGCAGGAGGGCAAGGGCTGGAAGCACGACCCCGCCTACGCGGCGCACGTCCTACCGCTGAGGGCTTGGGCGCGAGCCGTCTTCCTGGGCGCGCGGCCCCCTGCGGTCTTCAAGCAGGTGCTGGAGCGCAGACCAGACGGCTGGGGCGAGGTCACTGGGCCAGCTGGGGCGGTCCGCCTCTCGCGGGAGCGCATCGGCTGGGAGCTGTTGAATTGGCACTGCTGGAGGGACGACCGCGGGCAGTTCATCGACGCACCAGGCACGGCGCACCACAGGCTGTTCGCATGGCCCGCCGTCGCCTGCTGGGCGCGCGACATGGGTTTCCAGGAGATCGCCGACGCAGGCAGGAGGGCGCCGCAGGACGACCTGGGCCTGGTCAGGGGCTTTGTCCACCTCGGACTGGACCAAGCCCCGGCCCCAGGCATGGACGAGCTCTGCCGTCGCGCAGGCAGCGCGAGGCACGGCTTCCTCGAGGGTGTCATCTGCATCGACGGGTCCGCGATGTACCCCGAGGCGGTAGACGACGTCGGGAACACCGTCGGCGGCCTCCTCGGGCTCACGCCAGGCGGAATCCAGGAGATCGGCTATGCTGAGCTCTACGCGCTGCGCAAAGTTTTGGAGGAGGTCGGCCCATCGCCCATCACGGTCTACACGGACTGCAAGGGGATCAAAGACGGCTTGGAGGCGGGCCGTGAACGCTGCAGCGGCCCAGGCCACAAGTATGCGGACCTGTGGAGACGGATCTGGCAGCGGCTCGACGACCTCGGCCCTGGCTTCTTCACGTTGACGTGGCTGCCGTCGCACACTTCGTGGGCCAGGGCCGGTGTGGCAGGCGTGCCTTGGCGGGCATACGCGGGCAACAGCGAGGCAGACCTGAGGGCGAAGGAGGGCGCCAGGCTCCACCCCAGGCAGGAGCAACTGAGTGAGCTGAGCCGCCGCCTGGACGCCGCAACCGTGCAAGCAGTGGCCTGGTGCGGCCACCAGACGGGTGGCTGCATCGCGTTCTGTCGAACATGCGGGGCCCACGGGAGTCGCCAAGCAAAGTTCCTGGCCGATCCCTGCGTCCCGCTGGCCAGCAAGGGCCGTGATGCGGCTCGCCTGGCCCGCCGCGCCCTCGAGTGCCTCAGTGCGGGGCGGGAACCCCAGACTGGCTGCCGCTGGGGAGCGGCCCCGCTCCCAGTCTCGAGGGCGGCGGCGAGGAGGGTTTAATCTTGGTTTTGATCGGACTCCAAGGGGCCCCCGCGCCAGGTCTCTTGCCTGGCGGGTCCTGGGTCTGCCGTGGAGTGTTTTGATCCCCGTTTGGGGCCGAGGTTGGTTTGCAGAGCGGACCGCCTTCTGGTAGGAACTAGAGGAACTAGAGGAGGAGGAGGAGGAGGAGGAGGAGGAGGAGGAGGAGGAGGAGGAGGGTGGTGGTGGTGGTGGAGGGGGAGGAGGAGGAGGAGGAGAGGAGGAGGAGGAGGAGAGGAGGAGAGGAGAGAGGAGGAGGAGGAGGCGTGAGGGGAGGGGGAAGAGGAGGAGGCGGAGGGAGAGGAGGAGGGGGGAGGAGTGGAGAGGAAGGGATGGAGGCGGAGGATGAGAGGAGGAATTGGCAGAGGAGGCGGAGGAGGAGAGAGAGGAGGGGGAAGAGGAGGAGGATGAGGCGGAGGAGGAGAGGAGGAGGAGGAGGAGGAGGATGGAGGAGGGGAGGAGGAGGAGGAGGGTATGGGGAGGAGGAGGTGGGAGGAGAAGGAGTGAGGGGGAGGAGGAGGAACGAGGAGGAGGAGGAGGAGGAGGAGGTGGAGGTGAGGAGGAGAATGAGGAGGAGGAGGAGAGACGGAGGTAAGCGAGGAGGAGGAGGAGAGGGGATGCGAGGAGGATGGAGGAGGCGGAGGAGGTGGAGGAGAGAGGAGGTGAGCAGGGAGGAGGAGAGAGGAGGAGGAGAGCAGGAGCAGTTTGCAGAGGAGGAGGAGGAGGAGAGGAGGAGGAGGAATCGGCGGAGGAGAGAGGAGGGCAGGAGGAGGGGGAGGAAGAGGGGGGGAAGAGGGGGAGAGGGTGAGGAGGAGGAGGCGAGGATGAGGAGGGGGGAGGAGATGAGGAGGACGAGGGGACGAGGATTAGGGTGGAGGAGGAGGAGCCTCGAAGCTTCGTCCGACGTTGCCCTGGGACATGGGGGGAGGGGGCGGAGGAGGAGGAGAGGAGGAGGAGGAGGAGGAGGAGAGATTTGGCGGAGGAGGTGGAGTGGAAGGAAGGAAGGAGGAGGAGAGAGGAATAGGAGGAGGAGGAGGGAGGAGGAGGAGGGGGAGGCGAGGAGGAGGAGGAGGCGGAGGAGGAGGAGTAGGCGGCGGAGGGGAGGGGGAGCAGGAGATGAGGATGAGGAAGGAGGGGAGGAGGAGGAGCAGTTGCAGGAGGAGGAGGAGGAGGAGGAGGAGAAGGAGCAGGAGGAGGAGGAGGAGGAGGAGGAGGAGGGCTCCCACTTGTTTTAGGAAAGCGCTGGTGGGTGCGGGGCCCTGCGTCCGAGGCTGCCCACGGCGTTCTTCGGGGCCGTTCGGGTTGGCCCAGGGTTTGCCTCGCTTGGGCTGCCCGGCCAAGCAGGGCAGTGCCAAGCAGTGCAGAAGCAGTGCCAAGCACTACAAAAGGCAAAGTGCTGCCAAGACATGTCACGCAGTGCAACATCATGCCAAGCCACGCCAAGCAGGTCCAATCAATGCAATGCAATACAGTGCCAAGCAATGCCACATAGTGCCAAGCATGGTCAGGCAATGCAAAGCAATCCCAACCAATGTCAAAGACTGCCAATGAATGCCGAGCAGTGTCAAGCATACCAAGCAACGATCTCAAACAAAACCAAGCAACGTCAAGCCATACCAAATCATTCCAAGATATTCCTAGCAGCGCCAATCAACTTCAAGTAGCGGTTCCGAACAATGCCCACCAATGCCAAGCAGCGATTCCGTCACGTGGAGCTCCAGGAAGTTTGTGCGTTGAGCGTTTGCTAGGGAATGTGGGCGTCGACTGTCTGTCCGTCAGTGGGTGATCTACGGGCGAGAGCTTTGGTCTCCAGGCCATGTCTGGGATTGGGCCTTTCGATGGCCATGTCTGGGGGGAGGCCGGGAGGCCTCATGGGGCAGTCTTCGCGGCCTCTTGGGCCGTCTTGGGTCCCGTCCCGGAGCGTTTTTGTCTTCATGGACCCTATCTTGGATGATTTGGGCGCGAGGGCGGATGCATCTGCTGGCATCAACTGGGGATCTCCCAGCAGGGTACGAGCATACATTCAGGGAGACAAAACACGAGAAGATCGGGGCGTCCAGATCATCACAAGCTTAATATATACCCCAAACAACTTGAATGTCAAAAGAACTGCGGGAGGGTGGCGGGGCGGGTGTCGGGCGGGCTTGGGTACCCCAAAACAGAATGGACACTCACAAAGGTAAGGGAGATTGGAACGGACAGCGGCAGATCACGGATGCACCACAGATAATGGAGGCCGAAACCAATTAGGACAGGGAGGGTAAGGAACCGCTACGGAATCCAGGGGAATGCGTACTCAAGCCATGCACTGAACATCGGAGCCCTCACGGAATCCGGAAAGCTGTGCGCCGCGCCACGTGGGAGCGCGGCCGGAAGATCGGTGGCGCGTTCCAGGCTTGTGGTCGAGCTCCTACATGCAGAGGGGGCCCGGTCTCCCCGGCAGGCTCCGCGGGCCTCCGGCCTCCCGATCGGAGGCTCCAGCAGTGCCACCGCGGACGGCCTCTCGGTGGGCCTCTCTGTCCTTCGGGCAGGCCCCGCCGGCGCCTCTCCCCAGGCCCCCGACGCCGTGGCTTCTTCACGACGCGGCCCCCCAGAGGTCCGGACCCCTTCCCCGGGAGCGGCGTCTCCTCCCAGGAGCGAAACAAGGACGTACATGTACATGAATCCACGCTGGTTTCGAGAGCACGCATTGCACAAATGTTCGTATAACGCGGCGGGTCTCGCGAATCGAGGGGCCGTGTTCATGTACATAGCTTGGCGCGTACGTCCTTTGTGGGCTCCCTATCCTCCCGAGCCGTTCTTGGACGGTCCCGAGGCCCCGCGGGGGCCACCGGGGGCCGAAGATGCACTCATCGAGGACCCTCCCCCCGCGATTGTGGCTGCACAGCGCGAGGGGGTCTGGGTTCGGGGCAGGCCTGAGGATGTTCCAACCTGCTGTAGCCTTGATCATCAGGAACATCTTGCGAGCACCAAGAAACCGGAGGGCTCTCACGCGCCGGGCCCTGGGAGGCGATACTCGCTCCACCCTGTCTGGGTGCTCGAAGTTCTCTCTGGGATGTGGTCCCCAAGTGCGACGGGAGCAGCATAAGGCAGGCCCCACCCCCTCGGCGCGCCGCCGAGGAGGGGGGGGCCCACGCCAACGGGTGCGGCGCAAATGGGCGCCGCTCCCGTGTGCAGCGCACGCTGGAGCAGTGCGCTCTCGCAGGCCGCTTCTGAGAGACGCCATGCGGGCAGGGATGGCGCCCTCGGGCGGCTAGCCGAGGCCAGTGGGCCTTCTTGTATACCCGTCGGTCGTGGATCGTCATAATCCTTTGGGAATAATAATAATAATACATATATATATATATATACACAGGTGGCACGTGTGTGCCCAGGCTCATGCAAAAAAAAATGAAAGGCTGCTTGAAGCAGGAGAAGAGGAGGAGGATAGCTGCTGGGAGAGGAATGCAATAGCCAGGTCGCACTCGAGCGCAAGTGGGGTTGCCACACCTTGCGATGTGTGTACCAGGGCCCCCCAGGAAGCCTCAGGAGGCCCGACTTGGATACCGGAAGAGGCTACAGGAGGCCCCAGGATTGTGAGTGTTGTGTGGTCGTGTGTGATGTGTGCTCTGTGTTGTGCGTGTTTTCTGTGCGTTGTAGGTGTTGTGTGTGTGTGTGTTAAGTTTGTCTAGCGTGTGAAGTGTTGGGTGTGATTTGTGTCTCTGTGTGTGCATGTAGTTCTGAGGCCCCAGGAGGCCCCAGGAGGCCCCAGGCGGCCTCAGGAGGACCCAGGAGACCCAAGGAGGCTCCAGGAGGCCCTCAGAAAGCCCCAGAAGGCTCCAGGAGGCCGCAGGAGACCCAGGAGGTTCCAGGAGACCCCCAGGCGGCTCCGAGGCGGGGTCTGGTGTACCAGAAGGTACAGAAAGCCCGAGGAGGTTCCAGGAGGCCCCCAGGAGGCTCCAAGGCTGGGTCTGGGGTACCAGAAGGTACGTCGGGGCTCGATGTTGGGAGAATGTCTCAGGCGAAATCGCCATTCTCTGAGAATCGGGGTCAAAGTCATTGAAATTACAATGTGTTTTTGAAGGTTTTATGTTAGAATGTTGAAATTCCCATGTGTTTGTCGACCCTGACGTCACGATCTGCGTGAGGGGTGCCACCGATTTTCAGAATTTCGAGGATGTCCCGAGCGAAACGGCCAGCAAAATCGCGAACGCCCCGCGTACGCATTAATCGCCTCTGAGCTCTACTCCCTCGGAGAGGTGCGTATGATAATATATATATATATATATATATATACATACATACATACATACATACATACATACATACATACATACATGCATGCATGCATGTACACACACATATATATATATATATATATATATATATATATGTGTGTATACATACATACATACAACAGGATAAAATAAGAGGCCTGAGCATACACTTTTGGCGCTCCGCGCGGGTTTCTTGGATCCGCGCGGGGGCTCCACCTGGCGGCGCCTTCAGCGCGGCCCCTGGCGCGCGTTTCCCGCGCAAGGGAGGTGGTCCAGCGCCGATCCGAGAGGTCCAGAGCGCCAAAAAATTTATGTTGATGGCGTTTCTTCTTTTTCTTCTACGTATACCCGTCGGTCGTTGATAGTCTGTATTTTTGGACTCTAGGCGACTCCCTATTCTAACGGTCGATTGGTGCTCCCGCTTCCCTCCTCTTCATGTGGCGGGCGGAAGTCCAATCTGCTTTCAACGCCTTCCTATTTCATGTCTCCACCCCCTCCTTCCGACCGGAGGGTACCTTGTGATTCTGCCTTAAGCGTGCGTCAGCGTCAGCGGAGATGTTGCGTCGACTGGCGCCGATTTGGCGTGGACGTGGCGTCGATTTGGCGTCGATTCGCAAGATCCGACGTGATTTCATGGGAGGCTCCGATGAGAGTTGCCGCAGAGTTGGCAGCTCCTCCGCGGGAGTCCGCGGAGCGGGCCTCATGGTTTTTGTTGCTACTCCTCGGTTCGGAGAATCATCACCCATCGGTCGTTAATGCTTTCGCTGCGTTTTGTTACTCTGGACGGGCCCGAACCCAATCTACTCTATCCGCCGTCCTACTTGATGTTTCTACCTACTTCTTCCGACCGAAGGCTATTGCTGCCCCCCCGTCTGATGCCCAATGTGCAAATTTCAGCTGAAGTTCCCCCCTCCGCTGGGTTCACATTCTGTTTCTCGGAGAGTGTCTTTATGCTCAACCCGTGCCCCATGGCCCCCAGTTTGCAACACCAGCGGCTCCCAGCTGATACCTCTTCGCAATGTATTGAAGTTCGCGCTCTTGCGCCAGACTTCCTCGCAACTTACTCAGAAATCGCGCTTACGCGCAGGACTTTCTTATTATTCTTGCAGTTCACTAAGGCGCTGCGCCCTCGACGCCCACGAAAATCGCGCTCTCGCACGTGATTCCTTAACGGTGTACTCAGGACTTGTGCTGTCGCCTGAGGTTTTTTGTTGACAGTAGCGAAGTTCGCTTTCATGCCCCCCGCCCGACCCACCCGTTAGGGCCCGCCCGCCCGACCTGCCCGTGAGGCTCCGCTCATCCGACCCGCCTGCTAGGGTCCGCACTTCCGCCTGCTTGGCAGCCCGCCCGCTTCAACGTCCCACAGGACCGCTCCTTCAGGCCGGGCCCGCCAGGCCCGTCTGGCAGGGTCTGCCCGCCGGGCCCGCCTCTTGGGGTCCGCCCCCCCGACCTGCCCGTCAGGGCCCGGCCGCTCGCGCGCTCGACCCGCCCTCCGACCCGCCCGGCAGGGCTTGCCCGCCGGGGAGGGCCGGCCCGCCCTCCCCGCCCTGCAGGGCCCGCCTTTTTTCTGCCCCCCCCCCCTCTGCTCCTCTGTCCCCCCCCTTCCTGCGAAATCTTGCTGGCCCTCACCCCCCTTGCCCGCCCCGCCCCCCTCCTGCCCCTCCCAAGCGTTCCCCAGTGGCCCAGTGGACCATGTTATTCCGCGTCGCCCCGCGCCCGCCACCCCCCCACCCCTCCCCAGCCCCGCCCCTGCGATCTCCCCTCCCAGCCCTCCCCACCGTGCCCCAACGGCCCAGTGGAACTTCCGCCCAGTGCCCCCTCCGCCCCGACAACTTTTTCCGCGTCGCACCGCGCCCCCCCCTCTTCCCGCCCCCTTCCCACCTCTCCGCCCCCTTCCCACCTCTCCGCAGCCCCCACAGTGGAACCTCCGCCCAGTGCCACCTCCGCCCCGACCATTGTATTCCGCGTCGCACCGCACACTCCTCCTCCTCCTCCTCTTCCCAGCGTTCCTCAGACGCCCACTGGAAACTCCGCCCAGTGCCCCCTCCGCCTCGACAGTTATTCCGCGTCGCACCGCGCCCCCCTCCTCCCCTCGGCAGCATTCCCCAGATGCTCAGTGGAACCTCCGCCCAGTGCCCCCTCCGCCCCGACCACTGCATTTCGCGTCACACCTCGCGCCCCCCCCTGCCCGCACCCCTCCCAACCCGCTCCAGCGTGCCTCAACGGCCCAGTGGAACTTCCGCCCAGTGCCCCGTCCGCCCCGATCACTTGAAAAGGCGTCGCACCGCGACCGCCCCCCCCCGGCCCACTCCCCCATACCCCTCCCCAGCCCCAGCGGTCCAGTGGATTCTCCGCCCAGTGCCACCTCTGCCCCAACTATTTCATTCCGCGTCGCACCGCGCCCCCCCTCCTCCTCTCGCTCCCTAGAGGCCCAGTGGAACCTCCGCCCAGTGTCCCCTCTGCCTTGGCCATTTTTCTTCAGCGTCGCACCGCGCCCCCCCCCGCCCGCCCGCCCCCCTCCCAACCTTCCCAGCGTGCCCCAACGGCCCGGTGGAACCTCCGCCCAGTGCCCTCCCTGCCCCGACCATCTTATTATCTTGCAACGCTGCGTTCTAGAATTCGGACCTCTTTATTTCCGTTTTTCGTTCGCGCGTCGTTCGTCGTTCGTCCTCCCCCCCGGCCTCGGAAGGAAGCTCCTGGAAGAAGGAGGCGAAAGCCTCCTGTCCTTCGCAGCTCCTTGGTGCAAGAGCCAGGGCACGCATGCCACTTGTTGGCCTTCACTCCTCTATTCCTCTGGCCCCCATCCGTTTTCATGTCCCCCTCATTTCCTCGATCACTCCGTTTTCATTTCCCCTCGTATTCCGTTTTCAGGGTCGCACCACTTACACGTGGCAGGTAAGGAATACATACCCCCAAGGGATCGTAGACGAAGGGGGCCGGTATCAGGGGCTTCGGGGATACATGTTATAGCTGATGTTGTTGGATGAGGATCAGGATGGGGAGGATGAGAAAGCGGACGAGGATGGGGATGAAGATGAGGCGATGGTCATGGTGGTGATGGCGGTGATGATGATGTGGTGATGGTGATGGCGATTCTGGTGGTGGTGACGATGGCGGTGACGAGTAATGGCGTTGCTGCTAGTGGTGGACGACTTGGTCCATCGGAGAATCGAGCGACTTCCATCGAACTCCTCCCCAGCCCTCCCTGATGGCAGGCGGGCGAGGGCGACGACGTGGGCGTCCTGTTCCTGAAGCTCGCGGACGGCCGAGGGTGGCTGCTCGACCGGCACCCCGAGCAGGGCCAGCTGTGCCGCAGGGCCACCCTGGAGCCCCGGCCATTGGGGGCAGGACGGAGTGTGACTTGGACGGGTCGCAGTCGAGCGCTGCGGTCGGACCGAGGTACACCTTAGGCGATGCTTAAGAAAACTTAATTTTTCGGCCAGACTCTCGATTATTCTTAATGTTTCAATGTAAATCCTAAGATTTGAATGGAAATGTTGGGTTTTTATTCAAGTTCTGAGACTCTGAATTTCTTAACCCATGATTTCTTAAGCATTTCGCAGGGTGTACAAGATCGAGGTCGGTTCGGGGAAGGTGCCCCGATGTTCCTCGTGCCTGTTGGATGTTCCTTGCGCGTCCTGGGGGGGGGGGGGGTACACCCTCGAGTGTTCTGCAGGTTGGGCCGGCGGAGGGTCTCGCGTTCTTGGAGGATGTTCTTCTGTCTCAGGTCTGGACCTGGCTCCCACACAAAGCCGCACCGGTGACAAGGAGCAGAAGGAGGAGGAGGAAGAGGGGGTAGGAGGGGGAGGGGGAGGAGGAGTAGGAGAGCAGAAGGTGGAGGAGGAGGAGGAGGAGGTCCTTCGGAGACGCAGCGTGCTAAGAGCGTCGGCGTCGGGAGGAGAGGGAGAATCGAGGGCAGTCTGATCGAGATCTCGAGAGCGTCCTCGGGTACCTCTTCAGCGCTCTTGGGGTCTCTGGAGCGTCCTTTGGGTGGCGCCGCGATGAAGTACCATCTCGTCCGGTGTCGCCGGTGTTCCATGACGCGGGCCTCCCAGGGATCTCGACTATTTCCCCAAGGCAGGCGTTTCATTCTGAGCCTCTGGGCCTCCCAAATGGGGTCGAAGCAGATGGGGTCGAAGGATCGCTCCACATCGCCGATGCATCGGCGACGCGGCTGGACGTGAAGCCAGACTTTCTCGCTGGGGCCCCCGCGCGGATTTCTTGGATCTGCGCTGGGGCCCCCGGCGGCGGCTCCAGCGCCGCCCCCAGCGCGCTCCGCGCGCCATGGATGGGGGTCCAGCGCAGATCCAAGAAATCCGCGCGGAGCGCCAAAAGTTTACCCATCGGTCGTTCGTTTGTTGTTCTTCTATCTCGCCACGAGCTGTTTTCATGGGACCCGGTGAAGGGCCCCGGAGTCCAAACGCAGACACAATCGAGTTCCGTCGTAAGTGTTTCACGGCGCGAGGGTGCTGTGGGGTCGCCGCCTACAGGAGCCCGGGTCCGTGGTCACCACGAAGGATTCCGAGGGGAACAGGATCCGCCTGCAGACCGTGGAGGAGTTCAAGGTCGGCGCCAAGGTGCAGATCCAAAGCGGCAAGGCCGACGGGGGACACATCCCTAACCTCGAAGGGTTTTTAGAGATCTGATCCCTCCCCTGTTTCTCTCAATCCCGACCCTCCTCCTGCTGCTGCTCCTCCTCCCCCTCCTCCTAGGGGTCGAGGGTCTCCCTTGCCCCCAGCAGGGGTGCCCGCGCCGCGCTGCCGCGCGCGCGATAGGCCCCTGCGCTGCGGTGGCGCTCCGCGCCGCCTGCCGCCGTGCCCTGGGCTGCTCCAGGCGAGTGGCGCTGCGCGGTGGCGGCGATCGGTGGCGGGAGGCGACGCACGCCTTCCCCGTCGTGGCATCGGCGGCTGAGGAGGGCGAGGGGGGCTGGACGCCATCTCCTGCGAGTGGAGGCCGCCCGCGAGCTGTTGACGGAGCACCACGGGTCTCAGGCGCTTCGGTGTTCCATGGCCAGTCGGTCCACAAGTGCTGAGGATGGCGCCAAGGTGGATCCGCGCTGGGCTTGCGTTGCTAGTTGCCAGTGCGGCTACACGAGGAATTTCGCCAACAATCCATATTGCTTCCGCTGCGGGAGGGACCGCGCTGGGAAACCAGGGCCAGCAGCCACGCCAGACAAACGACCTGGCCGTTCGCCCGCGCCCCGCCGTCCGAGCAGGCCCAGGCAGGCCAGTGCACGAGGTGAGCGGCCAGGCGCCGAAGGAGAGCCCGCCGACGAGCCACCCACTGTGTCCGACGCGGTGGCCAAGGCCAGGAAGGCGGTCGCAGCTTTGCGACGCCTCGGCCTCGACGACGGTAGCAGTTTGCTCGTCGCGGCTCGATGAGAGTTGGTGGAGGCCGAGGAGGCCGAGCGAACGACCCGCACGCCCGACGATCAGCTCCGACGGTTATGCGACAGACAGCAGCAGAAGACTAAGGAGGTCGCCCACCTTCGCGAAGTGGTCGCCGAGCTGCAGAAGAACTACGACGCCAAGAAGGAAGAGTTCCAGCAGGCAGAGGCCGAGCTCCTGGCCATATGCTCCGAGGTTGAGGTCGCCAGGGCTGCCCTGCTTGCAACCACTCCATCCGGTGCTTCGAGGGCTCCGACAGACATGGAGCTGGATGATTCGCTGGAGCGGCTCGGCCACATTGTCAACGCACGGACGGTGCCTACAGGAAAGCTTGGTTTTGGCCAGAGTATTCGAGGGCGGGGTGGGTTTTCTTAAGTGCGCCTACTGCATCGGGCTTATGGTTATGGCGCGCTCCCGGGTCCGATCCAAAGTTCCCCACGGGCTGAGCTATGCGCGTTTCTGAAAGTTATAGAAGTATGTATCACACGTGTGCATGTACATACTGATTATATAGTTATGTTACACGGGTTTGCCTGGGGACCGACATACACCTCGGGACCCCGACGGCCCAACTCGGCTTTCTGGACCACGATGTGGCACAACATCGACGACCACGGAGACCTTGGAGATGCCATGCGAGTTCCACATGTCCGCGGATATCAGGCCGGAGCGTCTGTACTCGCGAGAGCGAATCGATGGGCATATTTAGTTGCACGTGCTGGCAGGGAGATCCATGCTGCTACGTCCCAGCAGCAGAAAGGTATGCGCCTCGCCCTTCGGTCCGCCCGACGTGTCTTGCATTGGCTAGTTGCTGCGCATTTGCGCCACTTGGGTAGTGGAAGGACTGACGCGCGAAAGCGGGATGCAGCTCGACCCCGCCGACGCAAAGCTCCTAAGATGCATTCCCCCCCCACTACCGCCTCACCTGAGGCACGTCTTCCCTGAACAGCCGGGGGTTCACCAGGTGCAGGTTGTGTAAGAAAGGTGTGAGGTCGTGCAGAGCGATTCAGAAGCTTCAATTGTCTGAGTGTCCTGCCCGTGGCAAGCAGAGCGTCGTTGATTGTGCCCCCCTTTTCCCCCACCTTGCCTCAGGAGGGAAGGAAAAGAGCCGCTGAATCTGGAGCGTTGTACAGCAGCCCTGACGGGCGTGCGGTCCGACGGCGTGTTGAATTCGATCCGATAGTTGCCACCTCCACCATCGCTGCTCGATAGCTCGAGCAAGCGGTTGTCAGAGTCAGCTCGGATGATCCCTCGTCGGCTCACAGCGGAGCCAGGAGCATGGTTGACCCTGACTTGATCCCTGATCGCGTGGGCCCTGCCTGTGCCCCTGGCCGCACACGGCAACGCACGGGCCTCGAGAGGACCGACAGGCCTTGTGAGGCTGATTTCACGGTCCCTGCGGCCATGGTGCCGCGAGCGGGCATTGTGCCTGCGACGGCTTCGAGAGGCCACCGAATTTGGGTCGCTCCTGGCCAGTGTGTCCTGTGCGTGTCGCGCGGTTTCTTTTCGACGGGAGCCGCAGGCCATTTACTAGTCGATTGTGCTGCCGAGGAACATCGCACCTCGGAGCGGGCTGATCGTAACAGGAAATTGCTTCTAGCGGGGAAGCACCCTGCTGACGAAGGGAGAGTGGACGGTCGTGTTTTTCGGCGCCCAGGCCTCTGCAGGCCACGGACCCCGAAGTTCATTGGCTGAGGCTCCTAGTGGACCCCAGCACCGTTTACAGGCAACCAGCACTCTAACTCCTCACAGTGTGAGGCTGCCCTCTTCATATTATTTAATCGTTTCGCTCATTCCGCCGGCCCGTATTGTGCCATCGCAGGCGTTTGCTTGCGCGTTCGTGGCCTCTTGGAGCCTCGGTGGGGCCGTTTGGGGCCTCTTGGCGCCTCTTTTTAGGCCTCTTGGAGAACTCGGGAGGCCTCCAGGGGGCCTCCTGAGCTCTCGTGACGGTCTCTTGGGGGGCTTTCGGCGGGCTCTTGGCGGTATTTGTTGGTCCTCTTGGGGCCTGGGGCCTGACGTTGTTGGTCCTCTTGGGGCCTCACGGGAGCTTATTGGGGCGTCTTGGGGGTGTCTTGGAGAGTCTCTTGGGGCCTCTTTCGGGGTCCTGGGCGCCTTCTGGGGCGGAGGGCTCGATTTTTCAGTTCTCGGTTCCCTTCTTGAGCCCCTCTTGGGCCCGTCTTGGGGCCTCTTGGTCCGCCTTGGGCAGCACTTGGGCCGTCTGGGGGGCGCTCTTGGGCCGCTCCGGGGCCGTCTTGGGAGCCTCGTGGGCCGTCTTGGAGCAGTCTTGAAGGCCTCTTGGGCCCTCTTGGAGCGTCCGGAAGCGAAAAGGCCAGAACGCAAAAAAAGCGTAGAAAAAACAAATGAAAATCAACGATTTTGGCTACTTGGGGCCCTCTTCGGAGGCCTCTTGGAAGGCCCTTGGAGCGTCTTGGAGGCCTCTTGGGCTGTCTTGGGGCCATCTGGGGCGTCTTCGGGCGATCTTTGGCCGTCTCGGGCCTCTCTTGGACCGTCTAGAAAGCTTCTCGGGGCCCTCTTGGACCGATCTGGAGCCCTCTTGGACTCCGAAACAGAACTCCGGCATCTCTGACCCGACCTTGCCGGGGACCGGGGACTTGCCGGGACCTTGCCGGGGTACTTTTCGCCCGGGGACCCCCAGGGGCCGCCCCGCGCGCGCGAACTAGAAATACTGTTAACCAGGTACCGGAGATCTTAGCACGCCCTGGCCCGTTGGGCCGGCGAATTCATAACAGTTTCATGCTCCGCGATGCGGCCGAGATCCTTCGGGTTGGCCTCGTCGCGATCGCAGCTTGAGGGGAGGTCGATGTACCCCCCTCCGCTAATGTGCCCGTCTGTGCAGACGCGCGGCGGCGCCAAGCAGCGTCTTGACCTCACCCTCCTCCTCCACCCCCCCCTCCTGCTCCGCCGCCTCCCCCTGATCCGTCTCGTCCTCGTTCTCCCCCTGCCCCTCCCCCGCGATCGTCCCCGTCGTCGTCTTCGTCCTCGTCCTCCTCCTCGTCGTCCTCGTCCTCCTCCTCCTCGTCGTCCTCGTCCTCCTCCTCCTCGTCTTGGTCCTCGACCTCCTCCTCGTCGTCCTCGCCGTCGCCGCATATCGTGGCCGAAGCTTGGCGTTCGCCCGGCTGGCTCCCGGGTTACCTCGGCGGGCGGCGGCCCGGCAGGCCTGCCGCGGCTCGCCCCGGCGTGCGGCACCTCGGGCGCCGCACGCGCGGGAGGAGGATTCCCTCCTCCTCCTCCCCCTCCTCCTCCTCCTCCTCCTCCTCCTCCTCCTCCTCCTCCCCCTCCTCCTCCCCCTCCTCGCCCTCCTTCCCCTCCTCCTCCTCCTCCTCCTCCTCCTCCTCCTCCTCCTCCTCCTCCGCCCTGGCTTGCGGGCACCTGGCGCGCCCCGCGCGCCAGGGAGTACGTCGGGCCCGTCCCTCTGCGGGAGGAGGATTCAAGAATAGTCGAAACATAGTCTGGGTATGTTTTGTATTTTTTGCGTTTTGGAATCTGTTTGGAGCTTTTTTTCATGTTTCGTCGACAATCCCCCTGTAGGGGGACGCCCGACTGACGCCTGGGAATGGGGGGGGGCCCAGCGCAGAGGTCGTGGTGTTGTTGCCCAGCCATCCTGTGTCGGGCGTGTCCTCCCACAGTTGGATTTTGAACGAAAAGTGAAAAACAGTGAAAGCATATTCCAAACATGGTCGAAAAGAAAAACCCTTCCCTGACGCCTTTTTTATCACCGTTTTCTATCACCATATCTGAATATTCCTTCTGTAGAGGGAAGTGCCCGACTTAACCGAAGATCGATCCAACAGGCGGTGGGGTTCTGGACGAGTCCCCACCTCGCCACGAAGACGCTCCGAGCCTTTCGGATGTGACTCCTGCGAGGTTGAAATCCACATCCGAGCCCAGCATGTGTCCGCGGTCGAAGACAAGTCTCATCTGGCACAATCACGCTTATAATTCCGTCCAGCTTCGGTGAGTCCAGCGTGATCTTGGGCTGAATCTGGCTGGTCCGGGCGAGTAGCCCTCTAGTCGGGCTTGATAATAAGTTTTTGGAGTCGTACGGACGAAGACCTGCCAGGACCCTGACCTAGCTGAACGCTAGAAGATGGGCATCCGGACCCACAGGCCTATCAGGATTGCTTCATACCTCTTACCCGAGGTCAGAAATCATGGTGTCAGTTCCCCACCGTCCCGTGTCGAGTCCGGTCCCTGTCCTGAGGAGAGCGCCTCGCGTGCCTCCTCGCCCTTCCTCCTCCTCTCCTCTGCGCCCTGCGCGGTCTCTCTGCTTCGGCACGCCCCTCCCCCGCGTCGTGGCCTCCCGCGCGTCGTGGCCCGGCCTCGGCCCCCCCCCCCCCCCCGCGTCGTGGCCTCCCGTGGGGAGCCCCCGCCCCCCGCGTCGTGGCCTCCCCGTGGGGAGCCCCGCGCCCCCGCGGGGCGGAGGGCCGGGACGGGCACGCAGGCACGGGGGCCCGGAGGTCCTGGCGCTGCCGCGTTCTTTCTCGCCGGGCGCGGTCGCCGGGCCTCGGGCCCCGGGGCCCTCAGAGAGCGATTGGCGCGGTGTCCACCACCACCACAAGTTGGAGGGGGAGGGGGTCCTCCCCCTCCTCCTCCTCCTCCTCCTCCTCCAACTTATGGTGGTGGTGGCTCCTTCTCCTCCTCCTCCTCCTCCTCCTCCTCCTCCTCCTCCTCCTCCTCCTCCTCCCATTTATTGAAAAATTGCCCATCACAGATCGCTCTGGCTCGAAAGACGGCACAGGAAGATGTGAGGTTCAGGGCTTCGGCGGTGATGTTTCGCGATGGTAGATGTTTGTCGCAGCGTCGGCTCTCCGGGAATTCCGCGCGAGGTTCCGAAACTTGTCGTTCATGATTGCATCTGGATCCTATAGACTTTAGGACATGGACATGTCAGGGGCCGCATGGGGGCCCGAACACATCCACGTCCGCCGTCCCCTTGGGTCCGATCGGGTCAAGCGAAAAGAGAGAGGAATTGCGAAGAGAGAGGGGATGCGACACCTGCCGCATGCCGCTGGTTTCGGCCAGCCCGCCGGGCGCTTTTCTTTAACACTGGCGCCAGGAAATCAGCTTCAACCCGCATTGTAATGGTGGGCAACCTACCAAGGGTACCCTTGAATCCTTGTCCCTCCAGGCCATCCTCAGCGACTCTCGCTGGCCAACCTCGCTCGAAAAGCGTTCAAATGGCCCTCAAGGTTCTTGCATCCTCACCGCGCATCCTGACGATGCGGCTCGACTGCACGTGAGCTGATTAGCGAGCTCCTCCATGATCGGCCAACGCAAGCGTGCCCTTCGCCAAAGTGACCTAGCCTGCAGCCCCCCCCCCGGCACTGGCCCGCGTGCTTGAGGTTTTGGTCCCCCCGCGGCCTCCTGCAGCAGCGCACCCGAGGTCTCTGTTGCCTAGGGCCACTTGCATAGAGCCGACATGACACATTTTGGGTCGGGCACGGCCTCCTACAGGCGCATTTGGGAAGACAAACAACTTGGTCTAAAGATATCCAAAAAATCAACCAAGCCATCAGAAGCATCGTCCCATATTATTTTTGTATCATTTTTGGGTACTCTTCCTGTAGACGGACGCGCCCGACTTAAGACTGATTGACCACCCTCTTGGACGAATCCCCCCCCCCCCTCTCGCACGAGGGCACCGAGACGGGCGTCGTCAAAGATCCGCCTGGCCGACGCCGCTCCCGCCCCCCCCCAATAGCATCGCGGCCAAAGAGCCAGGACACGGCTGGCCTTTCGCGCCGTCTCTTGGGCCTCACGTGACCTTGACATCTGCTGGGTGTGGAAATACAGTGGAGACCCATGCCAAGAAACACCTTGCGTGCCTCCAAGTGTCCTGTTTTTCTTGGGTTTCCATGGTTTTGCGATGGAAGGCGTGACGTTCCCACACCAAAAATGAGTGGACATCCTGGGTTCTCAGGGTTGGCTTTCTTGTCCAAGGTTTCTTGTGGATCGGCCCCCACTGTATCACGCCTACCGGCGTGCTGGTGCTTATTTTCTGTTTCGGGGGCTCTCACCGGGCTCTGGGATCGTCAAGAATTTTCGGTGGCAAGTCATGGGAGCCTGGTCTACCGTATACCTTTTTAGCTCCGTCTTCAGTTTCGTTCGATTAATTAGTGTCGATTAGCGTCTGGAGTCGATGAGACAGCGCCGATTTAGAGTCGGCCAGCGTCGTTTGGCGTCGATGTAGCGTCGATTACCGTCGACCGTCGGTTAGCGTCGCTTAGCGTCGATTCGCAAGAGCCGACAAGATGGTGTGGGAGGCTCCCACGAGTTGCCACCGAAAGCAACCGGCCCTGGGGACAGAGAGCTTCGGAGCGCGATTGGGAGCATGTTTCGCACAAGCGGCAAACAAAGTACACCCCACCCCCGCGTGCCCCCCTTCGGATGCAACTCCTGGGAGGTCAAATTCTGATTTTGCCTTGTTCCGAAATCCCGCTTAACCCCGCTTAATCCCGCGCAATCCGGATTAATCCCGCTCAATCCCGCTTAATCTGGCTTAATCCGAGGCCCACTCCGGCGTAACAGCCCCCCCGTGGGGCTTAATCCTCTTTAATCTTTCCGACGAAAGCCTCCCAGTAGTTGCCTCCTAACCCCCCAGCCTCTCTAGGGAAGGGGGGGCCAGGTGGTGGCGGCGCGTACTTGCTTTTGTTGTTCGATCACCTGCTGTCAGCGCGCTCCTTGTGGTTTCTGCCTGGCAGGGGGGTCCAGGTCTCCATGGCACTGCAGAGGCAAGCGCTGCGCCTCGTCGCCGCTCTCGGCCCCGTGGCTCGTCCGCTGCCCTCGCTGCGGCATCTGCGCTGGGCGCTGCGCTCGAGGCCCCGCGCGGCAACGGCACGCTCTCGCCACGGCGGCGCCGCCTTGGCCGACGACGACGTGGCCCAGCTCCGAGGCCCGTGGCGAGCTCGCTGCTCGGGCTGCGGCTCCGTCCTTGCGCGGCTTCATTCAGGAGGGAAAAAAACACACAGACACAGTTCATCGACGATTCCCCCGAAGATATGGGAAAGCATCAGAGGTGGGGGGGAAGACAAAAACCCAGCGAACATAGGAACATTTGGGGAATCTGGTTATTTGTGTCCATTTATTTGTGTGTCCCAGTTCCCCTTTACGCCTGGTGGGCGGGGGGCTGCAGGGCGGCAAGCGGGGCTCACGCGCCTGGTGACCCAGGGGGGGGTCGGCGGAGATCGTGGCGAACCAGAACGAGCTCGTCCTGAAGCAGAAGCTGAAGCACAAGCACCCCGTTGGCGCCAGCGTCAAACTGCAGTGACATCCCGGCTGCATCTTGGCCTCCAGGTCGACCCATCGAAGATCGGGGGCGGCAAAGAGGGGGGTGATGACTAGGGGGGAGTGGATATCATGGCGTGGGCCATGATATTTCACAAGATTTCGTGGCGCCTCTTCTTATTTCATCACATCCCTGGCCCTCCCCCCGGGGCCGCGCACATGCCGCTTGCCATGGTTTGCGCCCCCCCCTCTCGGACGCTCCCCTCTTGGCCGCCCCCGAGACGAAAACGAACAAACAGCATAATCTCATAAGCTCGGATGTCCGCGCGGAGTGCTTTGGTCGGCGCTGCGCCTCCCTGGCGGCGCCTCCGGCTGCGACCTTGGCCCGCTCAGCACGACGGGGAGGGATGTCCGGCTCAGATCCAAGAAGTCCGCGCGGGCCTTGAGCTTGTGTAAGTTATGATGTTGTTTCTTAGTGCAGTGGGGGCCCATGCCAAGAAACACCTTGCTTGCCTCCAGGGTGCCCTGGGTTCCTTGGGTTTTGATGCTTTTGCGATGGAAGGCGCGACGTTCCTGCACCAAAAATCGATGGACGTCTCGGGGTCTCAGGGTTGGGGGGGTTCTTGTGGAAGGTTTCTTGTGGCCGGCTCCCTACTGTATTCCTTCGTGGAGAGTTCAAGGTTCCGACCTGATCATCTGCTCTGCTGTTGTCCTCTCTCGCATCCCGTTGAAGGCGGGGATGTGATCTCAGGAGGAGCGTTCGAGTTAGGATTGCATGGCCGGTGTCGTGTCTCACCCTCCTCCAAAGCGTCCAGTGCAGGTATGAGGTAAACAGAGACAGAGGGCGGAAGAGGGGTCGGTAGAGGAGGAAGGAGGAGCGGAAGGGTGACATGAGAGGAGGAGGGGGGGATGGAGGGAGGAGGCCGATGAGGCGGATGCGTCGGAGGAGGAGGAGGACGAGAAAAGAGCATGGGAGTATGGCCTCGCAGCTCCGTCCGACGGCCGAACAGAGAGTGGAGGGCCCCCAGCCGAGGAGCCAAGGGCGCAGCAGTGGAACCTCGCGCAGGAGTCCGGCAGGATGAAGAGTAGCGGGGTGCAGGACCGGAGGTCCTTGCCCCCACCCTCCCCAGTGCACATGGCACCAGGCACCACCAAGAGGACGGTGCTGGAGCAAGCGCCAGTGCATTTGGCACCCAGCACCACCAAGTAGATTGACCCAGCCGCCGCCGCCATGCCCACCCGATCAGCTGGCCGACGCTCTCCACGACAAAGGAGTACCCGTCTCGGGGTGCCTGCCCGCCAGCAGCTTCATGAGCCGCGAGCGCAGGTTAGAGAGGTGCGTGCGCTCGTCACGGCCCTCGACCGTAGGCTGCCCTAGGCACGGCGCTGCTGGGCGCGGGAGGTGCCTGCCACCGTCTGACCAGGTCACGCACACCTCGCAGTAGACCGTCGGCCCCGCACGCCGAAGCCGATGGCGACTGACTTAGGGGAACGAAGAATGACATACACATACAAACTCGGCGGTCCGCGCGGATTTCTCGGATCCGCGCTGGACACCCCTGGCGGCGCCTCCGGCGCCGCCCCTGCCGCGCTCCGCGCGCCAGGGAGGGGGGTCCAGCGCCGATCCGAGAAATCCGCGCGGACCGCCGAGTTTTTGTGTGTATGTCGTTCTTCGTTCCCCTGTAATTGAGTCGGGCCTGTCCCTCTACAGGAGGGATGCTAAAAAATCGTCAAAAAATAGCCTGGAGAATGTTTTTGACGATTTTCGAGCTATTTTCGAGCATTTGGGAGCATTTTTTGCGCATTTTTATGTTTTCGCCCGGAATCCCCCCTGCAGGGGGACAGGCCCGACCTGACCCTGTGACTTCCACGCCGCCGCCGCCGCCCCGAGCGCTCCCCTCGCCACGGCGGGCTGCTCGAGGTCGCCGAGGGGGCCTCGAGGCACCGACCGGGTCAGAGAGCCTGCACCTTGGCGGCGTGGCCGGCCGTCGAGCTGCAGGCCGCCTCCGCGCCTCGCGTGCTCGGGCTCCTTTGCAGGCTGACGCCAGCCAACTGCCGAGTCGGGCCTGTCCCTCCACAGGGGGGATACTCCAAAGTAGTCAAAGAATTGTCTTGGGCCGATTGTCTTGACGATGTTCGAATATTGTTTTGGCATTTTAAAGGTAGTTTTAATTCTTCGTCCCAAATCGACCATCAGAGAAGATGATCCCAGTGCGACTCTGCCTAGGAGTTGGAGCATTTAGGAAAGCAACATCTCCATCTACACCGACAGCTACATTTACATCTACACCTGCTATGCTATGCTAGGGTACGCTCGGCTGCGCTGTGTTATGCTAGGCTATGCTATGCTATGATATGCTGCGCTATGATATGCTATGCTATGATATGCTGCGCTATGCTATGCTATGATGTGATGCAATGCTATGCTGCGATGTGCTATGCTAAGCAAGGCTATGCTATGCTATGCTGCGCTGTGCTATGCTAATCAGTGCTATGCTATGCTATGCTATGCCGCGCTGTGCTATGCTATGATATGCTATGCTGAGCTATGCTATGCTATGCTTGGCTATGCTTGGCTATGATATGCTATGCTATGCTGTGCTAATGCTGCGCTGCGCTATGCTGCGCTAAGTTAAGATAAGCTAGGCTAAGCTAGGCTAAGCTAAGCTAACCTAAGCTACGCCACGCTAAGCTACGCTCAGCTAAGCTAACCTAAGCTAAGCTAAACAGAGCTAGGCTAGGCAAAGCTAAGCTAAGCTAAGCTAAGCTAAGCTTATACAAACTAAGCTAAGCTAAGCTTAGCTTAGCTTAGCTTAGCTTAGCTGGGGGAACCGCGGGGCGGATCCTGGGGGAACCGCGGGGCGGATGCCGGGGGACCCGCCCGGGGCGAGCCCCACTGCCCGGCCCCTTTAAGCTGATAAAGTGAGAACCCTTCTAGGCAGAGCCTAGGTAGGGGAAAAAAACGCCACAATAATACGAACGATTGGCGCTCCGCGCGGATTTTTCGGATCGGCGCGGGGTCCCCCTGGCGGCGCCTCCGGCGCCGCCCCTGCCGCGCTCCGCGCGCCAGGGAGGGACAGGTGGGCCCCTCCAGCTTCGCCGTCGACCTGCAGCAGCGGCGGCAGAGCGTGGTGGCGCAGAGCGGCGGCAGAGCAGCAGACCGCAGCCGCACCGGCCGGTGGCGCACGATCGCCGCGAGGGGGCGCTCGGCGGGCTCCCTGGTCGAATTGAACAGATCGGCGGTCTCCCGCGTCTGGACCTGGGAGCACGCGCTGCATCGCTCGATACTCGACCTCCGCCTAGTAGAAGTCTTGGTAGACCTGCCACGCAGTGTGCTCCACTGCACCCTGCTTCTTGGCACACCAGTCCGCCCACAGATTACCCGCATCTAGTGCTGGGTGGATCCCGCGCTGCAGCTAATCTCCAGCTCCTTGTGTGCAGGCGCCCACACGATACCAGGACGATGCGGCTGCGCGCGAAACCGTCGCCAAATGGTGGGTCGGCGGCACAGGCCTTCCCGGCGAGGCGTCCCAGCAGCGCGCCTCCTCTCGAGCGCCAGCAAGTCCGTCACCAGGAGGTCGCCCGCGTCGCCGGGGAGCCCCGCACCGCCTGCAGCAGCGCGTGCCGCTCGGCCCTGCCCACCGGCTGCAGCGGGCCTGCGAGGGCACCGAGTGCGGCGCGGACAGGCAGCCCTGCAGCGATGTCTGGACCGTCGTCGAAGAAGGACAGCATGAACATAAACTTTTGGCGCTCTGCGCGGATTTCTCGGATCCGCGCTGGGCCCCCCTGGCGGCGCTTCTGTCGTCGCCCCTGGCGCGCTCCACGTGCCATGGAGGGGGGTCCAGCGCGGGTTCAAGAAATCCGCGGACAGGCAGCCCTCTAGCGATAGTTGGACTGTCGCGTAGCCGGCGTAGCCGCAGCGGCGCATTTCAGGGAAGTTGGCGGCGGAGGCAGACGCGTCCGTGCAGACCAGGTTTCCACGCGGCATCCTCGCAGCCCCCTGCGAGCCGCCCCATTCGCCCCAGTAGCGAAGGGTTGCGTCCTCGCTTGCCAACGGAACCCAGGGGAGGAGGAGGAGGACGAGGAGGAGGAGGAGGAGGACCCGGGGAAGCTTGATGATGGTGATGATGATGATGATGATGGTGATGATGGTGGTGATGATGACGATGAGGATGATGACGATGATGATGGTGATGATGTTGATAATGCTGATGATGGGCATGATGATGGCGATGACGATGATGACGATGATGCTGATGCTGATGCTGATGCTGATTTTGATGCTGCTGCTGATTATGATGATGCTGCTGATGATGATCTTCATGATGATGAGGATAAGGATGAGGATGACAATGGGATGAGGGTAAGGAAAAGTATGCTGCAGATGATGATGCTGCTGATGATGATGATGTTGCTTATGATGATGATGCTGATGATAATGCTGATGATGATGCAGATGATCTGACGGTGCTGATGATTTGTTGATGGTGGTGATGGCGGTGTTAATCCAGATGATCATGAGGACGATGATGACGATGACGATAAAGATGACGATGACGTCGACGACGACGATGCTGATGATGATGATGCTGATAATGATGGTGATGATGATGGAGATGATGATGTTGATGATGATGATGATGCTTATGATGATGCTTATGATGATGCTGCTGATGATGATGACGATAATGCTGATGATGAGTTGGATGATGCTGATGTTGATGATGGTGTTGATGATGATGCTAATGCTAATGCTGATGGGGACGACGACGATGCTGCTGATGATGATTGCGATGATGTTGATGATGATGATGCTGATGATGATGGTGATGGTGATGATGCCGATGTTGATGCTGATGATTATGATGCTGATGATGGCGATCATGATGGAGATGACGATAATGTTGATGCTGATGCTGATGCTGATGCTGATGATACTGGCGATGTTGATGACGACGATGCTGATGATGATGATGATGATGATGATGATGATTGCGGTGACGATGATGATGATGATGATGATGGTGATGATGATGATGATGATGATGATGATGATAATGACGATGACGATGACGAACATGTACATGCTGATGCTGATGATGATGGTTATGACGATGATGGCGATGCTGATGACAACGCCGATGATGATGCCGATGACGGTGACGATGCTGCTGATGATGATGATGATGCGGATGATAATGGTGATGATGGTGGTGATGATGATGATGATGACGAGGATCATAATGATGATGATGCTCACGATGATGCTCATGATGATGGTGATGCTGATGCTGGTGCTGCTTCTGCTGCGGATGCTGTTGCTGCTGGTGCCGATGCTGCTGATTATGGTGATGATGCTAATGATGCTGCTGATGATGATGACGA
The DNA here is from genome assembly GCA_963575745.1 of Prorocentrum cordatum. Taxonomy (NCBI): domain Eukaryota; class Dinophyceae; order Prorocentrales; family Prorocentraceae; genus Prorocentrum; species Prorocentrum cordatum. Next base: position 211,565 of record CAUYUJ010015698.1, on the reverse strand, counting down.
TGATAATGATGATGATGATGATGATGATGATGATGATGATGATGATGATGATGATGATGGTGATGGTGATGGTGATGGTGATGGTGATGGTGATGATGATGCTGATGATGATGATGATGATGATGATGATGACAATGATGATGATGACGTTGATGATGAAGTTGATGTTGAGTTTGATGATGATGATGGTTTTGGTGGTGGTGGTGTTCTGGTTCTGTCGGGGTGGTGGTGATGATGGTCGTTGCGATGAAGCCGCTGATGATGTTGCTGGTGCTGCTGCCTGCTGCTGCTGCTGCTTCTGCTGATGATGCTGATGATGATGATGGTGGTGGTGGTGATGATGGTGTAGGGTGATGGAATGATGGTGGAATGATGATGGAATGATGGTGGAATTATGATGATGAGGAGGAGGAGGAAGAGGAGGAGGAGGAGCAGGAGGTTCAAGAGTGGGGGGAGGAGATCAGACTCAGTTGAGTAGGGAGCAGGAGGAGGATGCGCAGGTCAAGGTAGCGAGGGATGGAGTAATGGGCGAGAAGTGGGAGACAGAGCAGGCGGGAGGAGAGGAGGAGAGGGAGAGAGGAGCCAAGGGGGGGCTGAGTGGATGGAGGGGGGGCGGATGAGGGCCGAAAGAGGAGGAGAAGGAGGAGGAGGAGGAGGAGGAGGAGGAAGAGGAGCATCAGCTGCATCAGCAGCATCAACTGCAGGACGACCTCCCGATGAGAAGGGGGCCGAAAGAGGAGGAGGAGGATGAGGAGGGGCATCAGCAGCATCATCAGCATCAACTGGAGGACGACCTGTTGAGGAGGGTGGAGGAAGGCACCACACGGGATGAATGGTAATTGGATGAGGGGGACTAGCGCGAGAGGAGGGTCTGGGACCCCACATTGAGAAATCAAGGTGTCGGGTCAGTTGGTTGGGGACGGGGCGCGTTCGCGTTTTTGTATTGCGTGGCTCCGGTATGCTTCGGGGGATGCCCCGTTATCGTGTGGCCTAAACTTCGCACGGCTCCCGCCGGAGCCCGAGGCCGCAAGCGTCGGGAGGGGAAGTGAGAAGGAGAAGGCCTTTTCAGACGGGTCTGAAGTCCCCCCGCCTTCTGAGAGTTTTTTCGAAGTCTTCCCAGAAGACGAAATTCTCCGAAGGTGGGAAGGAAGGCTTCTTAGAAGTACCGCCGCCTTCTGAGAAGGCCTTCTGCTTCTCATTCCCCCCCTCGCTCGCCGCCAGGTTGAGTTCGGCGTGTTCGAGTGTGTTCGTTGGTTCTCGGGGGTTCGCCTGCCTCGGGATGCGTTCCAGCAGCTGCGCCTCGCCAAGAGCGTTCCCGGGGCTACCTGGATGGTCCCGAACGGCCGCCAGAAGCCCGAGTTGTGGCCCAGAGAGGAAAGGTTTGGAGGGCCCGCGGTAGGCCTGTGTGGAGACCAGTGTGGAGTCAGGGTGACCGTAGGGTCTTTCGACTCGGGCCGTCCTCCGAGCATGTCCTGGGCGACTGGGGCCTCCAGGGTCCCAACACCGTGCGGCAGCTGACCCTGCGGTGAGGTCTCCTGGGACTTTCGAGGCTACCGCCCAGCCTGTCACTGCACCATGATGCCAGGGCTGGACGTAAACGCGGTTTTGCTGGACTTCGACTGTGTTTTGTTGTTCGTTTTGGCAGGGAGGTACAGGAGAGCAGGTAGAGCAAAGCGAACAACAAAACGAAAACAAAACGAACCACAACGTTTAGGTTCAGCCCTGCATTACACCATGTTCGGACCTCACGGCGCCGGAGGCACGGGGGGAATGTCGTCAGCTGGCCTCCGAGGCGGGGGTTCATCCACAGCTGTCGCCTGGGGGTGATCGATCGTCGGGGCCCTCGGCAGGCAGTGGACATGTGGACGTGTTCGGGCCCTGGAGAGGCCCAGCAGGCAGGAGCTCGAACCAGATTTCAGAGTCGGTCCTGCCATGTGTCTGAAGGCACCGTCGGGCAACTTCGAGCCCCCAAACCCGAGTCGCACGTCTCCCCGATGTGTGTGCCGCTTGCACGAACGGTTGACGTATTTCAAGGACTGACGCTAGCTCTTTCTCCGCTCATCCACAGGCATCCGACCTGCGTAGGTGCATGGATATGACCAGGCGGGTTATGTCAGCTTCGTATTTTTTGTTTCTGTTAGGTTCACGTCGTTTAGTTGTTTGTCAAAGCAGATATTGTAGAGCTGCTTGTACCCTGCGAGCGACTACTGAAGACCAGGGACAAGAAGGTGAGATGGGACATGCGATGGGAGAGTAGAAGGGATGAACACAGAGGTTGGAGGAGGAGGGACTTGGAGGGTCGACGAGAGGGGAGGAGGGAGGAGTGAGACACTAAAAAAACAAGACGAGCGGATGAGGGGAAGGAAGGGGAAGAGGAGCACGAGGAGCAATAGCAGGTGGGTGAATGGGTGCAGGGGACGATAGCGCCGATGAGCAGGACGAGAAGATTTACGGAGGCAAGACAAAGAGCAAGAGGAGCCGTGAAAGTATGTTGGACGATGAGAACGCGCAGCCCAGGAGATGGAGGCAGGAACAGTCCGACGAGGCGTCGCACGAGGCCGAGGAGGAGGAGGAGGAGCACGAGCAGTAGGTGGGACCCCCCAGGACCGGACAGGCAGTCGAGGGACCCCCGAGCACCCAAAAAACATGTACGGCGGGACCCCCGGAAAACGCCAGTGATCGGCGGCGCGCCGGAGGCTGAAGGGCGAGGGGGCAGCGCCATCTCGGAGGGCGGCGGCGGCGGAGCGGGCTCGGAGAGCTTCTCGGAGGGCTGGAGGCCTCCAAACTCCCCCCCTCTCCTCCTCCTCCTCCTCCGCCTCCTCCTCCTCCTCCTCCTCCTCCTCCTCCTCCTCCGCCTCCTCGTTCTCCTCCTCGGGCGCTGCGGCGATCGATAAAGAAAAAACCGCCGTAAGCATTTTTATTTGGCGCTCCGCGCGGATTTCTTGGATCGGCGCCTGGGGCCCCCTGGCAGCGCCTCTGGCGCCGCCCTTGACGCGCTCCGCGCGCCAGGGAGGGGGGTCCAGCGCAGGTCCAAGAGATCCGCGCGGAGCGCCAAAAGTTTATCTTTATGGCATGTATTGTTTCCCCTACACAACAGTCCGCTCCTAGTGGCGGCACCCAGCCGACTTCGGTCGGCGGCGGCGCGACGGCGCACTAGGCCATCGGAGCCCAGCCGCGACGTCGCGCGCGGCGGAAGCGCGGAGACGAGTTGTCGTTCTGCCGGTCTGTAAGAGGCACGTGGCCCCGCGTGGGTTTGGTCGGCCCCGTGCTGCCAGTGGGTCAGGTCATCGGTGTTATGTTGGTGATGGTGCTTCGGTCAGTCTCCAGCCTCCAGATGTTCCTCGGGAGCCTGCTGATGGCGATAGGGGTTCTGAGGGAATTGCTTGTGCTCGGGTACCTGTCAATCTTCCCCATCATCCAGGAGAAGGCCCCCTCCCCCTCCCCCGCCCCGAGTTGGTTCCCCCTCGATCGTCCCCCTTCGAAAATCACCGAGCCTCCAGCAGCCAGTGGCCCCTCAGACGGAGGAGAGAACCTCGCCTCGATGGTGCGCGCCAGTGGAGGGGGGAGGGTGGACGCACCCTTCATCGAGCATGCCGCTCCCCCCCGCTCCTGTGAATCCCCCCCCCGGTCTGTCTTCCGTTGTCGGGTCGGGAGCCCGACAGGGTCGCGGGGTGGGATCGCCATGCCCTGGTGGCAGTGGCACGCGGGCGTCGACATGCAAGGAGGAGGGGTGGACGAGGGAGGGGGGCTGAGGAGGAGAAGGAGGAGGAGGACGGAGAAACATGGAAAAGACGAGGGAAAGGAGGAGGAGGAGGACGGAGATGAGGTTGGAGACATACCAAACACAGAAGTCGTGCACATAGCGTGTGAGAGAGAGAGAGGGAGAAACATAAATTTATAACATAAAATAATACTGAGCAAGAGGGAGAAGGATATCGCGAGATGGAGGGAGATATACATAATTCTAGTGTGGGGAGGGCGTGTAGAGAGAACGGCTGTATCCTCATTTAGTTGTGGTACAGGTATGTACCTAGATATGCGTGGACGCATGCGTAAACTAGGACGAATATCCGTATACACAGATGTATGTCAAGGCATGAATATGAGTACGTAGTGCGAGGAAGACAAGAGAGAGAGAGAGAGAAACAACAACACGATATATCTATATATATAGAGAGAGAGAGAGAGAGAGAAACAAAATGGACTCGGCAAACCAACGTGACGAGAGAAGGACGAGGCGGGCCCGCTATCGGACGAGAGCCCCCCCCGTGCCGAGACGACGCCACCGTGCTCTGCAAAGTCAGGCCACATGGTGCTGCGCGTTCCGGGGCCCGCTATATAATGCTTTGGTTGGTGGCACGGCCTTCCGAGCCCCCGGCTCTCTTTTTTTTCGGGGGCGGACAGAACCCCCAACAGTGACACGTCGATTAGTGAATTGTCCGTGTTCGGTTCTCGAGAGGGCGCCGCGGCCGTTGTTTTCCAGGCTTGCGCCCGCCAGGTCTGGGCCTCGGGTCGTTCTCACTAAACCACGTTTTACTGAAGGGGGGTCTGTCCATCCCCGAGCCCCGGCTCTCTTTTTGCGGCCGTCTGCGGTCTCCCGTAGGCCGTTCCCCGCGCCCCCCCCCCGTGCGCCTCCCCCGCCCCCCCCCCCCCTCTTTTTCTTTGGCTGGCTGGAGAGGTGGAGCCGCACGGTTTAACCTTCTGCCGGCGGCGAGCCCGGGGGGAAGCGAGAAGGAGGAGGCGGGCATGTGAGAAGTTTTCTGGGCCTTCCCCGAAGAATGTCCTCTGGGACGGCTCAGGAACTGTCCTCGGGGAAGGCTCAGGACACAGAGAAATGTTTCAGAAGTCGCGAGGGCTTCTGAGAAGCCCCGCCGCCTTATGAGAAGGCCCTCTCCTTCTACTTCCCCCCTCGCTCGCCGCCGATTCTGGGATCCAGAACTCCGCCAAGGGGCCCAGAGGAGATCACATGTGCCCAGAATCGGGGGCAGTGGTGGGGATCAACGGAGCAACAAAATTGGGGTGCAGCGAGGGCTGAAGAAAAGGAGCCCTCTCTAGGGCCCCTGCAGAGGCCACCTCGGGCCCCCATGGGAGTCTTTCGGGCCCGAGAAGAGCACCTGTCTCCCCACCCCAATTAGTCGCGCCCTCCGACGGCGGCGGTCTGGCGGTCGGGCGGCGGCCCCGGGCGCGCGGCCGAGGCCGATCTTCTCCACCAGCCGCGGCAGGGTGGGCGGCTTCGAGGGGTCCTGCGGCGGTCCACCCGGCCTCGGCCCTGGAGGAGGAGGAGGAGGAGGAGGAGGAGGAGGAGGAGGAGGAGGAGGAGGAGGAGGAGGAGGATCGCCCCCCACTGAGTCGCGCCCAATTAGAAGCAACTGGACGGATTCTCTCTCGGGGGCCACGGCGGCACCGCCGTCCTCCGTAGGGAGAGGCGCTCTCCGCGCGAGCGCGCGGAGAGCGGAGTGTCTGCGCTCGCCTCGCGTCGCCTCGCCCCATTCGTGGAGGGCCTCATGATTCTTCCTCCTCCTCCTCCTCCTCCTCCTCCTCCTCCTCCCCCTCCTCCCCCTCCTCCTCCTTCTCCTCCTCCTCCTGCTCCTCCTCCTCCGCCTCCTCCTCCTCCCTCAAGCCACTTGGGCTCGAGCACCAAGTCCTCCGCCCCGACGGAGGCCCGTGTTCTGGTCCATCCCAGTGCCTTCCTGCGGCGCTTGAGGGATAATCCAGAAGCCGCATTAAAGTGATCATTTCCCCCCTCTGTGACAGAGGGGGTGTTTTTCGGAGGCCCTCTGTGACAGAGGGGGTGCGTTTGGAGGCCTTCTGTGACAGAGGGGGTGCGTTCGGAGGCTCTCTGTGACAGAGTTGCTCGTCATCCCGTTCCTCCTCATCCTGCTTCTTGATTTCGGATATGTCATGCTACCACTGCGATCATCATCTTTGCGTCTGTGATCCTCGTCGTGTTGTTCCATGCGTCCTTTTCGCATGTTCCACCACATTATTCTCCGTTGCCGTTCTGGCCCGCCATCTACCTCGTCACTCCTTCGTCTGCATGTCCTCATTCTCTTCCGCTCTTTTTTCGCCCCCCTCTGGTTCGATTTCCGCTCTTCGTCCACTTCGTTCTTCCGTTTCCAACCCCCCTTCCTTTCAAGTTCTCCGCCGTCCAATCACATCGCGTCGTCCGTCGCCGCTATGCTCAACCCATCCCGCGCCCGTGGGATCGCCCGCGAGCAACGGTGCAGCCGGGCCCGTCGCGGCCTAACGCGCGCCTGCGCCATCGTCTTGCGATGGGCGATGCAGGCGGATACACATGGGGTGGCGCGGGAGGATGGTGGGATAGCCGCAGCAGCGGCTGGCGTGGCTGGGAGGGCGGCCATGATTGGTCAGCGCGGGGTTGGAGAGACTGGCGACAAGACGGGAACACGCCAACGGAGGACGCCAAATGGCGCGATGGCCCTGCCGCCGCAGCAGCGGCGGCGGTCTCGCCTCAACGGCCGTCTCGCTTCGCCGCGCTTAGCGTTGTGAGCCCCCGCGCCCCTGGTCTCGGCATGCCCGAATTCGATGATTTCGCGAGGGCTGCCCTCCGAAACTCACCAGAACCTGGGGGCACAGTTTCAGGAGAGGGGTCGGGATCCCGAGCCGCGCCTGCGGCGCAGGAGCCCCGCGCCACCGCAGCGGCGGCGGCGCGCGGGCCCCAGGATTTTGAGAAGTTTGATGTTAATTATTTTTTGAGTTATGAAGAGAGGCTCGACACTTCGTTTAAGCAACACAACCAAGCGTTGAAATGGTGGCGCCACCTGAATGAAGACCCAACTGCCCCGTTCGAGTCAGAAGCCAAGCGGTTTGACAATGTGGAGCCCACCATGGTCGCTGTTTGCGACCACGGTGCGAGAACGAGCCTTGGTTTCAGAAGCGACGAGGAAGTCCCTTGGCGGTGGCAAGAGATGGTGGCGACGCTCAGGGAGGAAGATGCCAGGGAGGTCGTGGGGGGGCCCCGCAGCAGCGGGGCTCTGATTGGCTGCCCCCTCGAAGTCCGGCCAAACAGCTACGACCACATGCGCCAGAGTATTGTGCGCGCGCGACAGTTCGCGGGGCAGCGGGTGAAAGTGAAGCTGCCGATGTGGGATTTCGTGTTGCACCGCGACGACGGGACAGGCGTCCGCTTGCACCCGCACTGGGGCGACAGGAAGGTCGAAGCTCTGCCCCTCATGCCCCGCGCGGACACGGTGAGGCCACCAGCCGCGGGTTTGGGCGGGAGCGACGGGTCAGGAACCTATCGCTGGTACAAGGACCTCGGTGTGGAGCGTGAATGCGCAAGGTCAAGTTCGACGCCGCCAGAGAGAAGGGGAGGCCGGCGCCTTCTCAGGGGCCCCGCATCAGCGGGGCCGCGGCGTCCAGCACCGGGCCCTCGGCGCCCGCAGCAGCGGCTGGCAAACCAGTAGTTTGGGGACCGAACAGCTCCCCAGACGATTTGGTTGTGGATTAGGTGGCTCCGCAGCAGCGGGGCTCGAATGAAGGGCGCGTTGCATTTCGGCAGGGGCGCGCGCGTCGGCCGCCGAGATCGGGGGCGCGCGTGCAGGCGCCGTGGCGCGATCTTCGTTCTGAAGTCGCCCCTCTCCTCCCTGTCCCCCCATCCCGCCGCCCTCAACGTCGGCCCCTCGCCGCTCGTTCCTCGTCGCTCCACGCCTGTTCGTTCGCACGGGGGGGGGGCGGCAGCGTGGCGGAGCCGCGTCCGCAACCCCGCCCCCAGCCTCGCGGGGCGCCCACGAGGGCCCACGAGGGGCCCACAGCCTCCGAGGGCCCACGAGGGACGCCCACGAGGGGCCCACGGGGGCCCACGAGGGGCCCACGAGGGCACACGGGCCGCAACCACGCCCACGAGGGGCGCCCACGAGGGGCCCACGCGGGGCCCACGAGTGTCAGGTGCGCTGAAGCAGGCAGCATCTATCTCGTCTCGACTCGGTGCGGGCCCCACTTGCGCGGCCCACGAGGCAGGAGAGCCCAGAATCGACACTCCGCATCGGCGATCAAGATGATTCGGACCGGCGGGAACCGACGGACGGGTCGTGAGGAGTCGAATCGGCGGAAATCGGCAGAGCAGTAAGGCCTCATGGAGAAATCGGCATCCAAATCGGAATCCGAAGTCGAATCGAATCGAATCCGAAGTCGAAACGAGTCGAATCGAATCGAAGTCGAAATCGGAAGCCATCGAAATCGAATCGAACCGGAGTCGAAATGAGCCCCTGACGAGGCGGCGCGGGCGGCAGCGTGGCGAGAGCTCGACGTGCCCAGCTAGCTCCTCGACTGAGAGGCCAGACCCTCCCTCCTCCTTCTCCTCTTCCTCCACTTCCCCTCCTCCTCTTCCTCCTCCTCCTCCTCGTCCTCCTCCTCCTCTTCCTCCTCCCCCTCCGCCCTCCTCCTCCTCCTCCTCCTCCTCCTCCTCCTCCTCCTCCTCCTCCTCCTCCTCCTCGAAGTGCAAGCGCCTTTGGGGGAATGCATCCATCATTTTACGCCGCTATTCTCGGAGGCCCACGAAGAGGGGAGGGAGCCCGGAGCCGGGACCAGGACCGACACCGGGACCCGGACCGGGACCGGGAGGGGACCGGGGCCGGGACCGGGACCGGGGCAGGGACGGAGAGCCCGGGACCGGGACCAGGACCGACACCGGGACCGGGACCGGGACCGGGGGGGGACCGGGACCGGGACCGGGACCGGGACGGGGACGGGAACCGGGACCGGGACCGGGACCGGGACCGGGACCGAGACCAGGTCCCAGGACCCCTCCTTTTCCTCCTCTTGCTCGTCGTCCCCCTTCTCCCACCAAAAAGCCAACGAAGACGACGACCGCGACGACGACGACGACGATTTCCTCAGGGATGCCAGGGATGCAATGGGATGGAGGGAAAAATGGGAAGGAGAGAGCGAGGAAGCGGGAGAGGAAGTTGGAGGGCACCCGCGGGCGCCCGGTGTGCAAGAGGGGGGGGGGGGTCCCCGCTCTTTCCCCCCTCCTCCTCCTCCTCCTCCTCCTCCTCCTGCTTCTCCTCCTCCTCCTCCTCCTCCTCCTCCTCCTCCTCTTCCTCCCCCTCCTTCCCCCCTCCTCGTCCTCCTCCT